>CM038225.1:112246397-112668327 GCA_021442155.1 Cymbidium sinense
ATTTTTTTTGGTCAGACACTCTTGAGATCAATCAAAAGCAGACAACCATTAAAAGACAGAATAACAATTTTGAAATCAATCAATAACGCAATTTAAAGAAAATAATGAAAATAATAAGCCTTTATCCCAGTTTGTTGGACCAAACCGACTACATGAATCTTTTTTCTCCAGTGTATATCATAAGTATCATATTCTCATTTAATTATAATAAATTAATATCATTTTTATAATTTATACTTTAGTATTTTTATATCTACTTTTATCATTCTTAACATAAGCTGAATCAAATACAACTACTCTCCTAATTGAGTCATCAGATGACTGGTATTTTATATGACCAAATTATCTAAGACAACTCTCTCTAAGATTTTATTTGACACTAGAGCCACTCCAATCTTTCCATGGATATATTCATTTCATATTTTATCACTAAATATAAAGCCTCTCATCCACCTGAGTATCATCATCTCTGCAACACTTAATTTTATGCTTCTCTTTTACAAGCCAATATTCTGTGTCTTAAAGCATTGCAAGTCTCACCATCATCTTAAAAAAAAATTCCTCAAGTCTAAGTGGTAATTTTTTATCACACAACAAGTTAGATGCATTCTTCCACTTCAACCATCCAAATTAAATTCTACTAATAACATCCCATCCAATAGACATGAGATATTTAAAACATTCATCTTTTTAATGACTTGGTCACCCATTATCACAACTATACTCTATGTATTCAATTTTAGATAAACTCAAATGAAAGTTTTTATACTAATTCAAGTTTTCTCTTGAACTCCCTCTCTAGTCTTATTAGCAAAAGAATATCATCAACAAAAGCATACACCAAGGTACAACCTCTTGTAAATTTCTAATAAGAATAGTCATAATTAGAGTAAAAAGATATGGGCATAAAGTTAATTTTTGATATAATCCAACTAAAATTAAAAAAAATACTTTATCAATCCTCCTTGTATAAGTAATAGCTCTACGATATATTATTGACTTCATGAGCCCCATCTCATATGAGATTGATTTTGATGATAAAAATATATATCAAATGCTACTAATCAAGTTAAATTCAAGTGTATGGAAAAAAATTCTTCACTCTTGGTTCTTTTTATATATTAAATTGTTAAAGCTATAGATTGGGTGAAAAAGAATTACTATATTAAGACAAATGAAAAGCTCAATAAATTAAAATAAATGATTTATTCATTTTTAAATTCATTATTCTAAAATTATTAATATTTTTCTATATCTTAATATCACAATTATTCATTAAGTTATCCATTTTAAATAGTATGAACTAAATGCACGATATAAGTTCCATTAAATATGTGTTTAAGCAAGATAAATTATGTTTAAACTTTATTAAATTATTTTCATGCCATTCATAATATTTTAGTGCATGAACATTGAATTATCCCAAAATTATATATTTTTTCCTCTTATTCTCTCTCCTATTATTCTTTCTTCTCTCTCTTATTATCTTTTCATCTAAACATTATTTTGGCCGAATTTTTAATGCATTTTTTTGTAATAAATTGTGTGAAATTTATTCAAAACATTTCCATATCATTTCTCTCATTTTTCATATTTTAAAATTCACTTATTTGAATTTTTGAATTTAAATTATTTTTCAATTATTATTTAATTCAAACTCTTTTATGCATGACATGTACTTGCTAAATCAAATCAATTTTTCAATGGAATATGTTGAACATCCCAAGCATGATTAATTATGATTATTTAGAGATTAATTGACTTATTCTAAGTGATTTTAAATTTAAATTCAATTCAGCCCTCTTTTTCAAAATAATTCCTTTCATTTTTCCAAGTTGACATATTTTAAGAAAGTTTAAGGAAGGCTGGCCACTATGCTTTAAATTATTAAATTTATATGATATTTAAACATTCAGTAAGTATAAAATACAATCAGCTTTGATTTACATTAATTCTTGTATTATTTTGAGAATTTTCTATTTTAGGAAACATCTTTGGCCGAATTCTTTGAATTGGATTTTAATGGATTTATTTTATTCAAAACTCCTCCTTCATATCTATACTTCCTTAGCCAAATTTTCTATGGGATTTCCTCCATCTTTTGTGAATCACATAGCATACATTCTATATTGGGTTTAAATAAATTTCTAAAGGAGCCTATGGAAAATCTCTTTGGTCGATCCCCTCTCTTTTGGATTTGAAATTCAAATTGTTCCTAATAAATTTCCCTCTAATTGGATCAATTTTTGGCTGACCCTAGACTCCTCCCTATTCTATTTAAGATCCTTGTTTCAACTTTAAAAATGCTCCAAAAATAGTTAAAAACTCTTTCTTGCTCTCTTGCTCACCCTTGGCTGATTCTTATTAAACATGCTCTTGAAAATTGTTTGTGATTCAAGTGCAAGAATTTCTCATCATTCTTCCCTTTCCCTTGGCCATTTATTTGGCTTGAAGATTGATTAGGAAAAGTGAAGGGTTGATGTTTTTCCACCCTTGGCCGAAAACAACAACTCCTTGATGTTTATTTTCTATGGTGTTAAGTTTTTATTCTTTTATTTCTTCTTAGCTTTGGATTTTACAAGGTTATGTAAATTTTCTTATGTTCATTTCGTGACAAAATCTTTAGATTTTTTTTTGGCCAAGAACAAAGATAAGAAGATCAATTTGTGTGAACATAACCTACTTGATAATCTTTTGATTTCTTGTTTCAACATAAGAAAATCAATTTATTTTGTGCTTAATCATTGAATATTGGTTGAAGCCCTTTTAAAGATTATTAATTTCCTAAGTCCTTAATCATTTGAATATCCATTGTCTATCCCTTTGAATTAAAGTTTCATATATGACTTAAAGCTTCATATAAGTTGGTTAAATTTGATTGTGCTTAAATTTTATTACCCCTTTTTCCATTTGGTTGACCACATCACATATTGCATAAATTATTTTGTGCTTATTGATTAATTATATTCAATTGGTTTATGCATATGTTATGTGATAGCTTTTATGTGATATAATTTAAAGCCTTATTCAAGTAATTATTGAGTTGTTCCAATTATGCATATATTTATCATTTAAATAAAAATGATCTTTTGTGAAAAAGAATTCAAAGTAAAGTGTTTGGTAATTGCATTTTAGTTTGTATTTAAAAGTCTATCAAAAAAAATCATTTCAAACCTTTTAAAATTCATTAAAAAAACATTTAGTTACTAATTTCATTAAATATTTGATTGAACATCTTATTTTAATTTCATTTAAAATTAAAGTGAGCTCTCTTTTTCATTAATATTCAATTGCCTTAATATTAGTATAGATTGGGCTGTGAGTGCAAAACTTCTTAAAATTAAAAGTTAGACTTGTATCTTTCTCTTTGTTTTGTCTTGATTTCTTGTTGGGTTGTATTTTCCCATTAAGAAAAGTACGTGTTGGGTTGTGATTGCCCATTAAGAAAAGTACGTATTGGGTTATACTTGGCCATGAAAGAGAGTATGAGAAATTAGTTGTAATCTCAACTTTGGTTTAGTGAATTCTTAGCTTGGGTGGCTAGACTTGGACGTAGGCCAGTTTTTGAGGCTTGACTGAACCACATAAAAATCTCTATGTTCTCTTTCTTTACTTTCAATACTTTATTTTTTTGTTATTGATTTTTTGTTGCTTCATTAACTAAAGTATTGTTATTAAATATTTAAATCTCTTACAAAAGATAAAATTAAAATTTCTAAATTAAAAAAACTCACTTGAAATACATTAAAAAGTACATGTTGGTTGTATTGCCCATTAAGAAAAAATATATTGGGTTTATTTGAAAGAGAGTATGAAATTAGTTGTAATCTCAACTTTAGTTTTCTTTTATGGAATGATAGCTATTTTATTATGAACCACATAAAATGTCTATGTTCTCTTTCTTTACTTTTAGATATTTTTTGTTATTCATGTTGCTTCATTCACTAAATTATTGTATTAAATATTTAAAATATTACACAAACTTGTAAATAACAATTAGATTTAAAGCCTCAATTTGTGGCTTAACATTAAGTTTGATTGCTATGCATAAGTTTTTCCTAAAGGTATATTATTTGAAAGATAGTCTACATAGAAACTTACTTGATAATGTCTCATTAGATTATTGAAAAATTGTATTTGTACTTTTATTCATGGACAGATTCTAATGATATATTGGCATTATCACAAAATTGATATGAATGGTTTAAAATTGATAAATTTGATTAATGGTCTACTTTTGAAAGAGAATTAGATGAACTAAATGCAAATTGATTCTTTTGCTTTATATAATACATGTTTTTGCAAAAATATATAAATTGATTCTTACTTAAGAAACTTAAAGATGAACATATAAAAAGCTTAGTACATGAATATGAATTATTATGCATGTTACCAAACGAAAGTATTTCTAATTTATATGCTCGTTTCATGAAAATTATAAATACATACATTCACTTGGAAGAAAGTATAAAAATCAAGATTTGATTTATAAAATTTTAAGATGCATTCCAAAAGATTGGGATGCAAAACTTACTACTATTAGTGAAGTTAAGGATGTAACTACTTATACATTTGATCAGCTTCTTGGTTCTTTGATAGCATATGAATAGGTTATTGCACAAAGGGATCAAGATGACTCTTTCCAAAAGAAAGAGAAAAAAAATTAATTGCTTTTCAAGTGGAAGATAGCTGTGAAAAAAATTCTTCATGTTCAAATGTTGACAATGATGAGATTACTTTGCTTTCAAAAAGGCTATAAAATATGATTAGAAAGAAAAATCACATGTATGGAAAATCTAAAGTACATAAATTTCCTACTAAAAGATTGAATGTAGGAGAAGGAATAATATGCTTCAATTGTAAAAAGCCTGGACATATAAGAGGTGAATCTCTAGACTTATCTAAAAAAGAGAAAGCTGAAAGAAAAAAGTCTTTGAAAAATAAAAAGCCTCAAAAGAAAAAGAAAAGAGCACTTTGGACAAATTTTGATTCAGAAGAATCAAGTGATGACACTACAGAGGAAGAAGTAAATATATGTCTTATGGATGTGGATTCTACAAGTGAGGTATGTGCAAATATTTCTTATAAAGAATTAGATGATGAATTCAATGAATTAGCACATGAATATAAAAAGCTGAAAGAAAATTCAATGTGCTAGAAAAAGTAAAGAAAAATTTAGGAATGTATGCTTCATCTTTAGAAAAAGAATGTGTTGATTTAAAGAGTAAGAATGTTGCTTTATTTAATCAATCAATACTTGTGGAGAAGTTTAGAAAGAAAAATTTATTACTTCATAAAAATTAGATTATTATAGTATATTACATTCATATGTTCCATTTGTTAGACATAAGTCATTAGATGCATCAAGATTATTTAAATTTAGACTTTATGCAAATACAAATGTTACATGTAATTTTTGTAAATAAAAGGTCATGTATCTTTTGATTCTCATGCAACAAAATCTCAGTCATTTCCTAATTCAAAATTTATTTGGATGCATAAAAATAAAATAGCAACACATACCACACAACATTTATTGCATATCTTTTCTTTTGGATGTGGACCCAAACATGCTTAAGTTCTAAAAGTTGACCCTGATTTTATTTTGTGGGAGTTCTATCAAAGAAAAATCAAAGAAGGCATGTGGTACTTTGACTGTAGATGTTCAAGATATATGGCAGGTGATAAATCTAAATTTTCTACTTTAGAACCTTATAAAGAAGCTTTTGTAGTTTATGGTGATAATGCTAAAGGAAAGATAATTGGAGTTGGTTCTATTTCTAAGGATTCAATCACTTTAGATAGAGTTTATTTTATGGAAGGTTTAAAGCATAATCTTATTTCCATTAGTCAATTATGTGATAAAGAGTTTAATGTTGAATTTCATGCATCTTTCTATACTATTAAAAATAAAAAACTATTTTTCTTGCTAGTCATAGATACGAAAACATTTACCTTATTGATTTTGAAGATGTAAGTAATGCAAATTTAAATTTACTTTGTTTCAAAAGTTCAGTTGATAACATTTGGTTATGGCATAAAAAGTTATCACATAAACATGCATTCGTTAAACAAAATTGCAAAACTTGATCTTGTTGATGGTTTACCTAAAATAAATTTCATTTTGATTATGTTTGTGATGTATGTATTCATGGAAAACGTTCTAAACATTCTTTTAAAATAAAAATATTATTTCTACAACTAGACAATTAGAATTATTGCATATGAATTTATTTGGTCCTATTAGCTTTAGTTTGGAAAATTCTATTATTTTGTTATTGTTGATGATTATTCAAGATTTACATGGGTTATAATTTTAATTCAAAAAATGATGCTTTTGAACATTTAAGAAAATTTGTTAAACATATTTAGTGTGATAGAAGTCTTCTCGTTAGTAAAATTCAATCTGATCACTGTGGTGAATTTGAAAATAAAATTTATTTAAATTTTGTTTGATGAATTTGGTATTAAACATAATTTTTTGCTCTGAGAACCACTCAGCAAAATGATGTTGTTGAAAGGAAAATATATTTTAATTGAATTGAGTAGTGCTATGCTTGATGATTATAGCTTGCCAAAGTATTTTTGGGCGAATCATTAACACTGAATGCTATGTTATGAATCATGTTTACTTGAGACCTCTTTTAAATAAGACCCATTATGAGTTTTTCTTTGGTAAGAAACCTAAGATTAGTTATTTTCATATCTTTGGTTGTAAATGTTTCATTTTTAATAATGATAAAGACTCTTTAGAAAAGTTTGATAGTAAACCCGATGATGGTATCTTTTTAGGATATTCTTTAAATGGCTAGATCTTATAGAGTTTATAATAAAAAAAATTAATTGTTGAAGAATCCGTACATGCCATATTTGATGAAAATATTATAGATCCTATTAAAGATGTTGTGATTGAAGAAGAGGTGGATGAATTTAAGAAGATGGGTTTGGAAGAAAATGTAGATGATTCTTTACCTAAAGATTAGAAATTCATTACGAATCATCCAAAAGACTTGATTATTGGAGACCCTTCTCAAGGAGTTAAAACTAGATGACAATTTAAGGAAATGATAAATCATTCTATATTCTTATCTAAGATTGAACCAAAATCAATAAATGAAGCCTTGGAGGATCATTATTGGATTGTAGGCAAGGAAGAATAATTAAATCAATTTATTAGAAATGATGTGTGGGAATTAGTTCCTAAACCTCAAGATCAAAATGTTATAGGAACTAAATGGGTCTTTAGGGATAAGTTAGATGACTAGAAACACATTGTTAAAAATAAGGCTAGATTGGTTCCACAAGGATATACTCAGATTGAAGGGATAGATTTTGAAAAATCCTTTGCCCTTGTAGCTTGGTTAGAAGCTATTTGATTGCTCCTTGCTTATGCCTGTTACAAAGACTTTAAATTATTTCAAATGGATTTAAAAAGTGCATTTTTAAATGACTTTATAGATCAAGATGTGTTTGTAGAACTATAGAACAACCTCCTGGTTTTGAAAATTTGAAATTAAAGAAAGCATTGTATGAATTGAAATAAGCTCTTAGGAGCTTGGTATAATAGATTGAGTAGCTTTCTTATAGATCATGATTTTAGGAATGGTAGAGTAGATACCACCATATTCTTTAAGAATTTAGGTGAAGATTTTATTATTGTTCAGATTTATGTGGATGACATTTTATTTGGTAGTACAAATGAATCTTTGTGTGTTGAGTTTCCATCTTTGATGTATAAAAAATTTGAGATGAGCATTATGGGTGAACTCAATTTTTTTCTTAGGACTTCAACTAAAATAATAAGAAAAAGGCACTTTTATTTGTCAAATCAAGTACACAAATGACTTGATAGAGAGATTTGATATGAAAAAAAAATTAAATCTAGTAAGACTCTCATGAGTCCCTCTACTAAACTTAATTTAGATGGGTCACAAAAACTAGTTGATCAAAAACTTTATATAAATTTGATTGGTTCTCTTTTATATCTAGTTGCTAGTATACCCGATATTATGTTTAATGTATGTTTATGTGCTCATTTTTATGCTGCTCTGAAAGAATCTCATTTAACTGTTGTTAAGCGTATCTTTTATTATTTAATTGACACTTTTAGATTAGGTTTGTGGTATCCTTAAAATTCACTTTCATGTGACTTGATTGCTTATTCTGATACTGACTTTGTAGGATGTAAAGTAGATAGGAAAAGCATATTAGGAACATGTCAATTTTTATGATCATCCTTAATATCTTGGTCATCTAGAAAATAGAACTATGTTGTTATTTCAACTGCTGAAATTGAGTATATAGTTGTTAAAAGCTGTGTTGCTTAGGTTCTTTGGTTGAAGCAATAATTAGAAGATTTTAGAATTATGCTAGATCACATTCCTATTAAGTGTGCTAATACTAGTGCAATTTATTTGACAAAAAATCCTATCCAACACTATAAAACTAAACACATAGAAGTTAGACATCACTTTATCTTGGATCATATGAGTAAAGATGATGTGAATATTGATTTTATTAGCATAGATTTACAAATTGTTGACATTTTTACTAAAACATTTCCCAAAGAACATTTTTGTACCCTAAGACGCATGTTAGACATGTTAGATCCAAGCATATAATTTTATTATTGTTCATGGTTAAACTTTTTTTATGTTGTCAAAATGGGGAGAAAATGTATGTTGGTTTTCTTTCACTTTATTATGCACAATTTTAAGGGGGGCTTTCTCATGATATACTCATATTATATTCATGCTTTATTATTCTTTAAAAATATTTAAATGCTTCAAAATTTATTTATTTACTTGCTATAAATTTTATTTAATGCAAATTATATTTCTAAAGATTGATGAGAGGTCACTTTACACCTTCATCACTATTTAACATCAACATATATTCGTCATCATCAAAAAGAGAAGATAGTTGGCTTCATGAGCCCCATCTCATGTGAGACTGATTTTGATGATAAAAAACACATGTTTAAATATTACTAATCAAGTTAAATTCAAGTGTGCAGGGAAAATTCTTCAGCTCATGATTATTCAATTATAAAAAATTGCTAAAGTCGGACATCGTGGAATTTTTCTAGAATTACTATATTAAGGCAAATCAAAAGCTCACTAAATTAAAAATAAATGATTCATTATTTTTAGATTCATCATTCTAAAATTATTTATATTTTTCTATATCTTAATATTACAATTATTCATTAAGTTATCCATTTTGGATAGTATGAACTAAATGCATGATATAAGTTTCATTAAATGTGTGTTCAAACAAGATAAATTATGTTTAAACTTTATTAAATTATTTTCATGCCATTCATAATTTTTATTCATAATTTCTAGTGCATGAAAATTGAATTATCTCAAAATTATTTTTTTCCTCTTATTCTCTCTCCTATTATTCTTTCTTCTCTCTCTCTTGTTATTATTTTCATCTTAACATTATTTTGGCCAAAATTTTTAATGCATTATGTATAAATTGTGTGAAATTCATTCAAAACATTTTCATATTTTAAAATTTATTTACATGAATTTTTGAATTTAAATTATTTTTGAATTGTTATTTAATTCAAACTCCTTTATGCATAACATGCACTTGCTAAATAAAATCATAATTTTTATGGTATATGTTGAACATCCAAAGCATGATTAATTATGATTATTTAAAAGCATAATTAATGATCTTTTATTTTTAGTAATCAGTCTACTCTATTAAAGACTTTATTGAACCACTAAAATGCAATGGCTTCATTTTCTAAAATATCTATAAATATTTATCTCCTTATTTTACTCTACTAATATACATCCTTCTCTATGCATCCACCATCAATTGAGCCTTCAAATTAGTAAATTATATCATAAAGTTTGATGTTATAGCTATTACCATACTCTATATTGATAATGATTGATTGAAATTACACTAATTAGTTATGTATTATTTTTAAATATCTCTCCACTAAATCTCTTTTTACTTATATCCAATCTCAAACTAAAATAATGAAAACTCATTTTCTTCTAATCTCGCTCTCTCTAGTAACTCTATAATATCTTTGATCCTCAATGTGACTAATAGTTATCATATATCATTTAATATATATTATGAGAATTTTATTTGGAACACCACGTAGATCTTGAGAGTACTTATTTAGGTAATCAAATACACCATTAAGGGATAAATATATTATCTCGAAAGATAAATAAATTACCATATAATGGATTCAATTATTTAATAAGAACTCCTAAGGCTGATGGGTCTTCGATGTACCAGAGAATCTTCCCGTGAACTATATGGAGAGGTAAAACATGGTTTATTTTATTGCAGTGTTCGCAGCTTCATATAGGGGCCCCTATAGTTAATTACATCTGTGGTGTTTATTTTTGAAAGTGGGGGGACACCACACAGATCATAAGGGGGTACCTATTGAAGTGATCGGGTATGACATTAAGGTATGATGTACTATCTCAAAATATAGAGGCATCATCCTTCAATGAACCTAATCACCTAAGAATAACTCCTAAGGCATGATGGGTCTTTGAATATACTAGAGATTTTTCCTTATTTTATGGATGAATAAAGCAAGGTTTATATTAAACTAGGTTCTAAAGTTCCCTATGGAGGAAAGTCTCCATAGTTAATTACATTTTAGGGAATGAAATTTCTAAAGAATGCTCTCAATTAAAGTAGATAATTATCATCTCCAAAGATTTCAAGGTTAGACTATCAAAGGATTGGTTATGTTTGGAAAATCAAATGGGAAAATTCAAGGAGAAGACTTATTTTTGGAAACCAAATGGAGAAAATAGGAAATGCTTATGATACTAAGAAGTCTAGTGAGCATTCCAATCTATCTTATAATTAGGCTTTATATATTTAAAAGTAAAGAGACTTATTTATTTGAGTTGAATTTTATTAGATTGCTAGGGCTTATAATTCGTCAACACAAGGTTGTAGAAATGTTTAAGAGGTGAGGATTTATGCTTGTAGCCCGAAAGAAATAGCTACCTTAGATCCTAAATATAGGGTGCTTTAGCAAGAGCTAAAGCATGACTTAAATCTAAGTGATAGGTGGACATAAAGGTTTATCTCCACAAGAGAGGATAAATCATCCGACTTTTGGACTTATAATCACCTCGAGTGGCCGCAAGCTAACTCCTCCTATGATTTTAAAACCATGTAGTCTGGTCTTATGAATTTGAAGATAGTTAGGGTAGTAATTTAATTAGAAAAAAATAAAAGTCTTAAACCCACTCCCTAAGAGATTAGAGTATGAGTGGTATGAGCATATGACTTAATATATAAATGCAAAATCTTTTCAAATTTTATTTTTTTTGACATCCATTTAGAAAAAGGCTTTGGGAATTTTATATGTTTAAATGTATGATGAAATAAATTTTTGGCCAAATCAAAAGAGAAATAAGGTGAAGCTCCATCAGTATGAGTGTAAAGATGGAGGCCCTCATTTTGCAAGATTGATTCAAGATAATATGCATGATGTGAGATATACAACCATACAACTAAGGGGTTACTAAAATTTTAATTATCTTATTTATATCCTAGGCTTTATGATGAGATTGAGTTGTTTAAAATTTAGTTATGAGTAATTAATTGGGTAAAAAAATATTTTTATCCTAAGAGCCTAACGCGCCTAGGCCACACATTAACATCAAACATAAGAAATTATGAAAACGTATGCCCTTTCTAATGCAAAATTTAAACAAATCATCAATCAATTTTGTAACTATTGTAAAGGAATAAGAGGCCAGTACGGTCGGGCTCCATTGTACAACCCAAAAAAAAAATGGGTAGCCGAGCCCTACCCTTATACAACATAAAATATGAAAGAATAATTACAATTTGAATGAATACATGCTATGGGGGTCTTCATTCTTCACTCTTCCATTTGCTTGATTTGATTCTTCCTTCTTTGATTTGGATGTGCTTACTTTAAAGGCATCATAAGACACCTCAAGACAAAACTTTCTAGCCACTGCTCATTCTAATCCCCCATAGAATTAATCATAATTCCTATTGAAATTACATTATATATAAAAAGTAAATCTAACTACACATGCAAAATAGAGGTTGGCTAAACATACATATAATCCTAAGCAGTTATATGCATAATTTGGACTTAGCACCCTGCACATGGGTAACCAAGCCCAATTTGTTGGATTATCTAAAGGGGTTTAAGCAAAAGAGAGTATTTACATTTATTTTAAGCCCTTAAGCACATCGTAGAAAATGATTAGGGTAAGAGCATCCTAACATCTAATCTATGAAGCATACACCCTAACATCCAGTCTACAAAGTATACATCCTAACATCCAGTCTAAAATATTATACCACAAAACAAAATATACATCACATCATACACCATCCTAACATAAAACTAGAAGTAGTGACTTAATTCTAATGTGTGTGTTAAAGTCTTGTCTGGTATGTCTTAACTAAACATTAGAGTTGTATTTTTCTAAGTGTAGAAAATATTCAAGTTAACATAATGGTCTGTTTCATTTGAAGTTGTTTAATTGATTTATGAATTTTAATTTATATTTAGCTTTATTTTATATGATTTATACTTAACAACTAAGTGTTATAAAGAGAAAGAAGAGGCCTTCCCTCTTCCATCCCTACCTTAAGCCACTTTCTAAAGGATGTTAATTTGATTTAGTTCTCTTTGGTGAATGACTTATTAAATAAATTTTAATTATTCTTAAGTTTAGACTCACTTTAAATGATCTTATCTATTATGAAAGGCTTCTTAAGATTAATCTAATTGAATTACTATCACATGTCATATATTGAACCATTCATTTTCATCACATATAACATGCATATGATTTAATATTTAGCACACCTATACATACATTATGTTTTGGCACACTTAAATGATAGAATGTGCATGTTTGGAATTTACTTTTCATCAAATTATATGAACATATAAATTAAAGCTCTATCAAAATTCTAATACCAAAATACATAAGGATGGAATCACATAAGTATGTGTTGTTGTTAACCAGAGAATTGAGATAATCAAATGACCTCCTTGGGGCTAGCTAAAATCTTGTATTCCCGGGATGTCCAGACTATAAATTTATTAACATTCCAAGCCTATGTAGATCTATACATGAATAAGAAAAATTGAGCACTAACGTCTACACATCATATCCTAATGGCTTAGGTGAATATGAATTCATGTATTCTTAGTGATAAAATAGGATCTTCATCTTTTAATTAAGCACACATACACATGTATAAAAGATGTGAGCAAGTATGTGCCATTGTTAACTAGGGAAGTGAGGTAATCAAATGACCTCCTTGGGGCTACTTAAAGTCTCATTTTTTCGGGATGCCCAAACTATATACCCATTATTGTTCAAGCTCATATAAATATATATATATATTATATATATATGATAAGAGAGAGAGTTTTATTTAATATGCCTAAGCTATAAACACATGAAAATCCTTCACATATTCATAATTATTAACACTCTAAGTATTCTAATGAATTTATAAGCTTTGAAAAATAGTTTTGAATTTATTAATGATAATTGCCACACATATATTTAATTAAACCAACACATGCAAGATTACATAAAGGAAATTCATTTGATTTATTTAAATTTGAAAGCATGAATGTATGAAATGAAATGAGATATAACATTTAATGTGCTTGGAAAGGAATAGTTAAATATAAACACATGATTCATTCAATTAAGCTAATTCCTAAGGACAATCACATTAAATAAACCCATTTAAAAAAAAAAACCAAAGTTCCTTTATTAAATTATGATTTGAGATTTTGATTTGGTTGGAAGAGAAGAACTTATCACTTGCTAGTTTATCATTCCCACATTAGTAATTTGATTTAGTTTAAGAAAGGGTAATTAGGTGGATTTTATGAATTAATTAAGTTGGATCCTTAATTAAATCAATTAATTACCCTCTCACATGCTTCTTTAATTTGATTAACCACTTAATTATGAGCCATAAATTATACGAACATGTGAGAAAATAAAATTGCATTGCACTATAAGGACCTAATGCAAAGGGTGCATGATTAAGAGTTAATTAAATCATAAACCTAATTAAGTACTTTTATGATTTTTTTCACACTTATGGGTTAATCATAATTTCCTTAAGGGTCTTTATGTTATTAAACATATAAAGAAGAACCCTTGATTTCATTGTTAATTACCTGATATGGTTATGATTTCAATTTTGTTAATTAAGTCAATTAATTAATTAGACTCTTAATTAATCTCATTTTAATTAATTTTCCCTTAATGAGAAATGGACTTAGGAAAAGAGGATAGGAAGGAGGTCCTAACCCCAATCCCATTATCCATTCACTATTCAACAATGATTAGTGTGTTTAACTAATTATATTTTACTATTTGGGAGGTTAATTAATCAATTAATTAAGAGTGTGATTAAGGCTTAAATAGTCAATTACTCAAATTAACCAAGCAATAAATCTCAGAAAATTATAGGAGTCTTCCCATTAATTTAACACACAAGGTTTGGGATTAATTACTTTTAAGGAGTAATTATGCTAATTAATTTTGTAATTAAATCTTAATTAAGCTTTAGTTACTAGTAAAAATCACTTAGAGTTAATTTTAATAAATCTCTTTTGAAATATCTTCAAAACAAGTATTTATTGGTAGTTTTTTTTTTTTCTATAATTTGTTATGAATTTTGAAGTTTCGGTGATTAAATACATTAATTAGACCTTAATTAGGCTTAATTCCATCGGCGCCATGTAGACCGCGAATGTGGCGTACTTTTCATGTGGCACTGCGGGATTGGTCACTTAAGCGCATCCGACTCAGCACCTACGTGGTTGGTGGCGAACGCACTTTCATCTCCGCCATCCAATCTAAGATCGAATGACACAGATCAAACCCATGGTTCTTAAGGGATAAAAGAGGAATAATCTAACAGATTAATCATGGTCATCCATTTTGATCATGTGAAATAGATGATGTGATCCATCATCTCCCATGAGACGAGAGACAGACACTGTCCACCTTCCGTAGCTCGATCCGAGCTCACCCGAGCTCGGATCGGCTTAAAATGGATCCCACACGTTCACGATGATGATCTGAGGGGATCTAATAGAAAAAAATGCATGGCATGCAAGTTTCCTTCAAAAATCCATAGAAAAATTTCACAAAAGCTCAATTTTGGGGAATTACCTTGCCAGAGCTCAAGACCGGCAATGGAATCGATTGAGGAAGCTTCATCTAGTAGAGACAAAGCCCTACTGATTGGAACACCCAAGGATTTCTTCATGTTTGCTCGGAAGGCCACAAACCATTGATTTGGAGGTCATTGTTGATCAAAGTTGCACCTCCAATGGTCATGGAGCTTGGGAGATGATTCGCTCTTGCTCAACGGAGTGTAGGAAAGGTGTGGGTGAAGTTAATTTTACTTTGGTGAAGAATTGAAAGAGTTAGAATGAACAAACGGATTCCCTATTTGTTTAAGGAAATCTGGCAATGGGAGAGCTCGGGAAGCTTTGGGGAAGGGTTTACGGTCTTCAAAATGGTATGTGGAAGCTTGTCGAGAATGTGTCTGTTCAATTTGGATCAAATGAGGGGGGTATATCCCCCCTCCCTTTGGGATTGTCTCATGATTTTTGGCTGATCAGCCACTATCCGAGTGCCAGAGTGGCCAGTGTCACCTCCACGTGGCTCAACTTGGTTGGTGGTATGTTGGGTTGGTGGCTCAAGGTGGTTGCCTCAAGGTTGGGATCCAATGGTTTCATCCATGGTGGAGAGCTGAATTAATTCACCTCCCTTTAGTCCAAAACCAACCTAGCCCACTTGGGTTAGGCTAGGTGAGTAGGTCAAGCTCCATTTGAGTGTTTGATGGCTACCAAGGAGAAAAGAGGAGGGTTAACCTTGCCATTTTGGGAAAAATCCCATGTGGGTAGGAGAATCCAAGGGGGATTTACCTTGGGTTGAACCCAATTCAGGTTGGGCTAATTTGGGGCTGACCCAAGGTGGGTTTAGGATGGTTTTGGCTTGGGTTTTGGCTTGGTTCAAGTGAGTTTGGCTCAATTTGACCCTTATAGGTCAAATTGGGCTAGGTTGGGTTAGGTTGACCAATTAGTCAAATTGGATTTAACCAAGACTTAGGTCAAGTTCAAATAATGATTTGAAGTATTTTGGTTTAATTGGTTTGAGTTAATTTGGCTTAGACTTGATTTTGGCTCATTTGCTTCATGTAGGTTAATAGGGTTGACTTGGTCAAATGACCAAGTTGACTTTATTTGACCCAATTGATGATAATTGATCAATCAAGGGTGATTGACGATCATCATAGGAGATTTTGGTATGCTTGGTTCAATGCAATTTGGGTAGGATTAAAATTTGCTCAAATAGGTCCTTTAGGTAACTTTGGGTCAAGTGAGCCTATTGGGTTTAGTTGAGTCAATTTTGGGTTGATTTAGATTTAGTTGAGTTTGTATATGAATTTGGGATTAATATATAGCTTTTATTACAATTGACTTGGGTTCAAATGGGCTTTGGTTCATTTGGATATTTTAAGTCAAATGGGTTAAGTTGGGTTTGATTTGGCTTGATGATTATAGATTTCATTTATAATTAGGATGATGATTGAAGTAATAATTGATTCATGAGAAAAATCAATTGATTTTGGTTTGAATTGAATGGGATTTTGGCTAAGTCCATGGGATCAAATCATATGGATTAGGTTTGGTTTGGATTTGATTTGGCTTTGGTTTTTTTCATTTGATTATAGGTTTGATTTTATATTTGGGAAGATGATTAAAGAAATAATTGATTCATGAGAAAATCAATTGAAGTCAATTTGAATTGAAGGGGATTTTGGCTTAGTCCATAGGATCAAATCATATAGCTTAGTTTTGGTTTTGGATTTAGTTGATTTTGGTTTTGGTCGTAGGTTTGACTTTATATTTGGGAAGATGATTGAAGAAACAATTGATTCATAAGAAAATAAATTGAAGTCTAGGGGATTTTTGCTCAGTCCATAGGATTAAATCATATAGCTTAGATAGGTTTTGGATTTGGTTGACTTGATTGTAAATTTTGGTAAATTGATTGAAGGGTTGAATTGATCTTTGAGAAAATCAATTGAATTTGGATGAGTTTGGATTTGATTAAGGCTAAGTCCATAGAATAAAATCATAGGGCTCAAGAAGGGTTGATTTGATTTGGAATTGATTATAGGTTTTAATCATTTGATTTGGGTTTGGATTTGGAGTTGGATGAATCGAATTTGGGGTTTGGTTTAGGCCAAAGAGGTAGGCATAGATTGGGTTTAGGCTATAAGGTAGGTTTATCTCCCTAAGTCCTAAGGCATGGCCTCATCATATGATTGACCCTTCTAAGTCTCTAGGCTTAGGTTAAGTATTCACCTAATTTCTAAAAGTATCTTATGACTAAGGAAGTCTTAATATCTAGAAGACTCCAAACTCTAAGAAGAGGAGATTGAATCCTATCTCTAAAAGTGAGGTCAATAAATATATAATTAAAATTATAAATTGGAACCTAAAAAGAAAGAAATTATATATTAATTCAAAGGATATTGAATTATCAAAATTTAATTAAATCAAACATCTAATAAATCCAAAATTAATCAATCAAAAATAAACTAAGTTAAACAAACTCAAACTTTGAAATCCAAATCAAATCAAATCGATTTACTCATTTAATAAATTCAAATGGGCTAATTAAGATACTTAGATTCTTAGTTTGACCATTGAAATAAATTTATACCTCAAGGTGATAATTTTATTAGGATCAGGATGTTGAATAGATTTGGTTCTGTTCATAACAAAATTTATTCTATTCATAACAGAATTTATTCTATTCATCATTCTTTAAAATCTAAACTTAACTTCAACATAAAAATAAACCTAAAATTAAAATAAAATCCAAAATCAATTAAATTATTTAAATTAAAACCATCTAATGATAAAAGTAAACAAATTTAAAACCCAAATTCTTGCAATCATTATCCCAAATATAAATGAAATCTACAATCATCAAGCCAAATCAAACCAATCAAAATCAAACACAACTTAACCCATTTAGCCTGAAATATCCAAATAAACCAAAACCCAATTGAACCCAAATCAATTGTAATCACAGCTATATATTAATCCTAAACTCATATATAAATTCAACTAAACCCAAATTAACCCAAAATTGACTCAACTAAACCCAATAGGCTCACTTGACCCAAGGTGACTTAAAGGACCTATTTGAGCCAAATTCCAATCCAACCCAAATTAGATTGAACCAAGCTTACCAAAACCTCATATTTTTAATCACCCTAGGTTGATCAACTGTCATCAATCAAGTCAAACCAAGTCAACTTGGTCAAATGACCAAGTCAACACTCTTAACCTACATTAACCAAACTAGCCAAATATCAACCCAAGCCAAATTGATTGAAACCATTGATTCACACCAACCTATGATCAATGGTTGAGCATGACTTGACCATCAATTGAGCCAAACCTAACCCAATAATAGGCCCTTTGACCCAATTTGACCTAAAAGACCAAATTATGTCAAATCATGGTATAACCCAAATTGATTGCAACCAATGACTCAAGTTCACTCCAAATTGATTATTGAACTTGACCAAAGCCATAATTGAGCACAATTTAACCAATTTGTCAACCTACCCATTTAGTGATTTAAATTGGCTAAATCAAAATCAATACAAATTAATTCAAACCAAAGCTACAATCACCTTCAATTAATTGAAAATGAATCAACCCATAAGATAATTTGGCCAATTTGGCTCAACTTCACCCATTTGAGCTACATGAATCCAAATGAGCCAAAATTAAATTTAAGCCAAATTGACTCAAACCAATTGAACCAAAACACTTCAAATCATCATTTGAACTTAACCCAAGTCTTAGTTTGACCTAATTTGACTAATTGGTCAACCTAACCCAAGTGCCAAACTCCCTCAAACCAAGCCCAAACCCAATGAAACCTGATCCCCAAAACTAGCAACTTGAATTCAGTCAAATCCAAAGCCACACCCATTGGATTTTCCCCCCACATGCAATTTTTCCCATGTTGGCAAGTCAACTCCCCTCCTTTCTATGTGGCAACCTCTTCACACCCAAATGGGGACCCAACCTACCCACCTAGCTCACCCAAGTGGGCTAGGTTGGCCATGGACCAAGGGAGCAAGTGGGCTAGGTCGGCCATGGACCTGACCTCCCCTCACTAGCCGAAACCCATTGGATCCATGGGAGGAGGAATCACCTTGAGCCACCCACCAAGGCCTCTGGCCAATGGAGTCGAGCCACCTCAGCTCAGACATGACCACTCCGACACCTAGGCGGTGGTTGGCTGGCCAAAATTCAAGCTTCAATCCTGTCCATCTGATCCAAGGGAGGGGGGATATACCCCCCTCATTTCAATCCAAAATCACAACATTCACTCTTAGAGAGGTCCTCAAAGCCATTTTGAAGTCCCTAGAGCTTTCCCTAAGCACCCCAAGCTTCTCCATTGCCAGACTTCACTGTCCCAAATTAGGATAGCTTCTACTCGATCCAACTCCCTCAAACCTCCACCAAATTCAAATTAACTTCACACACCTTCCCCACACATCGAGCAAGAACAAATCATCTCCCGAGCTCCATGGCCACCAAAGGTGTAACTTCAATCAACACACCTGTAAATTGATGGTTCATGGCCTTCCCAATAAATGATGAGGAATCAATGCAAGTGCTACTCAACAGGGTTTCATCTCCACTATGAAGCTTCCTCAATCGATTGCACCGCCGGTCTTCAAAGGTAATTCCAAAATTGAGATTTTATAAATTTTTTCTATAGCTTTTTGAAGGAAACTTATATGTCACACGTACCCATCTAGTAGATCCCTTTGGATCTACCTCGAGAAGGTGTGGGTTGAATCCTAACTCGATCCGAGCTTAGGTGAGCTCGAATTGAGCGATGAAAGGCGGACGGTGTCCATTTCTCATCACTAAGGAGACGATGGATCACGCACTATCCATTCTGCATGATCGAAATGGATGATCATGATTAATCCATTAGATTTATCCAATTTTAATCCCTTAAGAACTATGGGTTTGATCTACGCGATCCGGTCTTAGATCGGATGGCGGAGATGGAAGCATGTCCGCCGCCAATCATGTAGGCATTGAGTCAGATGACTTTAATTAGCCAATCCCATGGTGCCACGTGGAAAGCACACCATGTCAGCAGTCCATGTGGTACCAATGGGATTAGGCTTAATTAATTAGTTTTAATGGCTAAAACTTTAAAAATTCATAACAAATTATAGAAAAATCCAAAAATTACAAATAAATACTTGTTTTGAAGGTATTTTAGAGGAAACTTACTTAAAATTAATTATAATTTATTTTGAGTAGTAATTAAGGCTTAATTAAGATTTAATTATAAACTTAATTAGCATAATTACTCCATAATTACTTGAGTAATTAATCCCAAACTTTGTGTGTTAGTTTAGTGGGATGACTTCTGTCTCCCATAATTTTCTTGGGATTTATTGCTTGGCTAATTAGGGTAATTTACTATTTAAGCCTTAATCACTCTCTTAATTAGTTTAATTAATTAATTAACCTTCTAAATAGTACAAATTAATTGACTAAGCACTAATCCTTGAACGTGAATGGGCAAGGGGAATGGGTTAGGACCTCCCTCTTAACTCCTTTTCTAAGTCCATTCCTCTTTAAAAGGAAAAATTAATTAAAATGACATTAATTAAGGATTAATTGGTTAATTAAAGTGGCTTAATTAATCAAACTAAATTCATAATCATATCGAGATTATGAAATTAAGGGTTCCTCTTTATGTGTTTAAAAATATAAAGACCCTTTAAGGAAATTATGATTAACCCATAAGTGTGGGAAAATCATAAAAGTACTTAATTAGATTTTTTAATTTAATTAACTCTTAATTATGAGCCATTTGCATTAGGTCTGTAAAGGAACATTGTAATTTTATTTTTTCACATATTCATGTCATTTGTGGCTCATAATTAAGTGGTTAATCAAACTAAAAAAAGCATATGTAAGGATAATTAATTGATTTAAGTAAAGATCCAACTTAGTTAATTCATAAAATTCACCTAATTACCTTTCCTTAAATCAAATTAAATTACTAAAATGGGAATGGGATTAAAATAACAAGTAATTCTTCTCTTCTTTAAGCTTGATCAAAATCTTAAATCATAAACTAATAAAGAAACTTTGGTTTTCTTTAAATGACTTTATTTGATGTGATTGTCCTTAGGAATTAATTTAGTTGAATGAACCATGTGTTTATACTTAATTATTCCATTACAATCACTTTAAATGTTGTATGTCATTTTATTTCATGCAATCATATTTTTAAATGTAAATAAATCAAATGAAAATAAATCAAATGAATTTCTTTTATGTAAACTTGCATGTGTTAGCTTAATTAAATATATGTATGGCTATTATCACTAATAAATTCAAAACTATTTTCCAAACCTTATAAATCAATTATAATACTTAGAGTGTTGATAGTTATGAATATGCAAAGGATTTGCATGTATTTATAGCTTAAGCATATTAAATAAAGCTCTCTTTCTTAAAATACATATATAGATTTACATGAGTTTGAACAATAATGGGTATATAGTCTGGACATCCCAAGAATACGAGGCTTTAAGTAGCCCCAAGGAGGTCATTTGATTACCTCACTTCCCTAGTTTAATAATGGCATACTCATTTGATTTCATTCTTATGTATTTTAATATTAGAATTTAGATAGATCTTTAATTCATATGCCTAAATGATTTAATTAAAGAAAACACAATCTTTGTATGATTTTCATCTTAATAGTTGTGTGCACATTCATATGTATTTAAGATATCAAGTGTTTAGTCTAGACATCCATGGGAATACAAGGCTTTAGTTAGCCCAAAGGAGGTCATTTGATTACCTCACTTCCCTGGTTAACAATGACATGTGTTTTCACATCTTTTATGCATATGTATGTGTGCTTAATTAAAAGATGAAGATCCTCTTTTGTTACTAAGAATACATGCATTCATATTCACCTAAGTCATTAGCATATGATATATATAGATTAGTGCTCTCTTTTACTTGTTCATGTATAAATCTACATAGGCTTGGAATGTTTGTAAATATATAGTTTAGACAATCTGAGAATACAAGGCTTTAGTTAGCCCCAAAAAGGTCATTTTATAACCTCACTTCCCTGGTTAACAATGACACGTACTTATGTGATTCCATCCATATCTATTTTGGTATTAGAATTTGGATAGAGCCTTAATTTATATGTTCATATAACCCAATCAAAATGAAAATATAAACTTCAAACATACATTCATCATTCAAGTGTGCTAAAACATGTTGCATGTATATATACACTTAGGATTGGATCACATGCATGTTACATGTGATGGAAAGGAATGGTTTAGTACACTTCATGTGATAGTAATTCAATTAAATTAATATTAAGATACCTCTCATATTGAATAGCATCATTTAAAGTGAACCTAAATCTAGGATTAATTAAAAAATCACTTAATAAGCCATTCATTAAAGAGAATTAAATCAAGTTAATGTGCTTTAGAAAATGCTTAAGGTAGGGATGAAAGAGGGTATTCCTCTTCCTTCTCTTCATAACACTTAGATGCTAAGTGTAAATCACATAAAACAAAATAAAAATACAAATTAAAATTTACAAATCAATTAAATAACTTCAAATGAAACCCACCATCATGTTAATTTGAACAATTCCCAAACTTAGAAATCATAACTCTAATGCTTAGTTAAGGCATACTACCCAAGTATTAACACACATATTAGGATTAGGTCACCACTTCTAACTCTATGTTAGGGTTGTGTATGATGTGATGTATATTTTATTTTATGATGCAATATTTAGACTAGATGTTAGGTGTATGATTGGTAGATTGGATGTTAGGTCGTTCTTAGCCTAATTTTACTTTCTATGGGTGATTATGCTTAAGGGGATGCTTGAAAATAAATATAAATTCTCGCTTTGCAGGTTGCTTAAACCCCTAAGCATAATCCAAGTTAGGACAGGTGGGCTTGGTTACCCATGTGCAGGGTGCTAAGTCCAAATTATATATATAACTGCTTGGGATTGTATATATGTTTAGCTAACTTTTACTTTACAAGTGTAGTTAGATTTAATTTTTCTTATACAAATGTAATTTTCTAATATGAATTATGATTAGTGCTATGGGGGATTAGGATGAGTGGTGGCCAGAAGGCATTATCCTGGGGTGCCTATGATTCCTTTGAAGTAAGCACATCCAAATCAAAAAAGGAAGAAAGAAGGAGAAAGATGGATGAGTGAAGAATGAAGACCCACATAGCATGTATTCATTCTAATTGTAATTATTCTTTCATATTCCAAGTTGTATTAGGGTAGAGCTCGGCTACCCATCTTTTATTTTTCAGGTTGTATGATGGAGCCTGAATGCACCGGCCTCTTATTATTTTGCAGTAGCTTAGAAAATTGATTGATGATTTGTTTAGATTGCATATTATAAATGACATGTGTTTTCATAGTTTCTTATGATTGATGCTTTAATGTGTGGCCTGGATACGGTAGGCTCTTAGGATAAAATAAATTTTCTACCCAACTAATCACTTATAATTAAATTTTAAATACCTCATTACCTCACCATAAAGCCTAGGCTATAATCAAGATAATTAAAAGAGTTAGCAACCCCTTAGATGTATGGTTGTATGTCTCATATCATGCATATCATCATGAGTCACTTGTGCAAAATGAGGGCCTTCATCCTTACACAATAGAGTCCGCTTGACCTATGAGAGCAACCCCTGACGACGGAGCTTCACCCTCTCTCTTTTGATTTGGCCAATAACTTATTTCATCATGCATTCAAGCATATAAAAATCCTAAAGCAATTGTCTAAATAATGTGTTAAAAAATAAAATAAAATTTAAAAAGATTTTTTGCATTTGTTGATTAAGTTATATGCTTATATCACTTATGCTCTAATCTCTTAGGGAGTGGGTTTAAGACTTTAGTCTCTTTGTAATGAAATAATACCCTAGCTATCTTGCAATTCATAAGACTAGACTACATGATTTTAAAATCGTAGGAGAAGTTAACCGGTGGCCACTCCAGGCGATTATAAGTCTAGAAGTTAGACGGTTCATCCTCTTTTGTGGAGGTGAACTTTTATGTCCACCTATTGCTTAGATTTAGGTAGTGCTTTAGCTTTTACTAAAGCTCCCTAAATTTAGGATCTAAGGTAGCTATTTCCTTTGGGCTACAAGCATAAATCCTCACCTCTTATGCATTTTCATAACCTTGCATTGGCGATTACAAGTACTATGAATCCAATAAAATTTAACTCAAATAAATAAATCTCTTCACTTATAAATATATATAAATCCCATTTATAGGATAGATTGGAATGCTAACTATGCTTTCTAGTATCATAAGCATTTCCTACTTCCTCCCTTTGGATTCCAAAAGTAAGTCTTCTCCTTGAATTTTCTCAATTGATTTTTTAAACATAACCAATCCTCTGATAGTCTAACCTCAAAATCTTTGAAGATGATAATTGTCTACTTTAATCGAGAATATTTTTAGAGAATTTCATTCCCTAAGTTTTAATTAACTATGGAAGCTTTCCTCTATAGGGAACTTTAGAACCCGATTTAATATATACCCTTCTTTATTCATCCATGTAAAGCAGAAAAAAAATCTCTGGTACATTCGAAGACCCATCATGCCTTAGGAGTCCTTATTAGGTGATTAGGTCCATTGTATAGTGATTTCTCTATCTTTTGAGATAGTACAACATACCTAAATGTCATACCCGATCACTTCAATAAATACCCCCTACGATCTGCGTGGTGTCCCCATGACATCCAAAAATAAACACCACAATATGATTAATATTGATTAGATTATATTAATATTGTTTACATCTATTAATTTTACCATTTAATTTAAATTTGGTTTGAATTGGTTAATATATTTCAATTTAATCAACTTATAATTTAATTGAAGTTTAATGTGATCTTCTATTTAAATTTCAATTAATGATTTAATTCCTTAAATTTAGTCATTTAGTTTATATATTGATTAATTTTGGTTTGATGATCAATTTAATTTAGTTTGATTAATTCCTTATCTTAGTTTAATAGGCTTTTTTTGTTTTGTTTTAGTTTTATGTTAATTGGTTTATTTTTGATGTTATTTGGAATTGATAGTAATTGAAAATGATTTGATGACTTGTAGTTTGCATTTAAGTTTATATTTCTTTAATTTGATTAAGATTTAAGATGAATTTCTTGTAATTATTCAATTTTATATGTTTTTGGATTGATTAATTTTATTTATTTATTTAAAGTTTAATCAATTTATAGTTTATTCTTTCTATTGAGTTTAATTTGAGTATTTATTAAATTTGAATATTTTAATTTGATTGATTTATTATAATGATTATTTAGTTTAGTTTAGTTATGTTTGATCTAGGATTTATTTGATTTAATCAAGGTTCTAACTCAATTTACAATTTTAATTTAAAGATTGATTGATTAAATTATTCTTTTTATTAATGAATTAATGATTGGCTTTATTGAATTTTATTAATTTGTAATGATTATTGTTTGATGATTATTTGATTTAATCTAATTGATCTTTTACTTTAGCTTAATTGATTCGTTAGATTTTTTTAAGTTTCATATTGATTGGTATATTGTTAATGTCATTTGAAATTTGCAATAACTTAAGTGAATTAAATGTTTATTTAGGTTTCAATTAAGCTTGATTATTAGTGTTTCTTTCAATTTGGTTCATCGGTTGTCCTTAATTAATAATTCATGTTGAATTTGATTATTTAAACGTTATATATATATATATATATATATATATATATATATATATATATATATATATAATTAGTTCATTTTATTTGAAAAGATTGAATTAGATCTAATTTGGTTATACATTAAATTGATTAGAGATTATCTTAATTTCATTTAACATTGGTTAATTGATGTCTAATGATTAGTCTAGGTGAATTTATTTCATGATTGCTTTAATTTAAGAATTAATGGTTAATTATTTCATCTTATTCAAACAGGTTGAATTAGATCTAACTTGATTATGTATTAATTTAATTAAAGTCAATCTTAAATTCATTTGATTTGATTTGATTAGGTTGATGTTAAATGATTAATAAAGATGAGCCTAATTTATGATTATTTTAATTTGAAGTTTAATGATTAAAAATGCTTCAATTTAGTTAGTTGTTTATTAAATTCAAGTGGTTCATATGGTTGAGATTCAATGCTCAATTAGGATTTAATTAGATTGGTTTGTTTCATACAGTTAGCTAAGTTGATTGGATAGTATAAGATTGGCTTGTTTACTTTATTTGTTTGTTTAAAATTTAGTTTAGATGACTAATCAAATTAAAGTTTAATTATAACTCTTTATCACTTTGATTAACCAAACTGAGTGTTTGCTTTGATTAATAATTTAGTTGAATATGATTGCATGTTCATAATTGATTTGATTAGCTAATAGAAGCTTAATTAGTGATTATTCTATCGAAATTGATTCATTGTAACTTTGGTTTCACTTGATTAAGCATTAAATTGTCTTAGTTTATTTGAATTAGATTTCCTTAAATGAATTTTAATTTGATTGCATAATTGAATCAATTATGATTTGATTTTCATTCTTGATTTAATTTATTCTTTTAAGTTGATTTGATTGAATTATTTCATTTGATTTAGTTTAAATTAATATTTTAATTTAGGTTGCATTAATGTTTTAGTTATGTTTATTTTAAGTTCATTTCATTTGGTTTGATCTATATTAACCCAAGGCATTTAGGTTATAGTTTGAGTTCATTCTTAGATTTGGTTGATTAGAGATTAATGTTTCATTAGTTTGTTTAATTATGAGTTTAATTAAACTTAATATTTCATTATTGTTTTCTTTAACCCTTAAGTATGAAAATGATTAAGTTCTTTGATTTAGGATGTTGGAGAACTATCCTATGTATTATTGATGTTGATGTAGATTATTTCAAGTTACTTCATGATTTTATGAATTTAGGAAAATTTTAATTCATTATTTGATTTATATTGACCTAGAGAGTTGGAAATTCAACAATTCTCAATCTAAAGGTCAATTGGATTTGAAATTTTTATGGCAAGTGGGCTTCCATGTCAATTTCATGTTTTCAAAGTTTCATCTTGATTAGATTCATAATTAGGGTGTAATTAAGGTTTAAATTATTTCACTAAAGTCCAAATCAAGCCTAATTTAGTGAAGAATATTTGGGGATTTTAGTTTTCATTGATTCCTCTTTGCAAGATGTTTCAAAAGAGGGTTCTTTCATAATTTTTGGAAATTGTTTGATTTATTGTGATTTAATTAAATTCTGGTTAATTATTTGAATTATTTAATTCAATTAATTACCTAATTAAGCCAACTTGGGATTTATTAAGTTCTAATGAGTTTCATTGATGATTTTATATTCATTAAGGTTTGTTACGTTAATTTGAAGTGATCTAATCCATTTTGGTCATTTATTTAATTTTAATTTTAATTTATTTAATTAAAATTGAGGTTTAGGATTTGAAATTTAATATTTCATGAATTACATTGCAATAATTCATGAAACTTTTTCCTAAGGTGTGTTCTAACATCAATTTCAATTCTCCAAATTCAATTTGATTAATGGTTTGGGAATAATGAAGATTTAATTGATTTCATTCAAAGTCAAATTAAGGATAAAATACAAAAAATAATTTGGTATTTTTAATTTTAGTGGATTCCTCTCATGAAGATGAATCCATATAGCCCAAATTTATAATTTTTGGATTTGTATTTTATTTTTTATGATTTTTCTAAAGTTTTGGGCATTTTTAACAATTTTTAAGTATAAAAAAAAAATCTGATTTTCCTGTTTAAAAGTGTCACATGGCGCTGATGCAGCGGACCCTTTTCGCATTTCGCACGAGTATTGGGCCACGTGGGATCCACACGGATCCCACGTCACATGGCGGTGGGATGTAGCTTCAAGCAGGGCCGCACATTTAATCTATGGTTCCTATAGGAAGTCAAATTGAATCATTCAACGAGATTACAACGTTCGTTCCAAATAGAAGGAAGTGATTTTATCCCCGAACTCGCCAGAAAATCGAGAACCGTTCACCATTGGATGCTGATTTTTGGCGATACAAGTGGTAAGAATGTGGGATTTTCATTGCAAATCGATCAAGGATGGATTTGTATATAATTCTTATAGTTTGATCTCAACATGGATCAAATTTTTCGGTTTGGGCGATACTTCACGAGTGTTGATCATCAGTAGCCGAGATGCTTCGAGCTCCTTCGCCTCATCGATACAAAGCTCTAGATGAATTTCCTATCTTTCCTCCTTGCCAATCACTGTGGATACCAAGCTCGCCCTCCTTCCATTGGCCTTGGTCATTCTCACTCGCTGGCGATGTGGTCGGTATGAGCTCAGTTGCGTTCGTCTTCACTCATAAAACGTATAGAAATGGCCAATTGAGGAGAAGGATCACTCCTCCACCTTTTCCTTATTTAGCCATGAGGTTAGCCACCGGCTAAGGCCAAATTCTGGCTTGCTGGGGACTCCGGGGAAGGGTATCTTTCCCTCCTAAATGTGATCGTGAGGTTAAAATGAAGAGAGAGAGAGAGAGAGAGAGAGAGAGAGAGAGAGAGAGAGAGAGATCATCTCCACTCTTCTTTGAGTTTAGCCATGATCTATAGCTTTGGAAATGTTTGATGCGGCCAGAATCTAGCCGGAGGTGTTTAGAGATTCAAGAAAAGGATCTATTGAACTTCTCTCTCTCTCTCTCTCTCTTTTATAAGAATGTTTGTCTATGGATGGGAAAAGCTTGATGCGCTTGACAAAGTTAGGCTCAAAGCTCAATGAAATTTAGAAGTTTACCAAGCGAGGATGTCCAAAGCATTCGATCATACAGTGCATCCTCAAACTTTTTAAGAAGGAGAATTAGTCGTGGTATTGAGAATACCAATTATTCCTCACCGTCATTATATGCGTAAGTTTTGCTTGGAAATTCTCTCGTAATAGAAAAATGCATTTCTGAAATAAAGTAAGCATCCTCTTGTTAGACATGGGCATTTTTAAAATTTTATAGTAAAATATTAGGCTTTCTCTTATAAGATAGGAAACCTCCTTTTATATTTGGGTTGACATCACGCCTAAGACTAAGATCCCCATATACATGTTCAAATTATGTATTCAAATTCACAAGTTTCAAAATCTCACAAACAAAAAATAGAAATTTTCAAGTATGCAAACATCAATAAATCAAGTTGGAAACACATCTTCCATCTATACATTAAATTTAGGGCTTGAGTGGATGCATAAGGTCAGACTCAACACGCTCAAATATGATCGAGTCACTAACAGGTCTGCTTACTCAATATGCCACAAAGGTCATAGTAAGAGATCCCCCATCTCATTAGCCCGATGATGAAATCCTCCAACAATTGCTCAAGTCCAAGACTTAAGTGGGTGCATAAGGTCAGACTCAACACGCCCAAATATGATCAAGTTGCTAACAGGTTTGCTTACTCAATACACCATAAAGGTCGCTATAATGGATCCTCCTACTAGGTTAGTTCAAAGATGAGAGGACCCAAATCTCTAAATCCCTCCAACTTGGTGAGTTTAAGTGGCCCAAACTAAGAGATCATCCCTAATGATCGTGAGGTTATTTTTCAAAATCCAACAAAAAGATGCTCACTCGAGAAGGCACTAAGCCGAGTTTAGTATTAATATCAAATGAGAAGTGTCAACTCCTTCAACAAGTCTGTTAAAGCAAAAAATAAAGATCGAAGAAAATTATTCTTCTATAAGTCCAACCAAGCAGAAAGCAAAGGACCAAAGAAGTCATCCCAATGTTCGTACAAAGCTAAAGGTTGAACTAAGGGAGTCATGTCATCAATATATTTGTTATGCACAAAGCATATGACTAATGACTCTTCTCCATTAACCCAACACAAGCTCTGAGGGCTGGGTCACCAGCATACATCCTCCTATAAGCCCACGAAAGTAGAAAACTGTGGCAGAAGATAATTTTGTATCACCTGACAAGCCTTTAAGAAAATTCAGGAAATTTGTTCACCAAATCCATCAAGGCATAAAGCTAGGATATAAGGAAATATGAACTACAAAATTTCAAGATTGAATCTTCAGCCAGTCCATCAAAGCACAAAGCATAGAACCAAAGATGTTCTCATTTCGCCAACAAGTCATCAACTCCATCAAGTCCACTAAGGCACGAAGCTAGGACAGGAGAAAAATACAAATTTTAAATTTTGAGATTGAATCTTCAACAAGTACAGCACAAAGCATAGGACCGAAGGCATTCTTATCTCAATAACAAGTCATCAACTCTATTAATTCCACCCAAGGCACAAAGCCAAGACAAGAGAAAAATATAAATTTCAAACTCCGAAGAGGAAGTCTTCAACAAGTCCAAAACAAAAAAAGCATAGGACTAAAGATATTCCAAATTCTCTCAATTGTTACTGCAAAATCACCCTATTAAATAGAGGGCATTTTTATATATTATCTAAGTTGACATCGTGCTTCAAGCTAAGATCCTCAGATAATAATACATGATGATCAGAATGAGCTATTTTTATTTATATTAAAGAAGTTCAAACTATGTGATATATTTCTGAGCTAATATAAAATCCCATATTATATAGGAGCCATTTTTTATTATCAAGGTTGTTCAATCCTCTCCTATAAAATAGGGGGCCTTCTTGTATATTTATTCAAGTTTGCATCAAGGTTTATGCCAAGATCATGAATATATCTATAATTGTTATTATTAAAGTTGCAGGCTCTTGCAAGGAATAAAAAGAATCTATTTCTATGCATAAAAAATGGCCCTAAAATATCAAAAGTTTATCTCCCAAATTTATCAAATTCTGAAGAGCAAGTTAGAAGAACTCTTTCTGAAGCTTCAATCAATTAAGTTGAAAAAATATCAACCTCTACATCCTAAAGTCTAGGACACTTATGGGTTCTAAAGGTTGAACACAACAAGTCCATAAATGGCCGAGTTGCTGACGCTCTCCTCACTCAATAAGCTGCAAGAAAAGGTCACAATGAAAGAGCCCCCGTTCGTAAGCCTGATGACCAAACCACCAAGCCACCATAGCTTAAGTCAAAGATTCAAGTAGGTTCTAAAGGTCAAACTCAACAAGCCCACAAATGGTAGTCGTTGACACTCTCCTCACTCAAAAAAGCCAAAAGAAAAGGCCGCAGTGAAAGAGCCCTTGCTCGTCAACCTAATGATGATAGTTGTTCAATCTCAAATCAAATTCAACTTAGTGATTACAAGTAGCTATAATCCAAGAGATCTTTCTACTTGATCAATAGACTAAGACTATCTAAGAAAATAACTTCAATTTAGAGCAGCCTCAAATCAATCTCTAATATTGTCTGCAAGCTGATATCCCAATCTATATTCAAACGATCTAATCAAGCACAAAGCATAGATCAAATATAATCTCCTCATCAAGTCCGCCAAAGTAGAAAGCACAGGATTTTGGAAACAATTCCATAGTTCATATGAAGTCAATGGCTAAACTAAAGAAATTTTGTGATCATTCAGTATGTTAAAGCACATATTGCTAGACTGATAACTCAACGGTATATACCTAATATGAGCTGGAAGGTTGGGTCATCTGTATGCATCATTCAACAAGTCCGTCAAAGCAGCAAGCACATGACTGAAGACATACATATACTTCCTGACAAGTCAATATAGATAAATCATGTCAATCATTCATGAGTTCATCAGCTTACGGTATAAGGAATTTTAAATCTCAAAGTAAATAAACCAATTCCTCAATCGAACCGGATCAAGCACGAAGCTAGGGTCGGAGGAAGTTCAAATTTACAACAACATAAGAAAGATAGATCTTCTAAGAACCCATTGAAGCAAAGAGTAGATGGTGGAAGAAGCTCTTAACCTTCCTGACAAGTTAATATGAACAAATCAAGTCAATTCTTCATCAAGTTCGTCAAGCTTAAAGCTATGATAGAAGAAATTTTAAATCTCAAAGAAGATAAATCAACTTCTCCATCCAACCCGATTAAGCATGAAGCTAGGGTCAAAGAAAATCCAAATCTACAAAGACACAAAAGCAAAAGACCTTCAGTGAACCCATCAAAGCAGAGAGCATATGGTAGAAGATCTTTAGTGAGCCCATTGAAGTCGAAGTAATTCATCGTCGACATGAAGGGTCAACTAATTTTCAACAAATATGGCTCGCTCCATATGTGAATCACATTTGTTGGGGGCATTTGTTAACCTCCATGCATGCTGCATCAGTCAAGTCGAGCATACAAGTCAAATTCGATGGCTTTTGATGCAATAGTGTGCAAATCAGAGCTAAAATGCATTGGACATCACCAAAAATAATCAAAATGGTCTCCAATCGATGAACGAACTTCGTCATCGCGTTCAAAACATCAAAATTGATTAAAATATACATATTGGATAATTCTACGGTCAACCGATCAAGAGGGAAATCCGTCGAAGCACCTACGTGCATATCAGAGTCGAGAGGCTGCGAAGATGCCCAAATGACCTACGCTCATAAAATTGATCATGTCATTAGTGTTGAAATATCAAAACCTTTCAAATGAGGCTTTGCTCAATTTGGGCCAGTGCATGCGAATGTAGAAGAAGCATAATTTGAACTAAATTGATCCGATTCACGAAAAAACGCCGATCCGAAACAGTGCGTCGTTCGTCTAGAAACAGCATAATTTAAAATCAACATATATAGTATTAGCAGAAAAATTAAATTTGAGGATTAGTTTTCATTTAAATAAACAGACCTATATATACATCTTAATATCTAACCCTAACCCAATTCCTATTCACAGCCGCACAGCCCACTCTTCCCTCTTCGACGTCTCTTTCTCTCTCTCATGAGTCGTTCGATCGAAACTCCAAGAAGGTAACGCTCCTTCGCTGCTTGCCCCTCCCCCGTCCGTTCTCTCTCTCTCTCTCTCTCTCTCTCTCTCTCGTTCAATCGTCCTTAAGCCGAAATCCCTCCTCCTCCCGTTCAAACGAGCTTCCTGCTCGTTCTGTCCATCCCTGTTGGAAGTCGAATGACCAAGCTTCCAAATCCATCTGATTCAAGCATTGCACGCGAACGGATGAATCCTTCCTCCTGTCCGTTCAGCTACAGTACCCGTTGCACTGTACACTAATTCCTTCCCAAAAAAAAAATTGAATCCTGATTAGCCAATCCCGCGGTACTGTAGCACAGCACGGTAGCAATGTTACTGTAGCGGACACTATAGCAATGTTACTGTAGCACCAAAAAACTTCCTTTTTCTTGGCTCTTTCTCATTTGCTACAGTACTCGAACCGCTCCTCCGATCATTCCCTTTGCTGCAGCCGAGAAGAAACTCCATTATCTGACGAGTTCCTTGTGGTCTCCAGCACTCTCCAATTCTTTCTCTCTTCCCTCATACCTAGCAGCACACTCGCATTCCCTTTCTATGATCCATACGACAACTCATCGCAGGCGTTCTCTGCAATCACTTTTTTTTTAGAGGGGCAACTCTATCATCAGATGGGTTCCCTTCAGCACTATCTTTTGCTGTTATTCCATATCCCCTTTTTGATTGGAGTTCAATTTCCTTTTCAGCCACAATAACCTAACTGCATATCTCCTCTCAGTTTCTGGTGTTTCTCTAACCTATTCAATCTAAATAATTAACCCAATAATCTCTCATATTCAATTCTTTCTAGTCGAACTCATGTGAAAGTATTATTGTTGCTAGTTGTGGATGTATGGAAATGTGTGAAAATTATATGTATATATGTGTGTTTCTTATGCAGGTTTGAATATCTTGTCATGCTCATCAGGGCGTGACGAGATGAAAATTGGCTGAGGTAATTCAAAACACTAATCATGAATCGTGAGGCATGGGTAGGAAAAAAATTTGTTAGATGCAACCCCCTATGCTGAAATTTTGACTAAATTTTGGACTTAAAAAAAAAAGAGGAAGAATCAAGATTTATTTAAAAATAAATCAATCACATCAAAAATAAATAATCTAAAATGAAATTTGAAAGTGTAGAAGTTGCATATATATTTATTTTTATGTGGGTGATTGAAAGTCTTGTTATGCTCATTAGAGCGTAATAGGATTGAAATTGAGATGTCTTTAACCACTATAATCATTAGAGGCGTGACGTATGCCAAAAACAGTTCGATGTAGCCTTATGCGGGATGATGCGAAATATCGAAATTTTATAAAATTCATACGCAAATAAGATTCAAGCTAAACAAATAGCATTGCCTAAGCTCGCTAAAATAAAATGATATAGAATTGAATTTTAAATTATAAATGAGAATGAATTTGAAATGAATTTGAAGATTATATTTCAAATAAAGAAAGATGGGATGAACTCAGATTTATGAATTTGATATGAATTAAATATTTTGGCAAATATTTTGGCTTCAATATCTCTTAAATTGATTTAGAGGATGACGATTTGAATATCCAATTAGAGCACAAAAGATCTTCTTGGAATTAGAATATAGTTTTCAAATCATAATTCACTCCAAGTGAATTGGCGAAAATCAAGGAATTCGTAAGAGATTTTTTTTTCAATGAGATCAAATGATTGCTGATGAGCATAATCAATGAATCATAAGAAAATATTTGAAGCATATTAGTTGTCTTATTAAATATTCAAATTGGATCAAGGAGAAATTGAATATAATTTTGTGATGAGTTTGAGAATTGTCAATAGACATAAATGAGAGTCTATTGAATATTCAAAAACTAATCAACTTTAAATAAAAGAAAGCAATTAAATGTTATTCCAAGGGATCTAATAAGATATTAGAACAATTTAAAATGCATGCAATCCTTCTTATTTTTGATTATTTATTTTTGATTATTTATTTTTGCATGCAATACTAAATTAAATTCTGCATAAACTATAAAGCTTCCTTCAATCCAAAAATTAGAAAATTCTCATTCTAATTATGATTTTCAAAATCAATGATTTCATTGATTAGATGAAATTATCTAATCTAAAAATACATATATGTACTCGGACATAGAGATTTAAAGTGCAAATTTTAATATCTTAAAAGGTTGCGTAGGCTAAGTTGAGATTAAATAAATATGAAATTAATCTCATAATTTAGAAATAAAATTACCTAAATTACTAAATATCTGCATGGACCCCGACACTAGGCTAGATGCTTAAACTTAGTGTCTGAGGATGATGTGGGGGTTGATTCTCGATTAAGTCTTAGGACCGGGTCCGAGTTAACAAAACCTAAAAATCTAATTATACTATTATAATATTTTCAACTTAATAAAATATTTGAAGCTAATTACGTATGATAGTAGATCTCTATTATTAAATTAATAGAATCTCTTGGATCCAAAGAAAATAATACATCTACTATAATGATGGGTATTGAATATATCAAGGAGAGATCATTTTACCAAAATATCCAAGATATTTATATTCGATAATCTAAAATTCAAAATTCTCAAAATATAAATATAAATTTGATCCTCTATTATTAAATTAATAGTGGTGGACTGAAAAATGAACTAAATGATTAAATTGACTCATTTACCGATGATGGCATGTTGAATATTTCAATATGAGAGATTTTCATAATAAAATATATATATTCAAATTCTAATATCAAATCATTATATATTCAAATTAAAATCAATTATAAAATAATCAGATATTCAAATTAAAATATATATAAATTAAATAAAATTAATTATTTAAATTTAAAATAAAATTCATCACTCATCCACTGTTTTGATGACAAATTAAGAAAACTTTCTCCAAATGATGTTAAATCAAATACATAACTATTTTCACTCAAATAATCTAGGGTAGTTTGTCTTCAATGTGGCGCTTTCATTCTGTTAGCGGTAGCGACAGGTATGTTCACCAACGGTTTTGTTCTTTGAGCCGCAAACTATAGAATGTATTTGATTTGGCAAAAAATCATATGTTAGCTAAGGTAGACTTAAGCTTGTCTCCTTAGACAAACACTACCCCAGATCTACAAGATTTTCTTGGGCGACGCAACACATGATTGCTGACAAGAATCATTCGTTCAGATTGGGTCGACTACCTCCTCTAAATAGACTAGGGATCAAGACAGGCCGAAATGATGGAACCATGAGACCTAGATTGAGCGTGTCATTGTTCCCCCAAACATAAGTTTTAAATTAAATAATGAATCTCATCATTTTAAACTCCACTCAGTGTTATTTTACACTCGTTGTTTAGCAATTCATCGACTAGCCTTAATCTAAAGTGCTCTCTCAGTATTGAGAGGGATAATTAACTATAGTTGCTTGCGCCTATATGAAACCTGAAACCAGATCTAAAATCATCATAAAATGAGGGTGAAATCTCGGTAATGTCTATCTGTTATTCATATCTTCAAAATTTCACCTTAAATTATCTCTCTCATTGAGATCGTGGCTAATTTTCAAGCTACGATAGATACATCAATATCCTCCAACTTGTTGTCAATAATTGAGCCAAAGAAAAAAAAAGAAAGAAAGAATTGATTTATCTAAGAGATGCACTTTAAAATGGAGAAATGTTATCCAACTCGACACAATAGAAGATTCATAGGTTAAGTCAACCTCAAGTGATAAATTTAACATTTTAATAAGGAAACTCACATTTAGAAGAAATATATCTGCAGGCTAACAAAGCAGTATAATCATCTAAACTCAGGACTGAAGACTATGATGAGAACATACCACAAATTCATTGATAAGATAATAATATCCCTACTCAGGTCAAAGATTGAGAACATCACAAACAAAAAACTTCAGAAGGATTAAAATGAGTGCCCTGATCATAATTTTGATAATTGTGTTGGTATTAGGATGATTTCAATTATTTTCTATTATAAATAATTTAAAAAAAAACTTAAAATACAAGTAGTTCCTGTAGTTTTGGTCAATAAATTTCCACTCAACTCATATTTTTCTAGAATAATAAAATCCCTCTTCAAATTTACTTTCCTTTTTCTTAAGGATGAAATCAATATATTAAACATTTAATATCTTCTTGTCAAGCATGTAAATATATATCATTTTGGAGCTCCTCCTTTAACAAAAAAATAAAAACTTTCCCACACTCTCATAGAATAAGCAGTAGACTCTGCAAAATCATTCTTTAAGTTGCTTTCATGACTAGAATTCATACAATAATTCAATGTAACAATTTCCTTTTTAAGCTTCATTTGACCACTCTATGTGGTGTGCTGTCTTAAAGAATGAGCAGCAGATTGATCAAAATTACAACAACCAAAGAAAAGGCCAAAACCTCTTCAAGATCTCAACTTTCCCAATTTCAGTTGCTCCAGTTTGATGAGCGCACAATGAGCAGCATAAACGAACAATTAAATATAAGTATTTCTCAGCGTAGCATTAAGCGTCTGTGAGCGAAATAGAAATCACAACAGCTGGCTGAAGAAACAGAGGAATGGGGAACAATCCAGGCACAGAAGAATGGATAACTGAACCAGAAATGGATTCTCATGTGCGAGTTGAACGGAAGCTGACATCTGCATCTTTCGAACTGGAAAGGAGTGGGAATTTTGCCACAAATTCCTGCGATAACAGCGAAGGAACGAAGCTTTCTTTTTGAGTTTGGTTCATCAAGTAATCAAGTCTAAATATCTTCTGTCAGTAGTTAACGATCGAATACAATTTAATAACTCAAATTACTTAACAAGCCGAACATAAGCTATTTGTAAACATCCAGCTAAGTAAACACCCCTACCTGCCATTATCTACTATTTGGATGGCCTCGGATCACACCTTCGACCTTCCTCAAGTCGCCTAAGGCCACTCAAAACCAGTTGATTGCAACGTCCACCTATTTTAGGTATAGATTGGAGCCAGAATGGATGTTATGCGCCGCATGTGATAGGGTGCAACACCCTCGTTGCTGTCTAGAAAGGACACGACGATCCACCGCCGCCTTGCTGTCTAGAAAGGACACGACGATCCACCGCCGCCTTACAGACAACAATCCACACACAGTCTCTCCAAGGTTGCGGAAGTTTCACTGGTGGAACACCTATGGAACTGCAAGACCCAATTGCTCACTCTAAAGATATAAATTATTTGACTTTTAGTTAGATTTACAGTCTTTGCAATTGCAATCTATTAAGGACTTTTGAATGGTTAGAAGATAGATCACATTGCTGTCCATAGACAGAAATCCTTAAAAACATCAGAGAAGGAATTAATAAGGGCTTAAAGCATGGCACAAAATCCTTAAATGAAATATCCTCCATCAATGAAACCAAAGCACAGACACCAAACACATACCTAGAGGGTGAGAAGTTGAAGGACTTTAAGAAGACCTAGCAGAAACCAGAGTGATTGCCAGAATATCCAGCAAGTTCTTATGCCATGTTAGAACAACTGAGATATAAATAACAAAACTTTAAATAATCACTAAATAAAGATAGAATTAATATGAAAAACGATTGAAAACTGTATTAAAAGCACAAATTTCATCTTGCTCCTATCAATGTAAGAACAAGAAGTCATGCCCAACAAAGACATCATCATCAGCCTTATTCCAACAAATTAATGGTTGTTCGATAATTGATTTTGCATAGAATTTATGGAGAATTTGTGAAATGTAACTATTCACAAAATATGTGCTTAACTAAAACGGGGCACTTTAAATCCTCAAAATTCTGTTCGACAGGAATTTAAGCCAAATCTTGCTGAAGTCCTGCCTAAAATAGGATGCCAGACGGTAAGAGATTTTATCCTCCATGAAAGAAATAAGTGAATAAAGGGATTTACAAACATACCACACAATTCTTATGTATTTATATATCTAATATCTAAAATTAGATATTTACTTATCTAACAATTTTCTATGCTTAAAAAGGTGCATTTCACTTTTAAAAAGTGAATAAAGTGATATTTTTGATGTGATATTGAAGATTAAGGTGTTATATACATATATGTAAAATTAAAGTTTAGTGTTAGATATTTAAATACATAAGAATTGTGTGGTATGTATGTAAATCTCCAATAATAATTCATCTAAACAAACGCATTTTATATAGCAAATGAAAACATCATCTTCTCAAACATATTAGGTTGCTTGAACTAATAACCTAATTTGGAAGAGGTAGTATGGGAAAAGAGAACAAGCGCACAGGCAGATACTTGGAATCCACTAATTTGAACTTCGGACGCCATAGAGAAGGCGAAGAGTGTGAATAACATGACGGAATCCAGTGCGCAGTGGGACGACAGAGATAACACGTAGATGCTGCGCATTGCCGTTCTTCGGCTCACTCAAAGTCATCTGACACATCTCTCCCTCCAATATCTCCACCATCTTCTCCTGCGCAAAGGATGAGACTTGCAGAAGTTGAAGAGTTCATCAGCCGAGCATCCAACGAGGACTCGCGCTGCCCTGTCGAAGCACATCACCGGAATCACTTTGTCGGAAGTAGCAACGGAGAGGAGGAGACGGTAGAGGCGCTTGGAAGTGGTGGAGAGGTGTATTTGCCGCAAAGGCGCAAGTTGGGGGATTGGAGAGGGCATCATTGGGAAGGACGCGCTCACAGTTAGAACAGGCGAGGTAGGAGAAGCTGGTTGTTTCTGCATCAAGGATCGTGCAAAACGGCGGCGTCCATGGCTTATCACTGCGGCTGCTGCTGCTGTCGCCATTGATGTTCTGCATCCTATTAGGGTTTTGGTTCTCGCCTGTTTGAGGAGGATGGTTACGCTTTAAAACCTAGTTGGATAAGTAAATTTTGATTTTATAGATCATAACTCAAATATCGTTCCTAAAAATTAAACTGTTGAGATCTTTCAGACGAGATAAATTAGAATAAATATTACGATGTTAGGGCTGTCAAAAAAATTTATTGTTCATGAGCAACTCCTATTCAGATTTCATTAAGTAAAACTGTTATTCGTTCGTTACTAATGACAACAAATCTTCCAATTTATAAATGAGCTGAACACGATCAACATCTTGTTTGTTCGTGTTCAACTAGAATTAGCTCGAAATTAATAAATTTATTTAAATAATTTTTTAAATTTTATATAAAATATATTTATATAATCATATAAATAATATATTATTAATATTTTGTGTTATATAATTAATTAGGTTAGTTAATAAGAATTTTATGGATTAAAATTTAAGTTTAATAAGAAATTTAAACTAAAATTAAATAATTTAAATCTTGTCTATTGAAAATATAATCAACGTTTATTTAGTTGTTTAACCATAAACCCTAGGTATAAAGACTCAACACCCAAACTAACTATCGCTCACTCGTATAGTTCTACTCCCTTGAGGCTCAATTCGTAAACCTAAAATCCTCAATTCCTCATTCCTCTCCTCGACTGCTATCTGCGAGATTGCAACTGCAAGTCTGCGACTCTGAGAGAGGCCTCGCTCGGGTTTGGTTTTGGTCATCCCTCGCTATCTCTCATCTTAAAACTTGCGGAGCCTCGATCACCTCTATTTGTACTTCTTCCTCTTTACTTCTTTTTATTCATTTCTCCATCTTAGGGATTCAATTGATAATTATTTTTAGTTATCTTTCTCAGTTTTTTTTAATAATGATTATGCGAGTTTTATGAGGCATAACTACAAGGGTTGTATTTCTAGGGTTTGCGGGTTTGGCTGCTTTGAAAGTTTCATTTGTGTGAGTCGTGTGATCGTGTTTCCCCTTTAAGATTACATGCGTGACTAAAGTTTCATCCTAGAAATTTTTGTAGTAATGATGATTACATAAGTTTAGTGAAACAAAATTATATGGATTGTTGAGCTAGGGTTTTCAGATTTGTCTCCTTTGGAAGTTTCTTCTACATTTTCATCTTCTTATCGGCAAATGTGGCATCTTAGAAGTCTCGTTGGCAATATTTATACTGTTTTATGCTGCTGGTTTTATGTTGCACCTTCACGGCTTCACATATTTATGCTAATTATATATAAACCGTAGAGTACACTAAGACTTTTTATTCTCAAATGCTCTATAATGTTCTACAGACTACAGCTTGGATCTTTTATTTTGCTTCTTCAGGTATCTTATATAGCTATTGATTTTGTTTGATGATGATGATATTGAGTTGCTGTGAATCAATGATGTCAATGAATTTTTTACTGTTGGCACTCGAATCTATGCAACATTCCTAGCTTATTTATAATTTCTAAGTTTATGGAAAAGTGAAAATTGTTTTACATTACAACTCGCTAATTAGATTTGTCATTGATGTATATTGGATATAATCAGGTGACTAGATGTTGGTGCTTGTTTCATGTGTGATGTGTGAACTCACCATGCTTATTTCTTGATAGAGGTTTTAGGGTTTAGTAGTTTATGTTGTTTTATTCTATGTAATGATAATTTTCATGTAAATCATTTTAGTAAACATATATGGACTACTTATCTTAGTCATTCTACTAATGATGTTATGGTAATTGGTAAACACTTATATGTTATGCATTTCAATTTGTTACTTTTACTTAAAAAAGATTACATGTTATGATAAACACATAGTATGGAGAGTGTATGTAGTCTTAACTCATATTTTCCTTTTATTTTGTGTTCATGTCTCTGGATCTTTTCAATCGCATCATGTGATAATAATATAGTAGTAAGAACTGAATATGGTAATGAAATTCCAAATATTTCTTCACAACATGTTGAATCAGAGGCAAATGTACTTGAGACTACTAGTAATGAAGTCAAATCTAACAAAGATAGAAAGAAAAAATCTGCGGTATGGAAGTATTTTATAGAAATCACTTCTATATTTAAGGGAGAGATTATACCCTCTTTATAATGCATATATTGTCGCATAAAATTTCATAAATCTAAAACTAACACAACTTCACAGCTCTTGAGACATATGGGAGAATGTGAGAAAATCAAAGCCAATAATAAACAAGTTGTTGAATTGTCAAAAAAATGGCAAAAAAGATTAATTATTATGAGTCTTGATGCCAATTTAGAAATTAAGATTCCAATGTCTCATGACCTCAAAAATTATGATCATCTTCATATAAGAGAAATAATTGCAAAGATGATTATTGTGCATGAGTACCCATTTATGATTGTTGAGCATATGCAGTTTAATATTTTGTTGAAGGTGTTAAATCCTATTATGAGAGGGTGTCTAAAACACTATTAAGAGTGATTGCATGAAAGTATATGAATCGAAACAAAGATTAAAATCATTTATTAAGAGCATTCATAGAGTTTTCTTGACATCAGATTGTTGGAATTCAAATCAAACAGTGGGATATATGTGCTTAACAATTCACTATATTGATAATTCTTTGGAAACTATATAAGTGAATCATCAACTTTATTGAGCTTGAACCTTCACACACTAGTACATTTACTTATGATGCAATATGTGATTATTTTTATTGGAACTTGCAGACAAGGTGTCCACTATCACATAGGATAATGCTAGTAACAATGATGTTGCTACAAATGCTTTAAAAGTTAACTTTCTCTAGAGGAAAGTTACATTTTTCAGGGACATTTCTTCCATGTTAGATGTTATGCTAACATCTTGAATATAATGGTTCATGATAGATTGAGAGAGGTTCAACAAATAACTCATAAAATCGAGAGATAATAAAATAACTTTAAAAGTCTCATTTAAGGTTACATAAGTTTGTTGTTGGCAAAGCAAGCACTAAGGATCTCCACTTCAAAGGGTTTATGCATTGATGTTCGACAAGATGGAATTTTACTTATTTAGCTGACTTTATTTACCACAATGTGTTTAGTCATTATGCCGCTCGAGGTTTCAATTATAAGTGGTTATCTTCTGAAATTGAGTGATATAACTATGAGCAGATTAGAAGGTTTCTTTCTATTTTTCATAATGTGACTAGAATAATTTCAGATTTTTTTTATCCCACTACAAATATTTTTCTCCCTACTGTCATGCATATAAAGAAACTACTTATTGAAGAATGCAATTCATCACATGAATTCATCAAGCAAATGGTTACTATGATGAAAATTAAATTTGAAAAATATTATGGTGAATGCAATTTACTCATGTCAGTGGTTGATGTAGTACTTGATCTACATTTGAAAATGAAATTCATTACTTTCACATTTCCTAAAATATACTCTAGTTCTGAGGTAGAATCCAAGATTAAGAGTGTTGAGGATGTCATTTAGGAAATCTACAATCAATATTTAGTAGATATTATTAATTCAAGTTCTTCAATTCCTAGTGAATCTTCACAACTAGCAGCTGATGTACCTTTTTCATCAAATTTTGACTGTATGTTAGGATTTATTGATTTTGTTGTTGCTTCTGGTTCTATTCAGCCATCAAAATCTGATTTACAAATTTATTTGGAGGAGGGATTATACTTGTGTAGTAATGATTCGTTTGATGTTCTTGAACGGAGGAAGATGAATACTCTCAAGTATCCAACTTTATCCAAAATGGCTAATAATGTTTTAACAATTCTCATAACCACTGTTGCATCTGAATCTACATTTAGTATTGATGGTGGAGTTCTTGATGATTACAGGAGCTCTTTATCTCCAAAATTAGTCAAGCGCTTGTTTGCATGGCTAGTTGGATCAGGGCATTCAACCCAACATAAAAAATCTCTTGGTAGTTTTCTAATTAAAAGCAATTTATTTATAAATTTTATAAATGTCATTCTCTCATTATCTACTTTTATTTCAGCAAGAGTTAATGGAGTAGGAGAATCTTTTTGTGAAACTTCTAGAATATGTTTAGTAATGGAGAAGGAGACTAAGCAACAATATATCATCTTGCATTTACTATTCTCATTCTAATTTTCATCTATACTTTCTAATTTGGACAATTTTATCTTAGTTGACTGTGATGGTAATTTGTGGCAACTTTGACAATTTGGGTGAAGACTATGGTTGGCTGTTATAATTATGTTTCTTAGTTTCAGTTTGTGATTATTCTATTTCTTGGCTTCTTGATAGTTGGCTGCTATAATTCTATATACTTGTATAATTATATCTGATGTTGAACTTTTCCTCCAATTTTTTTGTAGACTTGCATCTGTTAGGCTAGTAATTAGTTGTAATGTGTTCACTGTTCTCTCTCTTTTTTTCCTTTTTTTTCTTTTTTGCTGTTGAATTTGATGCATTTCAGCTTTTCTAAAATTTTGCCAGTATCATTTGCCAATTTGCTGTAATGTGTTCACTATTTAGTTTTGTCATTGCAGCTCCATATATTTGAGTCTAACTATTTGCAAAAGTTTTCTACTACTAGTTAAATAGTTCCTGGAATCTTGACATTATTTATCTTGGTGGAAAGGTTTTGTTGTAGCAAGAAATATTAGAAAGTGAAATGTTGTCGATATTGTTAAGTTTATGTTTGAAATTCTTTTCTTTAATGCAAGAGGAATACTACTATCATGATGGGTTTGAATTTCAAGAATGTCGCGATATCATGATGGTTTTGAATTGAGAGGGTATATATTTTACTTACAATTTACAAGGTGATTGATCGAATGATTCGATATGTACAGCATTGATTTAGTGCATTCTTATTTCTTTCTTCTTTATCATATGTCATAATAGTTTAGGTTTGTTAAGTAGGATTTTGTTGTAATTGATGTGGAGATTAATTCTACTTTGGGACTTTATGGGTTTGACTTTTCCTCTATTTCTGATTAACTGTTGAATTTGGTTTTGTTGTGAGCCTTTCGTTTTGAATTTAGTTACTGAATTTTATAATTTGCAACAATGTTGCTATTTTTGCGTGCTAGAATTTTGCTGGAATTGATCTATGCGAGATTGCTTCTACCTTAGGATTTTATGGGTTGAGCTTTTCCACTATTTCTCAGTTGTATGCTTGCTGTTGTATCAATTGTAAGCCTGTAACATGGATATTTCTGATTGGCTGCTAAATTTGGTTTCGCTATGAGCCTTTCGTTTTAAATTTAGTAATGTAATGTTGATATTTATGCTAGAATTTTGTTGGAATTGATCTATGTGGAGATTACTTCACCTTGGGACTTTATGGGTTGGACTTTTCCTCTATTGTGGATATTTTGATAATTTGGTATTTTGATGTCTGCTGATATTTTGATTTTATCTTTTTATTCTTACTTCTTAAGAGTTAAGATGATAATTGATAAGATAAATAGATACACTTAGTTTTAATGGGTTATGATGAAAAACTCAATAAATACATGAGATGTAACTAAATGGTGCATGTATTTTCAAACCTTCAATTTAGTTATTTATAATTTATGTTTGTTGCTATATTATGTACAAAGCTTTTGTATTTTTTTTTTCCACCGAATCACTATAATTTTGGATTATTCAATGTTCATTATATTTTTTTATTATTCCAGTACACTTTTACTATTATTAATCTTTCATTTTGCAAAATTTTTTGAAGTTTTTAATTTAAGCGACCAACAAGTATTGACATCAACGATGATTACTTATTTTAATTTTTGAATTCATTATTTTTTACATATTTTTTTGTTAGTTTTGTTTACATGAAATTGCAGATTTATCATTGATGTGGTTTCTCTTGAATAATGAATTATGAAGCTTTAAGAGATTATTAATTTGAAGATTCAAGGTTGTTGAAGGCATGCAGGCTTGAAGCTATGAAGATTGGAGAATCACTATTGTTGAACAAATCAATTGTAATATATTTGTCATTTTGTATGTAGTTGTTATTAAATATTAGTATTTTTTTTAGCTTTTATTGAATCAAATTGTTGGTTGTATATAATCATGTAAATTCTTAGGTTAAATTTATTCTTATAAGTTGTAAACTTGTAATTATATGAGTTAGAATTTAACATGTAATCAATTTTGTGTAAAATAAATTTTTTTATTGTACATCTTTTAGCTTTTATTGAATTTTATTGAATCAAATTTGTTGATACTTGATATTACTTTATTGTAAATTGTATATGATTCAATTAAATAATATATATTTTACTTTTTAATTTTTTTAAATTTTAAATGAAAATTAAATATTTTAAATATTTTAAAAAAAATAAAATCGAAATTTCGAAATGAACACTAAACAACACAGATTTATTTCAACACAAACACTCAACAAGCTATTTCAACAAAAAAAAAAATAAACAAACGAGTCGAACACGAACAAAATCTCAGCTCGCTCAAGCTCGGCTCGTTTACACCCCTATAGGATGCAATGATGGAAGCAAGAGGATGATGAAATCCCTAAATTCTGTTATTTATGGAATTTATTAAATCAAGAATTTAGTTCAATTTTAAGATTTAAGAAAGAGTAGAGGTTATTTAAATGAATTTAAATGGGCTAGTTGGTTGGTTTATATATATATTTGATTTTAAAATACTATTTGATTCAATATAAATCATGTGCACCTATAAATTTACTTTTAAGCATGTCTAAACCCTCATGTCATTTTCCCTGTCTATGAGCATCTTTAGCTCACTAAAAATCACTCGTACATACATTCACAGCCGCACAGCCCACTCTTCCCTCTTGACGTCTCTTTCCCCCGCTCTCTTTCTCTCATGAGTCGTTCGATCGAAACTCCAAGAAGGTAACGCTCCTTCGCTGCTTGCACCACTCGTTTGCCCCTCCTCCGTCCGCTCTCTCTCTCTCTCTCTCTCTCTCTCTCTCTCTCTCGTTCAACCGTCCTTAAGCCGAAATCCCTCCTACTCCCGTTCAAATGAGCTTCCTGCTCATTCTGTCCATCCCTGTTGGAAGCCGAATGACCAAGCTTCCAAACCCATCTGATTCAAGCATTGCACGCGAACGGATGAATCCTTCCTCCTGTCCATCAGCTACAGTACCCGTTGAACTATACACTAATTCCTTCCAAAACAAAAAAAATTTGAATCCTAATCAGCCAACACTGTAGCAATCATTGTAGTGACACTATAGCAATGCTACTGTAGCACAAAAAAACTTTCCTTTTCTTGGCTCTTTCTCATTTGCTACAAACCGCTTCTCCTCCGATCATTTTTGCATGAGAAGGAACTCCAACATCTGACAAGTTCCTCGTGGTCTCCAGCACTCCCCAATTCTTTCTCTCTTCTCTCATACCTAGCAGCACACTCGCATTCCCTTTCTATGACCTAGAGTACTGAGCAACTGCCATCAGTGCTCCTCTCAAGAATCACTTTTTTTCGAACCGGGTAAGTCTCACATCGACGCCTATATCTCGTTATTCCATATCCCCTCTTTGATTGGAGTCCACAACAACCTAACTGATATATCTCCTCGTTTGTTTCTCCAACCTATTCAATCCAAATAATTAACCTAATAATTTCTCATATTCAATTCTTTCTAGTCGAACTCATGCGAAAGTATTATTGTTGCTAGTTATGGATGTATGGAAATGTGTGAAAATTATATGTATATATGTGTGTTTCTTTATGCTGGTTTGAATATCTCGCTTCATCGTGAGTGACGAGATAAAAAATTAGGTATGTTTAAAACACGTACCGTCATTCATCAAAGCATGATGGGTAGGCCCAAAAAAATTTATTAGATGCAACCCCCTATGCTGAAATTTTGACTAATTTTGGACTTAAAAAAATAGGAAGAATCAAGATTTATTTAAAAATAAATCAATCACATCAAAAATAAACAATCTAAAATGAAATTTGAATGTGTAGAAGTTACATATATATTTATTTTATGTAGGTGATTGAAGATCTCATGCATTATGCTGTTAATGCGATTGAAATTGACCGACGCTTCAAAACACCAATCCCACGCTCATTGTATGGATGTATGCCAAAAAGCTGAAGTTCTTGCGGAGATGATGCCGAAATCTAAATTTTATCTAAAATTCATGCTTGCAAATAAGATTCAAGCTAAACAAATAGCATTGCCTAAGCTCGCTAAAATAAATTGATATCGAATTGAATTTTAAATTATAAATGAGAATGAATTTGAAATGAATTTGAAGATTATATTTCAAATAAAGAAAGATGGGATGAACTAAAAGCAGATTTATGAATTTGATATGAATTAAATATTTTGGCAAGAAATATTTTGGCGCTTCATATCCTCAATTGATTTAGATTTAAGAATATTTAATTAGAGCACAAAAGATCTTCTTGGAATTAGAATATAGTTTTCAAATCATAATTCACTCCAAATGAATTGGAGAAAATCAAGGAATTCGTAAGAGATTCTTTTTTTCAATGAGATCAAATGATTGCTAATGAGCATAATCAATGAATCATAAGAAAATATTTGAAGCATATTAGTCATCTTATTAAATATTCAGGAGAAGTTATAATTTTGTGATGAGTTTGAGAATTGTCAATAGACATAAATGAGAGTCTATTGAATATTCAAAGACTAATCAACTTTGAATAAAAGAAAGCAATTAAATGTTATTCCAAAGAATCTAATAAGATATTTAAACAATTTAAAATGCATGCAATCCTTCTTATTTTTGATTATTTATTCATAAACTATAAAGCTTCCTTCAATCCAAAAATTAAAAAATTCTCATTGTAATTATGATTTTCAAAATCAATGATTTACTGATTAGATGAAATTATCTAATCTAAAAATACATATACTGAATAGAGATTTAAAGTAAATTTTAATATCTTAAAAGGTATGGCTAAGTTGAGATTAAATAAATATGAAATTAATCTCATAATTTAGAAATAAAATTACCTAAATTACTAAATATCTGCATGGGCCCCGGCACTAGGCTAGATGCTTAAACTTAGTACGATGGGTGGTTGATTCTGACGAGTCTTGGACCGGTCCGAACAACAAAACCTAAAAATCTAATTATACTATTATAATATTTTCAACTTGATAAAATATTTGAGAAGCTAATTTTGTCATATGATAGTAGATCTGATCTTCTATTATTAAATTAATAGAATCTCTTGGATCTGAAACAGCAAAATAATACATCTACTATAATGATGGCTGAGTTGATTGAATATATCAACCGAGATCATTTTACCAAAATATCCAAGATATTTATATTCGATAATCTAAAATTCAAAATTCTCAAAATATAAATATAAATTTGATCCTCTATTAAATTAATAGTACGAATTGAAAAAATGAACTAAATGATTAAATTGACTCATTTACCCCGATGATTTATTGAATCAATATTTCAATATGAGAGATTTTCATAATAAAATATATATATTCAAATTCTAATATCAAATCATTATATATTCAAATTAAAATCAATTATAAAATGATCAAATATTCAAATTAAAATATATATAAAAAATAAAATTAATTATTTAAATTTAAAGTAAAATTCATCAACTCATCCACAATGCTTATCGATTAAATTAAGAAACTTTGTCACAAAGAAATTAAATCAAATACATAACTATTTTCACACTCAAATAATCTTAAAGCAGTATGTCTTGTCTCCTCATCCGTGATTTTGCCACAAAATGACACCACATAAATGACGATTACGACCAAAGCTCTCTAACCGGGTAGCTTGTTGCAAAATGACACCACTAAATTACGGTAACGGCCGCAGCCCGTATGTTCACCAACGGTTTTGTTCTTTGAGCCGCAAACTATAGAATGTATTTGATTTGGCAAAAAATCATATGTTAGCTAAGGTAGACTTAAGCTTGTCTCCTTAGACAAACACTACCCCAGATCTACAAGATTTTCAAGCACGCAACACATGATTCGACAAGAATCATTCGCTCAGTTGGTCGACTACCCTCTAAGTAGGCCAGGGATCAAGACAGTAATGATGGAACCATGAGACCTAGATTGAGCGTCATTGTTCCCCCAAACATAAGTTTTAAATTAAATAATGAATCTCATCATTTTAAACTCCACTGCTATTTTACACTGTTGTCAAATTTTAATCTAAAGCGCGATTGGTATGATAATTAACTATAGTTGCTTGCGCCTATATGAAACCTGAAACCAGATCTAAAATCATCATAAAATGAGGGTGAAATCTCTGAGTAATGTCCTATCTGTTATTTCATATGCCTTCTGAAAATTTCACCGACACTTAAATTATACTCTCTTCATCGAGATCGGTGGCTAATTTTCGAAGCCCACGATAGATACATCAATATCCTCCAACTTGTTGTCAATAATTGAGCCAAAGAAAAAAAAAAGAAAGAAAGAATCGATTTATCTAAGAGATGCACTTTAAAATGGAGAAATGTTATCCAACTCAACACAATAGAAGATTCATAGGTTAAGTCAACCTCAAGTGATAAATTTAACATTTTAATAAGGAAACTCACATTTAGAAGAAATATATCTGCAGGCTAACAAAGCAGTATAATCATCTAAACTCAGGACTGAAGACTATGATGAGAACATACCACAAATTCATTGATAAGATAATAATATCCCTACTCAGGTCAAAGATTGAGAACATCACAAACAAAAAACTTCAGAAGGATTAAAATGAGTGCCCTGATCATAATTTTGATAATTGTGTTGGTATTAGGATGATTTCAATTATTTTCTATTATAAATAATTTAAAAAAAAAACTTAAAATACAAGTAGTTCCTGTAGTTTTGGTCAATAAATTTCCACTCAACTCATATTTTTTCTAGAATAATAAAATCCCTCTTCAAATTTACTTTCCTTTTTTCTTAAGGATGAAATCAATATATTAAACATTTAATATCTTCTTGTCAAGCATGTAAATATATATCATTTTTGGAGCTCCTCCTTTTAACAAAAAATAAAAAACATTCCCACACTCTCATAGAATAAGCAGTAGACTCTGCAAAATCATTCTTTAAGTTGCTTTCATGACTAGAATTCATACAATAATTCAATGTAACAATTTCCTTTTTAAGCTTCATTTGACCACTCTATGTGGTGTGCTGTCTTAAAGAATGAGCAGCAGATTGATCAAAATTACAACAACCGCAAAGAAAAGGCCAAAACCTCTTCAAGATCTCAACTTTCCCAATTTCAGTTGCTCCAGTTTGATGAGCGCACAATGAGCAGCATAAACGAACAATTAAATATAAGTATTTCTCAGCGTAGCATTAAGCGTCTGTGAGCGAAATAGAAATCACAACAGCTGGCTGAAGAAACAGAGGAATGGGGAACAATCCAGGCACAGAAGAATGGATAACTGAACCAGAAATGGATTCTCATGTGCGAGTTGAACGGAAGCTGACATCTGCATCTTTCGAACTGGAAAGGAGTGGGAATTTTGCCACAAATTCCTGCGATAACAGCGAAGGAACGAAGCTTTCTTTTGAGTTTGGTCTATCAAGTCTAAATATCTTCTGTCAGTTAACGATCGAGTCAAACACAAACTATTTAATAACTCAAATTACTTAACAAGCCGAACATAAGCTATTTGTAAACATCCAGCTAAGTAAACACCCCTACCTGCCATTATCTACTATTTGGATGGCCTCGGATCACACCTTCGACCTTCCTCAAGTCGCCTAAGGCCACTCAAAACCAGTTGATTGCAACGTCCACCTATTTTAGGTATAGATTGGAGCCAGAATGGATGTTATGCGCCGCATGTGATAGGGGTGCAACACCCTCGTTGCTGTCTAGAAAGGACACGACGATCCACCGCCGCCTTGCTGTCTAGAAAGGACACGACGATCCACCGCCGCCTTACAGACAACAATCACACACAGTCTCTCCAAGGTTGCGGAAGTTTCACTGGTGGAACACCTATGGAACTGCAAGACCCAATTGCTCACTCTAAAGATATAAATTATTTGACTTTAGTTAGATTTACAGTCTTGCAATTGCAATCTATTAAGGACTTTTGAATGGTTAGAAGATAGATCACATTGCTGTCCATAGACAGAAATCCTTAAAAACATCAGAGAAGGAATTAATAAGGGCTTAAAGCATGGCACAAAATCCTTAAATGAAATATCCTCCATCAATGAAACCAAAGCACAGACACCAAACACATACCTAGAGGGTGAGAAGTTGAAGGACTTTAAGAAGACCTAGCAGAAACCAGAGTGATTGCCAGAATATCCAGCAAGTTCTTATGCCATGTTAGAACAACTGAGATATAAATAACAAAACTTTAAATAATCACTAAATAAAGATAGAATTAATATGAAAAAACGATTGAAAACTGTATTAAAAAGCACAAATTTCATCTTGCTCCTATCAATGTAAGAACAAGAAGTCATGCCCAACAAAGACATCATCATCAGCCTTATTCCAACAAATTAATGGTTGTTCGATAATTGATTTTGCATAGAATTTATGGAGAATTTGTGAAATGTAACTATTCACAAAATATGTGCTTAACTAAAACGGGGCACTTTAAATCCTCAAAATTCTGTTCGACAGGAATTTAAGCCAAATCTTGCTGAAGTCCTGCCTAAAATAGGATGCCAGACGGCCCTTAAGAGATATTTTATCCTCCTTGAAAGAAATAAGTGAATAAAGGGATTTACAAACATACCACACAATTCTTATGTATTTACATATCTAACACCTAAAGTTAGATATTTAGTTATCTAACAGTTTTCTATGCTTAAAAAGGTGCATTTCACTTTTAAAAAGTGAATAAAGTGATATTTTTGATGTGATATTGAAGATTAAGGTGTTATATACATATATGTAAAAATTAAAGTTTAGGTGTTAGATATTTAAATACATAAGAATTGTGTGGTATGTATGTAAATCTCCCGAGAAATAATAATTCATCTAAACAAACGCATTTTTATATAGCAAATGAAAACATCATCTTCTCAAACATATTAGGTTGCTTGAACTAATAACCTAATTTGGAAGAGGTAGTATGGGAAAAGAGAACAAGCGCACAGGCAGATACTTGGAATCCACTAATTTGAACTTCGGACGCCATAGAGAAGGCGAAGAGTGTGAATAACATGACGGAATCCAGTACGCAGTGGGACGACAGAGATAACACGTAGATGCTGCGCATTGCCGTTCTTCGGCTCACTCAAGTCATCTGACATCTCTCCCTCCAATATCTCCACCATCTTCTCCTGCGCAAAAGGATGAGACTTGCAGAAGTTGAAGAGTTCATCAGCCGAGCATCCAACGAGGACTCGCGCTGCCCTGTCGAAGCACATCACCGGAATCACTTTGTCGGAAGTAGCAACGGAGAGGAGGAGACGGTAGAGGCGCTTGGAAGTGGTGGGAGAGGTGTATTTGTTGCCGCAAAAGGCGCAAGTTGGGGATTGAGAGGGCATCATTGGGAAGGACGCGCTCACAGTTAGAACAGGCGAGGTAGGAGAAGCTGGTTGTTTCTGCATCAAGGATCGTGCAAAACAGCGGCGTCCATGGCTTATCACTGCGGCTGCTGCTGCTGTCGCCATTGATGTTCTGCATCCTATTAGGGTTTTGGTTCTCGCCTGTTTGAGGAGGATGGTTACGCTTTAAAACCTAGTTGGATAAGTAAATTTTGATTTTATAGATCATAACTCAAATATCGTTCCTAAAAATTAAACTGTTGAGATCTTTCAGACGAGATAAATTAGAATAAATATTACGATGTTAGGGCTGTCAAAAAAAATTTATTGTTCATGAGCAACTCCTATTCAGCTCTAAGTAAACTTTATTCGTTAGATTCTAGCCAATCAAACAAATACTTCAAGCTCTTTTATAACATGATCAACATCTTATTTGCTCGTGTTCAGCTAGAATTAGCTCGAAATTAATAAATTTATTTAAATAATTTTTTTTTAATTTTATATAAAATATATTTATATAATCATATAAATAATATATTATTAATATTTTGTGTTATATAATTAATTAGGTTAGTTAATAAGAATTTTATGGATTAAAATTTAAGTTTAATAAAAAATTTAAACTAAAATTAAATAATTTAAATCTTGTCTATTGAATATAATCAACTTATTTAGTTGTTTAACCATAAACCCTAGGTATAAAGACTCAAACTAACTATTGCTCACTCATTATAGTTCTACTCACTTGAGGCTCAATTGTAAACCTAAAATCCTCAATTCCTCATTCCTCTCCTCGCTGCATTCAGCGCAAGTCTGCAGAGAGAGGCCTCGCTCGGGTTTGGTTTTGGTCATCCCTCGCTACCTCTCATCTTAAAACTTGTGGAGCCTTGATCACCTCTATTTGTACATCTTCCTCTTTACTTCTTTTTATTCATTTCTCCATCTTAGGGATTCAATTGATAATTTTTTTTAGTTATCTTTCTCAGTTTTTTTTAATAATGATTATGAGTTTTATGAGGCATAACCAAGGGTTGTATTTCTAGGGTTTTTGGGTTTGGTGCTTTGAAAGTTTCATTTGTGAGTGGTGATCGTGTTTCCCCTTTAAGATTACATGTGTGACTAAAGTTTCATCCTAGAAATTTTGTAGTAATGATGATTACATAAGTTTAGTGAAACAAAATTATATGGATTGTTGAGCTAGGTTTTTGATTTGTCTCCTTTGGAAGTTTCTTCTACATTTTCATCTTCTTATCGGCAAATGTGGCATCTTAGAAGTCGTTGGCAATATTTATACTGTTTTATGTTCTTGGTTTTATGTTGCACCTTCACGGCTTCACATATTTATGCTAATTATATAAACCGAGTACACTAAGACTTTTTATTCTCAAATGCTCTATAATGTTCTCTGACTACTTGGATCTTTTATTTTGCTTCTTGGTATCTTATATAGCTATTGATTTTGTTGATGATGATGATATTGAGTTCTTTGTGAATCAATAATGTCAATGAATTTTTTACTGTTGGCACTCGAATCTATGCAACATTCCTAGCTTATTTATAATTTCTAAGTTTATGGAAAAGTGAAAATTGTTTTTACAGATTACAACTCAGTTAATTAGATTTGTCATTGATGTATATTGGATATAATCAGGTGACTAGATGTTGGTGCTTGTTTCATGTGTGATGTGTGAACTCACCATGCTTATTTCTTGATAGAGGTTTTAGGGTTTAGTAGTTTATGTTGTTTTTTATTCTATAATGATAATTTTCATGTAAATCATTTTATGGACTACTTATCTTAGTCATTCTACTAATGATGTTATGGTAATTGGTAAACACTTATATGTTATGCATTTCAATTTGTTACTTTTACTTAAAAAAGATTACATGTTATGATAAACACATAGTATGGAGAGTGTATGTAGTCTTAACTCATATTTTCCTTTTTATTTAGTGTGCTATCATGTCTACTGTGGATTTTCTCAATCTGCATCATGTGATAATAATATAGTAGTAAGAACTGAATATGGTAATGAAATTCCAAATATTTCTTCACAACATGTTGAATCAGAGGCAAATGTACTTGAGACTACTAGTAATGAAGTCAAATCTAACAAAGATAGAAAGAAAAAAATCTACGGTATGGGAGTATTTTATAGAAATCACTTCTATATTTAAGGGAGAGATTATACCCTCTTTATAATGCATATATTATCGCATAAAATTTCATAAATCTAAAACTAACACAACTTCACAGCTCTTGAGACATATGGGAGAATGTGAGAAAATCAAAGCCAATAATAAACAAGTTGTTGAATTGTCAAAAATAAGGCAAAAAAGATTAATTTTTATGCCTTTTGATGCAAATTTAGAAATTGAGATTCCAATATCTCATGACCTCAAAAATTATGATCATCTTCATATAAGAGAAATAATTGCAAAGATGATTATTGTGTACCCATTTATGATTGTTGAGCATATGCAGTTTAATATTTTGTTGAAGGTGTTAAATCCTAATTATGAGAGGGTGTCTAAAAACACTATTAAGAGTGATTGCATGAAAGTATATGAATCTGAAGAACAAAGATTAAAATCATTTATTAAGAGCATTCATAGAGTTTCCTTGACATCCGATTGTTGGAATTCAAATCAAACAGTGGGATATATGTGCTTAACAATTCACTATATTGATAATTCTTGGAAACTTTATAAGTGAATCATCAACTTTATTGAGCTTGAACCTTCACACACTAGTACATTTACTTATGATGCAATACGTGATTATTTATTGGATTGGAACTTGCAGGACAAGGTGTCCACTATCACATAGGATAATGCTAATAACAATGATGTTTCTACAAATGCTTTAAAAGTTAACTTTCAGTCTAGAGAAAAGTTACATTTTTCAGGGACATTTCTTCCATGTTAGATTTTATGTTGACATCTTGAATATAATGGTTCAGGATAGATTGAGAGAGGTTCAACAAATAACTCATAAAATCAGAGAGATAATAAAATAACTTTAAAAGTCTCATTTAAGGTTACATAAGTTTGTTGAAGTGGCAAAGCAACTAAGGATCTCCACTTCAAAGGGTTTATGCATTGATGTTCTGACAAGATGGAATTTTACTTATTTAATGCTTGAGTCAGCTTTATTTACCACAATGTGTTTAGTCATTATGCCGCTCGAGGTTTCAATTATAAGTGGTTATCTTCTGAAATTGAGTGATATAACTATGAGAGAGAAGGTTTCTTTCTTTTCATAATGTGACTAAAATAATTTCGATTTTTTTATCCCACTACAAATATTTTTCTCCCCATCATATGCATATAAAGAAACTACTTATTGAAGAATGCAATTCATCACATGAATTCATCAAGCAAATGGTTACTATGATGAAAATTAAATTTGAAAAATATTAGAATGCAATTTACTCATGTCGGTTGTCAGTAGTTGATCTACATTTGAAAATGAAATTCATTACTTTCACATTTCCTAAAATATACTCTAGTTCTGAGGTAGAATCCAAGATTAAGAGTGTTGAGGATGTCATTTAGGAAATCTACAATCAATATTTAGTAGATATTATTAATTCAAGTTCTTCAATTCCTAGTGAATCTTCACAACTAGCAGCTGATGTACCTTTTTCATCAAATTTTGACTGTATGTTAGGATTTATTGATTTTGTTGTTCGCTCTATTCACCATCAAAATCTGATTTACAAATTTATTTGGAGGAGGGATTATACTTGTGTAGTAATGATGCTTTGATGTTCTTGAATGGAGAAGATGAATACTCAAGTATCCAACTTTATCCAAAATGGCTAATAATGTTTTAACAATTCTCATAACCAATCGCTGCATCTCAATCTACATTTAGTATTGATGGTGGAGTTCTTGATGATTACAGAGCTCTTTATCTCCAAAATTAGTCAAGCTTGTTTGCATGGCTAGTTGGATCGAGCATTCAACCCAACATAAAAAATCTCTTGGTAGTTTTCTAATTAAAAGCAATTTATTTATAAATTTTATAAATGTCATTCTCTCATTATCTGCTTTTATTTCAGCAAGAGTTAATGGAGTAGGAGAATCTTTTTGTGAAACTTCTAGAATATGTTTAGTAATGGAGAAGGAGACTAAGCAACAATATATCATCTTGCATTTACTATTCTCATTCCAATTTTCGTCTGTACTTTATAATTTGGACAATTTTATCTTAGTTGCCCGTGATGGTAATTTGTGGCAACTTTGACAATTTGGATGAAGACTATGGTTATCGTATAATTATGTTTCTTAGTTTTTGTGATTATTCTATTTCTTGGCTTCTTGATAGTTGGCTGCTATAATTCTATATACTTGTATAATTATATCTGATGTTGAACTTTTCCTCCAATTTTTTGTTGTAGACTTGCCGATGCAGTAGGCTAGTAGCTGTTAGTTGTAATGTGTTCACTATTCTCTCTTTTTTTTCCTTTTTTTTCTTTTTTATTATTGAATTTGATGCATTTCAGCTTTTCTAAAATTTTGCCAGTATCATTTGCCAATTTTCTGTAATGTGTTCACTATTTAGTTTTGTCATTGCAGCTCCATATATTTGAGTCTAACTATTTGCAAAAGTTTTCTACTACTAGTTAAATAGTTCCTGGAATCTTAACATTATTTATCTTGGTGGAAAGGTTTTGTTGTAGCAAGAAATATTAGAAAGTGAAATGTTGTCAGTATTTGGTTGTTAAGTTTATGTTTGAAATTCTTTTCTTTAATGCAAGAGGAATACTACTATCATGATGGGTTTGAATTTCAAGAATGTCGAAGCTGATATCATGATGGTTTTGAATTGAGAGGGTATATATTTTACTTACAATTTACAAGGTGATTGATCTTGCACCGATTCAGATATGTGCGCAGGCATTGATTTAGCGGTACATTCTTATTTCTTTCTTCTTTATCATACATGTCATAATAGTTTAGGTTTGTTAAGTAGGATTTTGTTGTAATTGATCTGTGTGGAGATTAATTCTACTTTGGGACTTTATGGGTTTGACTTTTCCTATTTCATTAGTTGAATTTGGTTTTGTTGTGAGCCTTTCGTTTTGAATTTAGTTACTAAATTTTATAATTTGCAACAATGTTGCTATTTTTGCGTGCTAGAATTTTGCTGGAATTGATCTATGCAGAGATTGCTTCTACCTTAGGATTTTATGGGTTGAGCTTTTCCACTATTTCTGTCAGTATGCTTGTCATATCAATTGTAAGTCAGAATATGGATATTCGATTGTCGCTAAATTTGGTTTCGCTATGAGCCTTTCGTTTTAAATTTAGTTACTGTAATATGTAATTTGCAGGAATGTTGATATTTATGCGTGCTAGAATTTTGTTGGAATTGATCTATGTGGAGATTACTTCTACCTTGGGACTTTATGGGTTGGACTTTTCCTCTATTTCTTGGTTTTATGCTTCCTACTACAGCAGTTGTAATGTGGATATTTTTGATTGGCTGTTGAATTTGGTTTTGATGTCTGCTACAATTTTGATATAACTATTGGTTTTATCTTTTTATTCTTACTTCTTAAGAGTTAAGATGATAATTGATAAGATAAATAGATGTTACACTTAGTTTTTAATGGGTTATGATGAAAACTCAATAAATGCATGAGATATAACTTAAATATGGTTGTGCATGTATTTTCAAACCTTCAATTTAGTTATTTATAATTTATGTTTGTTGCTATATTATGTACAAAGCTTTTGTATTTTTTTCCACCGAATCACTATAATTTTGGATTATTCAATGTTCATTATATTTTTTTATTATTCCTGTACACTTTTACTATTATTAATCTTTCATTTTGCAAAATTTTTTGAAGTTTTTAATTTAAGCAGCCAACAAACTATTGACGGCATCAATGATTACTTATTTTAATTTTTTGAGTCCATTCATTATTTTTTTTACATATTTTTTTGTTAGTTTTTTTGAAATTGCGTAGATTTATCATTGATGTTTTCTCTTGAATAATGAATTATGAAGCGTTAAGAGATTATTAATTTGAAGATTCAAGGTGAAGCATGCATTTGAAGTTATGTGAAGATTGGAGAATCACTATTGTAATTACTTGAACAAATCAATTGTAATATATTTGTCATTTTGTATGTAGTTGTTATTAAATATTAGTATTTTTTTAGCTTTTATTGAATCAAATTATTAGTTGTATATAATTATGTAAATTTTTAGGTTGAATTTATTCTTATAAGTTGTAAACTTGTAATTACATGAGTCAGCAATTTAACATGTAATTAATTTTGTGTAAAATAAATTTTTTACTGTACATCTTTTAGCTTTTATTGAATTTTATTGAATCAAATTGTTGATACTTGATATTACTTTTTTTATTGTAAATTGTATATGATTCAATTAAATAATATATATTTTTACTTTTTAATTTTTTTAAATTTTTAAATGAAAATTAAATATTTTTAAATATTTTAAAAAAAATAAAATCGAGCTAATTTCGAGTCGAACATGAGCCTAAAACGAACACAGACGATTTTTCAAGCCAAACACAAACACTCTGTTAACAAGCTATTTCGAACACGAGCTAATTTCGAAAAAAAAAAATAAACAAACGAATGAACATAACAAAATCTCAAATTTTCAAGCTCGCTCGCTTACACCCTATAGGATGCAATGATGGAAGCAAGAGGATGATGAAATCCCTAAATTATTATTTATGGAATTTATTAAATCAAGAATTTAGTTCAATTTTAAGATTTAAGAAAGAGTAGAGGTTATTTAAATGAATTTAAATGGGCTTTGGTTTATATATATATTTGATTTTAAAATACTATTTGATTCAATATAAATCATGTGCACCTATAAATTTACTTTTAAGCATGTCTAAACCCTCATGTCATTTTCCCTATCTATGAGCATCTTTAGCTCACTAAAAATCACTCGTACATATATTGACATGCTCTAACTGACGATTTACATCACATCTCTAAAATGTATGTATTGTAGATGGCTCATTTGCCTTCAATATTTTAGTTTATTGTACAACATCCTTATAAACACACTACATTGCATCACCAATACTCGCATATTGCTATGCATCAAAATGTTGCTCTCTCATAACAACCTTATGTAGCAATGTTTCTTATGCATCTCACAACTACAAACAAATTTGTAGTCCCATACAGAGACCACATGTCACACATTTTGCATGTATTACTTTCTGAAATCTCGATAGCTCATGCACTTCACAGTCTTTCCAAATAAATGAGAACTCATCAAATTTGCTTTCACTCATCTCCGTCGTAGGTATTTTTTAGCACTAACTTCTTAGACCTTCACCCATGATGTTCTCCTTAATATCTTTTCACCTTAGGATTATCACTTGGCATCAATTAATTGATGCTACTTTTCAGTTGATGCCTTATCCTTGCCTTGGCATAAAACATCATCTTCTCCATGCACCTCACACATCAAAATTTAGTCAACATCATCTTCTCCAATGACATGTGATATCCTTGTCTTAGAGTATAATCAACATGTGTTAGCGCTATCCTTTCCTTCCATCTTAATGATAATAGTTCGACAACTTCTTCAGAATAAAAAGTAATTTGAGAGTTCTATTTCCCAGATTTAATGCTATAAATCTATGCATTAATAGCATTCTTCCCTAAGTTCCTTGGAGAAGATTGCCTACTAACTCATAAAATATTATAATCATATTTATTTAAAAGAAGTAAATCTCTAAATCATGTTGCTAAATATATAGACATAGAGATATCAAAGACAAAAGGACATATAATTGAAAATATTTTTACTAACTATTATTGAAAGAGTAATGCTCAATATAGAGTTTGTAGACTTTGTTTTTAAACTTAAGTGTGCTTTTATTGATCATGACTTTATAACTTTTAAATATTATATAGATAGAAATGCTTCATGAATGATTTAAAAAGTGAGTTGCTCAAAAATAAAAAATTTAACTTTTAAATTATTAGCACAATCTTATTAACCATCTAGTTGCAAAAGAAATAAAAATATCATTTTTTTATAATTTGCTCAAAATGAATAATTAATATCACTGGAGCAGAATGTATTATTGAGGATGCTTTATGTGTTATAGTGATGATTAACTCCAATTAATGATGTATAATCAATAAGCTTATATAATCACATTTTGTTTGATTATTTTTAAAAATAATTTTTAAAATTTTTGTTATTTAATAAATAATTTTGATATCTGCAAAATACATACAATGATTAAAAAATGGTAATATTGATGTGTTATGGTCAAATGATGGTTAGTGCATGTGATTAAATTTTAAATTGAATTATATTTATTAATTTATATTTCCTTATGTTATTGTTAAATTTTCTTATGTCAACCACATAATATCATATATACTTCGTTGTGATGCTTTAATAAAATAAAATAAAATAGTATTAAATATTTTAATTACATATCATACATTAATAATCCACAAAATAAAACATTATGCATCGTATTTATGACATTGATTTCGTGTATGTGGCTCATATATTGTCCAACACTCAAAACAGCGTTGACCAAAAGCATCAAAACAAAATAGAAAAATCTAAATATCTTAATTTACGCTTACCTCATTATAAATTTAGCTCACCTAATATCAATCTCCGAGAACAGAGTTTTGTCATTCTTGCTTATGTGGTTGAATAAATCGAAATCTTCTTCATACTATAAGCGTGTAAACAACGGGTTGTTTAGCTACCAACTTTGGCTTAAAGCATACAAATTTATTTTAATTCGACAAACAACCTTTTCTCATCAGGGAGATGACTTAGCTGAGGATGTAACCAAGAATAAATGGGCAATTATGCTTGTTAACAACAGATTAACTGGTGTGATTAACAAGCTAGCCAGTTTAGCGAGAAAAAATTAATTATAATCAGCTTATTAATATATTAATAAGGTGATTAATTAATGAGCTTACTAGGTAAGCACGATTATGTTTTTATATTTAATATTATTTAGATAAATAGCATTTAGGTAAATATTAAATTTTAATTATTAGGTGTAAAAAAATATAAGAATTTCTTTAGAAAAATAGAGAGAAGAAGAGCTGATCGAACAGAAGCCAGAGAACACATTTCTTATATGTAATTCATCATAACATATATAATTGACGTTATCTTCATGAAGAAAATCTGAACAAATAGATAGAAGAAAAGCTGAAAAATGGAAATTAAGCATTTCTTTACAAGGAAATTAAAATTCTCTTAAAAACTAAATTTTATTTTAACAACAGAAAAAATGCAGAAACTTAAAAGAACAAAGGATCAGTAGCAGTATCTTCATCTTCTTCCTATTCTCTCTACCGACGTTTGTTCTTGCTCCCAAGAAGCAAACAGAAATAGAACAGGACTCTGAAGAAGAATCCCCATGCAACAGTGATTACCAAACAGCTCCATTTACTAAGATCAGTCACCGCTTGTTGCTTCAAAATATAAGTTCCAGTCGTAATACAAGTCTGGCTTGTAATGCTTACTCCTAGCGATCCACTCATCGCCTGCAAAACATTGACCTTTACGGCAGCCGGCAATACTGACAGCGGCGTGTTGTCGAACATCTGAATTCCCCTTACAAAACACTTAGTCGGATCATTAAACTCGTTCTGAAGAACAGCTTCGTAGGGATATTTCACCAAGGAGAGATAATGGAACCAAATCCAGTAGTCGGGGATGCGATCTCGTGTGATAAAGAAGCCGCTGAATAGTAAGAAGTAAGCTAAAATGGCGACGACGACAGTGTAACCGAGCATGACGTGGGAAACGATGCCGGAAAGAAAGGTGACGAAGCCACTTCCTGCCCAGAAGGAAGCCAGGATGATGAGACAGAAGAAGACGAACCCCTGTGCTCCACCGGCGAGCCCAACGGCGAAGAATGTAGTCGCGGCGAAGGCGAGAGAAAGAATAATTAGCGACGGAAAGCTAACAATGGCGTTTGAAAGAACATAAGATGAGCGGCGGTAGGCGTTATAGGCTGTCTCTCGCATGAAGATATAGCGTTCTTGGAGAAATACTGGGAGTGCATCCGCACATGTGTAGAACATGGTTGACATGGCTATAGCAAAGAAGCCAAGACGCTCTTGAACACCTTTTGGAGAATTATCAAGCCGCCAGAAGATAGTAGCGAGGATGAATCCGGTGACGAGGACAGCGCCGAGTCGCATGAGGAAGAGTTCCGGTGTCCGACGAGAATTGGTGGCCGCACGCTTAGTGAGGACTAACATTTCTATCCAAAACGGATTGGCGAATCTGGAAACTGAAGCGGAGCCGAGCTTACCGCGTGAAATGCTGGCGCTGATGGCGTCTTTGAGGGACAAGGAGTTGTTGGTCTGTTTTTCTGCGGTGGAAATAGGAGAAAGCTTCAAGCTTTGCCACGAACGGTGGAATTCAACGAGCGGCTTGGCTCCGCTTCCGTCGGGGAGGATTCGAGTTCTCGGATGAGGTCGAGGGCGAACTCAGTTCGGTTATCTTTCTCCGGTATCGGCCGGCCGAATTCGGCGAGGTAAAGCGGGAGTGTAGGGCTACCAAAGTAGACCGTTTGCCCGCGGGAAAGGAATAGCATCCGGTCGAGAAGGCCGACGATTCTGTAAGAAGGCTGGTGAATCGACATTACAACTATGCTTCCACTATGCGCGATGCGCTGCAAAACCTTCACGACCATATACGCGCTGGTGGAGTCGAGACCCGAAGTCGGCTCGTCGAGGAACAGAAGAATGGGGTCATGAATGATATCCAGGCCGATACTAACACGACGGCGCTCACCACCTGACACGCCGCGGTGGCCTTCGTCGCCTATAATGGTCTTCGCAGCGCGGCGGAGGCCAAGCTGGTCGATAAGAGCTTGCACGCGGCTTTGTTTCTTGGACTTGGAAAGGGTGCGAGGGAGGCGAAACTCGGCGGAGAACATGAGCGTTTCTTCCACGGTGAGCATTGGGTAAAGAAGGTCGTCTTGCATAACGTAGGCGGAGATCATTTTCAACATTTTGGATTCCAGCGGCTCGCCGTTGAGAGTGATCGAGCCTTTTAAGCTCTCTTTAGCGATTCGATTTGCGAGCGCGTCGATGAGTGTTGATTTACCGGAACCACTAGCGCCGAGAACGGCGAGTATCTCGCCGTCTTTCGCCTCGCCAGAAATCGAGTCAAGCAAGGTCCTTTTGTGATTTGATGCGACGTCAGCAGAGACTGGGTCGGTTCTGTTCGGCCCGAGAGAGAGCTTCCGCGGGCTTTTCACGCTGTAAGTGAGGTCGGAGAAGGCCAACACGAAAGGGATGGTACGAGCCGGGCCAGGGCTGTTTGGACCGATGAGGTCGTCGAGCTCGAGCACGTGGTTGTCTCCAGCGCTGGCAGCGTCTCCGACCCGCTTCAGAAGGTGACCGAGCGTCTGCGACTGGCGGCCTCCGCCGCCCGCACCGGTATGATGCAGAAGAAGACCATCACGCCCGATTCCTTCCGCTTCCTCCATGGGGGAGGATCTCCGATCAAAAAATTGGAGCGCGTCGACGAACCGAGACATCTAACGCTATATATATATATAACAGAAGAGCCTAAAGGCGCCGTTATTCGGGAGGCTGCGACCGGAAGACGAAGCGGCGGAGGCCGAAGTCCACCGGACTGCTAAAAAGGAGAAGTGGTAACCGGCAAGAAACCCGAGTTACTCTGATTCAAATTCGTGACAGAATTTATAGATATCATATATCAGCGTATAATTGTTTTTATTTCATAAGGTGGTGACCTACATTTCCTAATCAGTGGGAGATTATAAGGAGCACGTGCTACGTTGGGGTGATCCTGGCCGTTCATGTGGAGAGAAGATCATGAGAATTGGGTGGGGGGTGGTAAACTGTTTATCTAAATGACGAATTTTTTTAAATTAATTTGGGAACTTGTATTACACTAAAAGAAAGCATTGGGAGTAATTACGGGTGGCGGCTTAATTGCTGAGGAGTTGGTGGTTTGGCGGTGTACCGAACCAGAGAGAGAGAGAGGGGTTGTGCTTAATTTGTGGGTAATGCTAAACTTGTTCAAATTAATTTGGATAAATTTATTATTTTATGGTGAGAAGTTTTTTTGTTAGTTGTGGAAATTATTTGGCACATTTATACAAGTTTATGATTATTTTTATGCCCTTCAATTTTTATTTTTATACTTCTCATATTTCTTCGACTTGCTCCTCGATCATCTTTGAAATTTAATAAATCAAAAAGTTCTCTCCACACTAATTAATATAATAAATAATAAAATTATGGGAAATTTATACATTCTTCAATTTCTGTATTTTATTTCACAAATATTTACAAAAGCTTTCCCTACTTCAAAAAAAGCATTTCACTCAAAAAAGTAAAAAAGGTGGTATTTTTGATGTAATAATAAAGATTTAAGTGTTATTTAAGTAAAATTAAAGTTTGGGTGAAATCATAAATTAAGCTAAATTGGTATGTATGTAAATCCCCCTAAAATTATTTAAATTTTACTTAAATGATATAATAATGTTGAAAATGTGTGACAAAAGATAAAGTTAACTACTTAATAAAATATAAAATATAAATAAGAAATAACTTCATTAATTTTAAATTTAAACATATTCTATATTTAAATGATCAATATAAATTTTGTATACTTTTATAAACTATTTAACAATTTAGGCTCTAAATTGTTTATACCAAGATTAATTTTTATCAATCAAATTTAAAATAAACGGTGATAATCTGATCATAAATGAACTCAACAATTCTATGAAATTGTAATTAGTTCAAAAAGTTGTAGTCTTCAATCGATATAATATATTGTTTTAACTGTGTTATGAGTCATATTTTTTATCTTTTTATATTTTATATTGAATTCTTTTATTAATGTAAATATTATAACATGCAACAAGAGTATATATTTTTATTTGAGTTAATATTTATTCCATCCTTTTAAACCTTGTAACGACTATCGTGTTAAAAGATAGCCAAACCCATTTGAGACCCAATTCTCTAGCTTTCGTCGTCTTCCATGGCTAGAATGTTGCTGAGAGTTCTCTTCCACGTATGTTCAATGCAGCAGCACCCTTCGCTTTTCACATCAAGACCCGCAATGTTTCATCGCCGTTGGCCTTCGCTGTCGGAAATTGATGTCTCCTGAAACCGTATCTCAGGCTCACTTTTTCTCTCCCATGCACCTCACCCCTGCAACTCATACAACCGCACCTCTTTCCCTCCTACTTTTCTCTGTCACTCACCCGTTTTTTAGTTCTTCCTCTCGCCTTCGGGTAAGATCCGTCGCAATCTCTCTGGCATCTCATCAGCCAGAAATTTGTCTCTGACCGTAAAACCTCCAACTCGAGCCGTTACGTTGATTGCTTCCATCTTCTTCCGCTGCACCGTCAAGCACTTTCGACGCTGCAGCTTTCCATCTGACCTTCGCACCCTTTACGATTGAACGCGTGGAGGCAGTTGTCGTTTCCTAGGCTGGATAAAGAGAAAGCCTTTGGCTGAATTTCTAAACTAAACACGTTTATAATCTTAATTATATAATTAAATATATTAAAAAAAATTTTAAATAGGTCTAATCACCTGTACAACGGGCGACTTACACTGACTGTAAGAGCCAGAGCCAATCAGTGCCAAAGTCACCCGTACGAATGGGCCTATTTTAAATTTTTTTTAATATATTTAATTGAGTAATTAAGATTATAAATATGATTAGTTTAAAAATTTAACCAAAATCTTTTAAAAGTTGATCACGATAAGATGTCGCTATAGTTTTTGATGGTCTAAAAGCAATCCACTTGTCAAAGAAGAGAAATGATTATATGTTGTAGTTGTACATAATATATTTATATAATTTAAATATTATATATATATTATGTATTATATGTATTACACATATTATATAATTATCTCATAGTATAATATTATTGAAATTAAAATATAAAGCTACATCTCAATTCCACATATAATAATTTCTCAATAAAAAATATTCCCATATATATATATATATATATATATATATATATATATATATATATATATATATATATATATATATATTAAATACACTCATAATAGTGATACTCATTAAAAAAATTTAAGGCTTTGCAATGCCTCTTCAACTTTTATAGAAGATTTGAAAGCATATAATTTTAATGTATTTACATATTTAATACTTAAAATTTAATATTTGTAAATAATTATGAAAAGGTATATTTTATTGTAAAATATTTATAATAGCACTATTTTGATGTAATATTAAAAATTTTTAAATAGGCTTAGTCACCCGTAGGACTGGGCCTATTTTAATTTTTTTTTAATATGCCTAATTATGTAATTAAGATTATAAATGTGCTTAGTTTAAAATTTAGCCAAAGTCTTTTGGAAGTTGATCACGATAAGAAATCGCTATAGTTTTTTATGGTCTAAAAGCAATCCACTTGTAAAAGAAGAGAAATGATTATATGTTGTAGTTGTACATAATATATTTATATAATTTAAATATTATACATATATTATATATTATATATGCATGTTATATAATTATCTCGTAGTATAATACTATTAAAATTAAAATATAAAGCTACATCTGAATTCCACACATAATAATTTCACAATAAAAATATTCCTTATATAAATAAATATATATATATTAAATACACACTCATAATAGTGATACTCATTAAAAAATTTTAAGGCTTTGCAATGCCTCTTCAACTTTTATAGAAGATTTGAAAGCACATAATTTTAATGTATTTGCATATTTAATACTTAAAATTTAATATTTGTAAATAATCATGAAAAGGTATATTTCATTGTAAAATATTTATAATAGCACTATTTTGATGTAATATTAAAAAATTTTAAATAGGCCTAGCCACCCGTACGACTAGGCGTATTTTAATTGTTTTTTAATATGCCTAATTACGTAATTAGGATTATAAATGTGCTTAGTTTAAAAATTTAGCCAAAGTTTTTTGGAAGTTGATCATTTGATGGTCTAAAAGCAATCCACTTGTCAAAGAAGAGAAATGATTATATGTTGTAGTTGTACATAATATATTTATATAATTTAAATATTATACATATATTCTGTATTATATACACATATTATTTAATTATCTCATAGTATAATATTATTGAAATTAAAATATAAAGCTACATCTCAATTCCACACATAATAATTTCTCAGAAAAAATATTCCCTATATATATATATATATATATATATATATATATATATATATATATATATATATATATATATATATATATATATATATATATATATATATATATTAAATACACACTCATAATAGTGATACTCATTAAAAAATTTAAGGCTTTGCAATGCCTTTCAACTCTTATAGAAGATTTGAAAGCACATAATTTTAATGTATTTGCATATTTAATAGTTAAATTTTAATATTTGTAAATAATCATGAAAAGGTATATTTCATTGTAAAATATTTATAATAGCACTATTTTGATGTAATATTAAAAAATTTTAAATAGGCCTAGTCACCCGTACGACTGGGCCTATTTTAATTTTTTTTTTAATATGCCTAATTGCGTAATCAGGATTATAAATGTGCTTAGTTTAAAATTTTAGCCAAAGTCTTTTGGAAGTTGATCACGATAAGATATTGCTATAGTTTTTTATGGTCTAAAAGCAATCCACTTGTCAAAGAAGAGAAATGATTATATGTTGTAGTTGTACATAATATATTTATATAATTTAAATATTATACATATATTCTGTATTATATACATATATAATATAATTATCTCAAGTATAATACTATTGAAATTAAAATATAAAGCTACATCTGAATTCCACACATAATAATTTCTCAATAAAAATATTCCTTATATATATATATATATATATATATATATATATATTAAATACACACTCACAATAGTGATACTCATTAAAAAATTTAAGGCTTTGGAATGCCTCTTCAACTTTTATATAAGATTTAAAAGCACATAATTTTAATGTATTTGCATATTTAATACTTAAAATTTAATATTTGTAAATAATTGTTATGATCCCAAATCCCAAATCAGCCAAGTGCCAAAGTATCACATACAACAAATAGGATTAGATTACCTTACAAACAATTATCAATAAAAGCAGAAGATGAAGGTAGCATTAGAAGCATTCCAAACATCGTTTTACAACAGAGAAGAAAACCCGTAGGAGGCGTAGCGTTACAACGGAGAAGAAAAGAAACCCAAAACAAGAAGAAAGATTAATTACAACAGAATTATAGCCTTCGGTAGAAGCCATGCAGGATGGGTATTACAAAAGTACCCTCGGGAGGCATAATCAAGATACTTCAACAACTGGGACTTAAGAAACAAACTACAACAATAGAGTCATCAAGCAAGCGGTGACGAAGCATAAGAATAATAAATTGGTAACAAGAATCAAGAAGTATAGCGAAGACACGACAAAGTACTAACTTCCAACAAACCTAACAATCGGTTAGGAACTCAAGATCCAAGACCAACATAAAAGCTATAAATAGAGATAGGAAATCAAACAAGGGGATGAAAATTATCTCAAGAAATCTCCTCCTCGTTCCTCTCTCTTCTTCTTCCACGAAGTAGTTCCGGTTGATCCTCACTTTGGAAGGTCTCTCCTCGTCACCGTGAACTCCCTCAGTTCCTCTCTTCCCCCTGCGTTTCTCTCTGGAGCAAGTCGAAGGCTCGAACAGTCGACTGAAACAAACAAAGGAAAGGATACAGTTAGGTTAATTCAAAACTTCATCAAACGGCTGAGATCAGATCATCATCCGCGTCTTCATCTCAATCAGACGTTATCCGATCCGCCACTACATCACACCTCTCCCTCTTCACACGTAATCCATCGTCGAAGAAGAAAAGCGTGTGATCAAAACCGATCCAAGGTAAATAATCAACCAATCGCGTTCAAGAAAGCTAAAGAGGGACTCGATCCAAGTGCTCCAATCCAAAGGCTGAGCTAAAAGACGCTAGATCCAATGGATCGACGCACCATCTTGTTCCTCTCTCTCAACTCAGCCGGGTTCAGAGTCACACAGAACTGAGTCAACTCAGCTGCATTAAGTCTAAACCAAGCCAGATCTGACCCAGATCCAAAGAAAACGAACTCAGCGAAAGAAGAATAGAAAGCGAATTAATCACTCAAGCTCACTATATCGGATCAATTGCAATTAAACATATCATTGGTGCTCTCGTTGATTACTACATCCTCAACTCAGAGAAAATATGGCAGACAGCACAAGGCATACAACAAAAACCCTTGAAGCATGTGTTACCAGATTGAACAACAATGAACAACAAATGACCTCAATCACTATGGCATTGAATGAAATCTCAAAGAGATGAATGATAAGCAGATTAGAAAAACAACCTCAAAGCGGTATGTATACATCTAATTAATCCTATTCTCCAAATAGACACATACACACACACCCATATCAATGCCTCTTAAAATAGATATGCCAAGATTTAATGGAGAAGATCCAGAGGATGGATCTTTAAAGCGAGTAATTTTTTTAGATTATCAATCCTCAGATGATCAGAAATTTTTAATATCCTCAATATACATGGATGGACCTGCCTTGAGCTGGTATCAATGGATGCAAGCAAATAAACAATTGCATTCTTGGCCACAGTTCAAAGAACAAATTATGCAAAGATTTGGCCCTTCTCTTTACATTTAAGAGGAGAACTAGAGCTTCAACGACAAACAACGGTCGATTTTATCTTGAGTTTGAAGACCTAGTTAACCAAATTTTAGACATCCACAGGAATTGCTACAAAGCTTTGAATCGGGCTTAAACCGAAATTAGAAGAGAAATCGAGCTACAACGCTTCCTTGCGACAAGCATTTCAATTGGCCAAGCTAATGGAGGATAGGCTATCGGATACTGACAAATACAAAAATCTGTGAAAAGCAACATCAAATGAAACACCCACCGCCTAATCCACCAAATGCCAATCAACACAGCAACAAACGGCCCTTAGCAATTCAGAGGCTAACACAAACACAATTAGATGAAAGAAGGCAGAAAGGATTATGTTTTAATTGTGAGAAAAATATCACAAAGGGCATATATGTCAAAACTTATGTGCCTTCATGAGTGTCAATGAAGAACAAGAATATCAACTTCTGACATTATAGTCAACCGAAATTCGGTGGATACAAGAAAATGCCTTAGAACCAAGCTTCAAATATCGACCATTCAATCCGGGTTAAAGGCAGGGACATATAAGTGTCTAATTATAAAATAGTCTAAATAGTTTGAATAATTCTAACCATTGAATTAGCCTAGAAGTATAATTGATATAGCCCAATCTATAGAGTACCATAAAGCATAGCGCAAATAGGATGGTCCCGCGATGTAATAAGGCCGGTGGGCACAACAATCGTGCAAAGGGCGATGAGAGCTTCAATCCAAGACTTAAGACAATTGACAAACTTTTACACTACAACCGTGAAAATATATTGATTGAAGGTGAGAGTAATTAAGTTTGTCCAAAAGTTTTAGATTAAAATTATTGAGAGATCCCAATTTAAAGAAAGATCAAGGCAAGAAGGATTTATAGCCCGCGAAGCTTGGGATATCAAGTAAAGAAATCTGAGGAAGCATATCAGGACAAAAGAGGGTGTGAGGGAGTAATGTTATGATCCCAAATCAAGTACCAAAGTATCACATACAATAGGATTACTGATTACCTTACAAACAATTAGTACAATAAAACGAAGATGAAGGTAGCATTAGAAGCATTCCAAACATCAGCTTTTACAACAGAGAAGAAAAAAAACGAGCAGAGGCTACAAAAAGAAACCCAAAACAAGAAGAAAGATTAATTACAACAGAATTATAGCCTTTGTAGAAGCCATGCAGTAGGTATTACGTAGTACCCTCGAGGCATAATCAAGATACTTCAACATGACTTAAGAAACAAACTACAACAATAGAGTCATCAAGCAAGCGGACCGGAAGCATAGAATAATAAATTGGTAACAAGAATCAAGAATATCAAGACGACAAAAGTACTAACTTCCAACAAACCCTAACAGAAATCAGTTAGGAACTCAAGATCCAAGACCAACAGAAAAGCTATAAATAGAGATGAGGAAATCAAACAAGGGGATGAAAAATTATCTCAAGAAATCTCCTCCTCTGTTCCCAGTCATCTCTTCTTCTTCCTACCAGGTTGATCCTCCTTTGGAAGGTCTCTCCTCGTGAAATCGCGAACTCCCTCGGTTCCTCTCTTCCCCCTGCGTTTCTCTGGGCAAGCATTCGGTGAAACAAACAAAGGAAAGGATATAGGTTAATTCAAAACTTCATCAACATGAGATCATCATCATCCGTCTTCATCTCAATCGACGTTCGATCCACTACATCACACCTCTCCCTCTTCAACACACGTAATCCACTCATCGAAGAAAAGCGTGGTCAAAACCGGATCAAGGTAAATCAACCAATCGCGGTTCAAGAAGCTAAAGAGGGACTCGATCCAAGTGCTCCAATCCACGGTGAGCTAAAGGCGCTAGATCCAACGGATCGGCGGCCCCACTCTTGTTCCTCCACTCTCAACTCAGGGTTAGTCACACGTAATGACTCAAGCGTCTAAACCAAGCCGGTCGACCCAGATCCAAAGAAAACGAACTCAACAGAAACAGAATAGAAGAAAGAACTGAATTAATCACTCAAGCTCACTATATCAGATCAAATTACAGAAATTAAACCGTATCATTGGTGCTCTCGTTGATTACTACATCCTCAACTCAGAGAAAATATGGCGATGCCAAGGCATACAAAAACCCTTGAAGCATGTGTTGCAGTTGAACAACAATGAAGCGAAATGACCTCAATCACTATGGCATTGAATGAAATCTCAAAGAGATTGACAATAGAAAAGTTAGAAAAACAACCTCAAAGCCGGTATGTGATACATCTAATCGTAATCCTATTCTCCAAATAGACCACATACACACACACCCATCAATGCCTCTTAAAATAGATATGCCAAGATTTAATGGAGAAGATCTAGAGGATGGATCTTTAAAGCGAGCAATTTTTTGTATCAATCCTCGGATGATCGTAATATCCTCAATATACATGGATGGACCGCTTTTGGTATCAATGGATGCAAGCAAATAAACAATTGCATTCTTGGCCAGTTCAAAGAACAAATTATGCAAAGATTTGGCCCTTCTCTACATTTAAGAGGAGAACTATAAGCTTCAACGACAAACAACGGTCAGCTTTTATCTTGAGTTTGAAGACCTAGCTAACCAAATTTCGACATCCCACAGAATTGCTACAAAATTTGAATCGGGCTTAAACCAAAATTAGAGAAATCGAACAGCTTCCTTGCAAGCATTTCAATTGGCCAAGCTAATGGAGGATAGGCTATCATCTGACAAATCTACAAAGTAAAGCAACATCAAATCGACACACCGCCTAATCCACCAAATGCCAATCAACGACAACACCCTTAGCAATTCAGAGGCTAACACAAACACAATTAGATGAAAGAAGACAGAAAGGATTATGTTTTAATTGTGAGGAAAAATATCACAAAGGGCATATATGTCAAACCAACTTATGTGCCTTCATGATGAAGAACAAGAATATCAACCTTATAATTCGAGGTGGATACAAGAAAATGCCTTAGAACCAAGCTTCAAATATCAGCCATTCAATCCAGGTTAAGACAGGACATATAAGTGTCTAATTATAAAATAGTCTAAATAGTTTGAATAATTAACCATTGAATTAGCCTAGAAGTATAATTGAGATATAGCCAATCTATAGAGTACCATAGAGCATATAGCACAAATAGGATGGTCCACGATAATAAGGCAGGGTACATCGTTGACAAACATAAAACAAAGGGCCGATAAAGAGAGCTTCAATCCAAGACTTAAGACAATTCAGACAAGCTTTTACACTACAACCAGTGAAAATATCAGCCCAGTTCAGAAGATGGGCAGAGAGTAATTAAGTTTGTCCAAAAGTTTTTTATATTAAAAAGTGCGGAGATCCCCAATTTAAAGAAAGATCAAGGCAAGCGAAGGATTTATAGCCACGAAGCTTGGGGATATCAAGTAAAGAAATACAGGAAGCATATCCAGAATTTTTGACCTTGAGGACAAGGTCAGTGTGAGGAGGGTAATGTTATGATCCCAAATCGAAGTACCAAAGTATCACATCTGAATAGGATTACTGAGAATTACCTTACAAAGCGACCAATTAGTACAATAAAAAGCAGAAGATGAAGGTAGCATTAGAAGCATTCCAAACATCGCTTTACACAGAGAAGAAAAACCGAGCAGAGGCATGCCGTTACAAGAGAAGAAAAGAAACCCAAAACGAAGAAAGATTAATTACAACAACAGAATTATAGCCTTTCGGTAGAAGCCATACACGATGGGTATTACAAAAGTACCCTCGGGAGGCATAATCAAGATACTTCAACAGGGACTTAAGAAACAAACTACAACAATAGAGTCATCAAGCAAGCTGAGGAAGCATATGAGAATAATAAATTGGTAACAAGAATCAAGAAGTATAAGCGAACAGACAAAAGTACTAAAACAAACCCTAGCAATCGGTTAGAACTCAAGATCCAAGACCAGAGAAAAGCTATAAATAGAGATGAGGAAATCAAACAAGGGGATGAAAAATTATCTCAAGAAATCTCCTCCTCGTTCCAGTCATGTCTTCTTCTTCCCACGAGTAGTTCACGGTTGATCCTCACTGGAAGGTCTCTCCTCCGGCGAAATCACCGGCGAACTCCCTCTGGTTCCTCTCTTCCCCCTGCGTTTCTCTCTGGAGCAAGTCGAAGGCTCGAACAGTCGACTGAAACAAACAAAGGAAAGGATACAGTTAGGTTAATTCAAAACTTCATCAAGCGGTGAGATCGATCATCATCGCGTCTTCATCTCAATCAGGGCGTTCGATCCATACTACATCACACCTCTCCCTCCTCAACACACGTAATCCACTCCGATCGAAGAAGAAAAGCCGTGTGATCAAAACACAGATCAAGGGGCGAAGGTAAATCAACCAATCCAGCGGTTCAAAAGCGACTAAAGAGGGACTCGATCCAAGTGCTCCAATCCAACGGTGAGCTAAAGGCGCTAGATCCAGCGGATCGGCGGCGATCTTGTTCCTCCTCTCTCAACTTCGGCGGGTTCCAAGTCACACAAATGAGTCAACTCAGTGCATTAAGTCTAAACCAATCGACTCAAAGAAAGCGAGAATAGAAGAAAGAACTGAATTAATCACTCAAGCTCGCATGTCGGATCAAATTACAGAAATTAAACCGTATCAATAATCATGAAAAAATATATTTCATTTTAAAACATTAATAATAGCACTATTTTGATGTAATATTAAAAATTTAAGTGAATTATTTATATAAATATTAAAATTTGAGTATTAGATATATAAATATATAAGAATTATGTGCTATGCATGTAAATGCCTTAACTTTTATTAATGCTAATGGGAGTTGCAACATAGAGTGGTGTTTAGACGCCAACTATTTAATGGGTGTATTAGAAATTCTATCAAGCGGATTATTAAATATTAAGATGTTTTTTAATCTTACTAATACAAGCTTCTAACTATCACTCTCTACTTAACTCTGATAAACCATCTGCCTAATAAATTTAAGCTTTCTACTAATAGTTTTAGGCATTAAATATGGAGATGATACCATTATATTGAAGCCTTCCACAATCAAAAGCAGAGAGAGAGGGATGACAGGAGTTTAAACTTTCTACTGTAATGGGAGGGGGGAGTTTTTGCAGTAGTGGAAAAGAGAGAGGAAGAAGATTTCACAATTAAAAAAATGGAAGATTGTCCAACTCCTCACAAAATCAAACTGAACAAACAATCCTCAAGTAACTTCATTAGTAATCATTTAGAGAGCAAAATTCTTCCATGAGATTGGATAGTCCTCAACTTCACTCATATTCATATGTTATTGGTCATGATTAGGGATGCAAACGAGTCGAGCTGAGTCGAATATGTGCGTGATAAAGTTCAAGCTTATTTACCATTTTTGAACTCAAACTTGATTCGAGTTTGTTCACGAGCTTAGTTCAAATTGAATTATCGAGCCTATTAATGAGCAGCTCGTTTAATAAAATAAACAAGCTTTAATCAAGCCTTGATTGAGGTTGTTCGTGAGCAGTTTGTTGAGAAAAATACAAGTGTTGTATCAAATAAAGCTTATTTAACTTGAAAAACAAAATTTTAAAAAATATTATTTTATAATCAAGCACTAATCGAGCTCCTTTTAGAGCAAGTAGTTGTGTTTTTTTCTTAATCATTGACATAAAAATGTGAAATCTTTATCCTTATCTTCAACTTGCATGAAAAGAAATAATATTATATTCATCTTTTAAAGTTTAGGAAATATTTAATCTTTGTGTGATCATAAACTTAAATGAATATTATAGAATCATATAAACTTGTGTGATATATGATTTTGATATTTAGTATATTCATTCTTTGCATTCATTTAATTTTGCTCTTTTCTTTATTATTTTGGAGGAAATACAGATGCAATATTTCCAGCAAAACAGACTCTACTAATCCTTAGCTGCAAGAAATTTGTGAGGGTGTAGTTCACATGTGGCTTACAAGCTTTTCTCTTACCTGATGATGCTTTTAGAAGGAGACATCAGCTTCTCTGTGACTAAAATTACAGGCATAGCCGCATAGGTTGCTGATCACAAATGAGCAGTAGCTGCTTAGAATTAATGCTATAAATATTTATTTATTATCTTATCATCAAAGCCTTTATAGGGCCACTATCGCTATTATCTAATAAGTAAACTCATTTAATATGAAAGAGATAAGATAATTCTAATTTAAATAATAATTATAATAAAATAATAATAATTTAAAAATTAGAAGCAAAATAATAGAAAATTAATTTATATAAAAAATGATATATAATTTCTTACCTTAGTTAACAATTTTATACTTAAAACATCTCAGTTGAGTTCAATGACTTGTTTATAGGCAATAAATTCCCTGAGGATATATTTATTAAACGACTTTGTTTATTAGGAAAAGAAATTGGTGGGATTTTCTAATCAAATATTTGGCAAAATGAATTTAAATTTTTTTGAGATTAATTTGATAAAATTGTTGCTTGATTTGTTCATGCATTATGCATCATGTTGTCCACAATATTAAAAGCTTGGAGTGTGGAGCAAGGTTGTAGAAGTCTTTCCATGTTGTTGGGATTCATGATTATGCACAATGAATTATATATATATATATATGTACTTCTAATTAGTAATAAGATCCTATCCAACACTCATTATCTATAGGGTTGTCAATTAAGTTCACAGATCAGATTTAGATCTGATCTTTAGATCTCATCTGAAATTGATTTGATTCAAATCTGACTCAAATATTATACAGGTTAAAAACTTTGTCTAAACCGAACTAATCCGAACCCAAATCAATAGATAAGTTTAGTCATGTATTTTAAATTAATTTAAATCGAAATAGAATCTAATTTTAGTTAGTGGAGTCAATATCGAGTCAGAAGATCAAATGAGTCAAAATAGGGTGAGTGGGCCAACATATACCTGACTCAAAAAATTAAGAGAGTTTGATATTTTAACTAAAATCTGACCTGAAAATTAATAGGGTCAATCGAATCTGATTTTTTTAGTCAAATTTGTATCAAATTGTCAAGTTGGATTGGATATTGACACACTATTTATTTACGGCCATTCTTCATTTAATGAAGCATTAGCGTAGTTATAAACAGTATGAGAATTTTAATCATAAATCTACATGCATCTATCTAAATATTAAAAGTTTATTCTTTTTGGCTCGACAACGGTGCGATGCGATGCACAGCGTATCACTGTGCCGTTTTGGTCACTGCGAAGCCAAATCAATCGATAAGTTTAGTCATGTATTTAAATTAAATTTAAATCAAAATATAATCAAATTTTAGTTAGTGGAGTCAATATCGAGTTAGAAGATCAAATGAGTCAAAATAGGGTGAGTGGGCCAACATATACCTGACTCAAAAATTAAGAGAGTTTGATATTTTAACTAAAATCTGACCTGAAAATTAATAGGGTCAATCGAACCTGATTTTTTTAGTCAAATTTGTATCAAATTGTCAAGTTGGATTGGATATTGACACACTATTTATTTACGGCCATTCTTCATTTAATGAAGCATTAGCGTAGTTATAAACAGTGTGAGAATTTTAATCATAAATCTATATGCATCTATCTAAATATTAAAAGTTTATTCTTTTTGGCTCAACCGCATGCGTCGATGCATATCAGTGCCGTTTTGGTCTTCAACCCAAATCAATCGATAAGTTTAGTCATGTATTTAAATTAAATTTAAATCAAAATAGAATCAAATTTTAGTTAGTGGAGTCAATATCGAGTTAGAAGATCAAATGAGTCAAAATAGGGTGAGTGGGCCAACATATACCTGACTCAAAAAATTAAGAGAGTTTGATATTTTAACTAAAATCTGACCTGAAAATTAATAGGGTCAATCGAACCTGATTTTTTTAGTCAAATTTGTATCAAATTGTCAAGTTATTGCATATTGACACTATTTATTTACGCCATTCTTCATTTAATGAAGCATTAAGCGTTATAAACAGTATGAGAATTTTAATCATAAATCTACATGCATCTATCTAAATATTAAAAGTTTATTCTTTTTGGCTCGACAATGGTGCGATGTGATGCACTGCGTATCACTGTGCCGTTTTGGTCACTGCGATCCGCCTGTATTTTGAAAAATTTGTGATCAAAAAGCTATATTTTTTAACCTAACTTGGTTTCATGCTATTGTGACCAAAAAGCTACAACTTGAGTTCTTGAAAATTAAAAAATATTATAAGCCCCATCATAATTTTTTAAACAATTAATTCTTTTGCAGCACCCCATCATTATTTTTTCAAATAACCGAAATAAACTTTTAACCTTTTTTTTCATCTATCTAAATTATAGAGCTTTGCCGCCTCAGATTTAAAAGCATATATAATTCTTCCACTGCAGATATGTACTATAGAAATATTATTACCTATGATGTGAAGCATTAATCTAAAAGCAGATTTTATATTTTGTTATCATTTATTATGGCCTTTAATTATCTCTCTCTTTAATATTCTGATCTTCAGAAGGAAGCTTGAATTATCTTTCCCAGCTTGTAGTGGTGGCACTGCCTTTTAAGTAGGTGACTGTAATGATCTCTCCTTCTCATGAACATGCCCGCATTCAAGTGCAAATAAAGGTTTAATATATTTTAATATATTTTTATTTTTTTTTAAATTGTTGAAATATAAGTTTGATATAAATGAGATTTAATTAGGACTTCAAATGAACCGAGCGTTCAACAAACTACTCATGGCTCGATTCGATTAAAGCTTTTCGTGATCGTTTATTAGTTAACTAATCGAGCGAGTTTAAAAAATAAAATTGTTAAATAAACAAATTTGAATAGCTTGTCGTTCGATTCATTCATGTTAATGAATAATATCATTTAAAGCCCGCAATCAAGCTCGTTAAAGAGTTCATTATGGCTCGATTAAAGTTTATTTGTGAACAATATTGTTTAAATCTTTGTTTTTTTGGGGGGATACATATCATATATTTTTCTCAACAAGCTGGTCATTATTAGGCTTGATAATCCAATTTCAATGGAGCCATAAACAAACTCAAATCGAGCTCGAGCTCTATAACGGTAAAAAAGCTCAAGCTTGAACACCGACCTAAAAATCTCGAATTGAGCTCGAGCTTGATAATGATAAAAAAGCTTGAGCTCAAATGCGCACATGATCGGCTTGGCTCGGTTCATTTGCAGCCCTAGATTTAATCTTAATTATTTTTAATATTTTTATCAACTACAGATAAATGCTTTGTTTTAGCTCCTCTGCTATATAGTTAAAGAGCATGTTTTAATGATATCAGAATTATAAAAATGCTTAATTTGTTTCAATTTGTTTCATTTTATTTTACTTCTGAATCAGGGTTCTGTGTTTTTGAGGGACTTAAATCTTTTTTTTTCCGTATTTTTGAGCCGTTTTGTTTGTTTTGTAGTCAAATTATATTTGGTGTAGCTTATGGGTTTCGCTTTAGCGATTTTTTTAATTGAATGCAACTCAACTTAGACTTTCATTATTAAAAATATTATTAATTTTATTTCGATTATTTTCTTTAGCATAAAATAATAAAATGTCTTTATTTAGTAGATTTTAATTATTAGGATTTATTTGGTAAAATTGTAGCTATATGAAACAGCAATGTTAGAGCTGTTACAGAAGAAACTACTGTATGAAGAAGTTGCGATGGGTATACAATTTTTTATTTTTTTTACAAAAGTCAAATCGTAGATTTCTGACCACTACCATTAGTAGGCAAGACAATTTAGAAAACACAATAGCAGATTCTTCAAAATGCAATCGAAATATTATCAAAATGTAGCTTGCCAAATAACCTTGAAACCATGCTATATTGATGCCCCAAGTGAGGCCTTAGTGATTTTCATTGCTAACATAATTTAGAAAATCATTATCATATTTTTCATTGTTTTATACTTTCGCATTCTATTATAATTTATATCACTATTCTTTTAAAAAACTTTATTTTTATGTAAAAATATAAATACTAAATCCTAGGTATTTCATATGTGAATACATAAAAATTGTATGGCATGTATTCAAAGCTTATCTTCCTAATTAAAGGACTCAATCCTCCACATAATTATAACTCTATTATTTTATTTTATTTTATTTTATTTTATTTTATTGAAAAATTTAGACAATTTTTTACATAGTTATATAGATAACATCTAAAATTTTATATTTACTTATCTAAAATGTTACCACTTAAACTTAAGGGAAAATTTTATAAGATGGTGGTAAGACCTTCAATGACTTATGGTGCAGAATGTTGGCCAATAAAGAAGAAAATAAGGTAAGTTAAGTGTTTATTCTGAGAGATGGATCAGTGGATGGTGGCTTTACTCTTAGAGATAGAATGCAAAATAGTATGTTAGGAAAAAGTTGGAGTAGCTCAGTGGTAGATAAGATTAGGGAGAGTCGTCTTAGATGGTTTGGCCAAGGCGTCGGTAGATCGATGACAGGATTAGAGTAGATAGATTGATTTATGCATGTTAAGAAAGGTAGAGGGTACAAAAAACTTGGTTAAGATGTATAAAAATGATCTTGAGCTTGAATGAGAATTTGACAATAGACACAATGAACGAAGGATTCATGTAATAGACACTATTGGGATTAACTTATTGTTGTTATTGTTATTGTTGTTATACTTATCTAAAATGATTTAAATTTAAAAAATAATAACAATGATATTTTTGATGTGATGTTATATATTTGAGTATTTTAAAAATAAATATTAAAATTTAGATGTCAAGAGATATAAATATACAAGAATTATATGATACTCATATAAGTGCCCCCTTCTTATAAAAATGGGAGATAATTATATCACTTCAGTTGCTTCATTTTGCCGCACTCACGTGACCCAACTTCCTTTGTCGGCAGTTTAATAATTTGCTTAATTCCTAGTTTTATTTCCCCCCCAAAAAAAACTTTAATTTATGCTCTAAAATTATTTTTTTATGCTTTTAGCCATCTGAAGGGATCATTTGTAAGGATTTTTTTTTTTTTGTCTATTTTGTAGCAGGTGAAATTGGCGTGAGGTGCATAGTTTTGGAAAAAAAAAAGAATTTTTTTATAAAATTTACTTTTAGAATGGAGTTTTTTTTAATTGTTTAATGAAATAACTTTATGACTCTAACTATTCAACCTTTTGAATGAAAAGTAAATCCCAACTAACCAAATTAGCTGAAAGAATGCCATTATAAATTTTTATTATAATAAGAGTTAAGTTGGAGATTTTTAACCTCTAAAATTTTTTATTATAATAAAAGCTTCGACTTATATCAAATCATCATTGAGAATCATGTCCAGAGAGAGAGAGAGAGAGAGAGAGATTTATAGAAATTTTCGTTTAAATGTCTGAAGCAAAGTATCGGTTGTATCCTAAAGTGCTCAAATCAGCATTCGACACGTGGAGCTTAGTATGCCACGTGGTTGCACAAAAGTTTTACATTTGCGCTGTGGGTCCCATATGGGACTTGACCGTAGACTTCTTCCCCTCCGAGCCTTCGGCCTTCTCTCACTGCAAATAAGTTAAGCCGGTTAATGAGTTAACTCCAGTTTGACTCTTTAACGAGTTTATGAGCTAAGCTTTTCGAGCCACAAATTTGAGCTTGAGTTTGTTAAATAAGCTCAAAAAACTTTTGAGTTCAAATTCGAGCCTACTTTGATTCAGCTCAATAATTTATCGAGCTGACTTGTTGACATAATAGTGAACTATAATTATCATAAATCATATTATCGATTTAATAATTTATCCAGCTTTTTAAATGAGCTCGAGCTTGATTTTTTTTAAATCGAGTCAAGCTCGAGCCTGATAATTGAACTCGAGTCGAGCTCAACTTAATAAGGTTTAAACAAGTAGCTCAATCAAGTCAAAATTAGACCCGACTCCTTTAAACCCCTAATGGCAACATATATTTTTAGCTGAACGTAGGTTCAACGTTTATTTTTTTTTTAATCAATATTATTTTATGTGAAACGTAAAATTCTTTTTTAATATTAGTAAGGTTCGTTGAAAACAAATTTTACGGTGTCATATTTTACACGTTTTTATTTGACAATTGATTTTTTAAAATTTCTAGTTGTGTTAGATTTTTTTAAAAAAAATTGAAATACATATTTTCATGAAAAATATTAAATATGTAAATATAAAATTTTAGATATTAAATATATAAATACATAAAATTTTTATGATAAAATTATATGATAGGTATGTAATTTTTCTTGTTTATATTATAAATTTTTTTAAAATTTAAGATTAATGTTTCTATCCTCTCATCTAAAAAGTTAATTAACTTTTTCATAAATTTGCATTTGATAGCTATTGTTTGTTCTAAACAGATCTAATTTAGTTTGAAAATAAAAAAATTTATATTCATATCACAAATTTACATATCTATATATATATATATATATTATGCAATATGTAAGTATTTATAAATTATTTACTTATTCATTATAATTATAAGAGTTCAAGACCTTCATAATATTTTCTTAATTAACTGATTCCGTCAACAACTAGAAGATGATAGCCAATAGCCAACAGTCACTCTCACTCATTCACAATGATATCACATCATTCTCCCACTTCCATCAACTCCCAAACACATCACGATAAGACCCAAAATTCGCATTTTTCTCTTCCCTCCCCTATCTCTCTCTCTCTCTCTCTCTCATCTCCCTTCCCTTTTTCCTCTTCAAGCCAACAATCCAATGAACTCAGTATGCAAATCCGCCGTCGGCTGCGTCGTCGACGCTCGCCTTCCCCTCCGCTCTTCTTATATCAATCTCTACAAATGGGCTGAATCCGACGCCGATTCGTCCGTCACCGCTCCGCCACACCATTTCCCAATAACAGAACAATGACGGAGCCAAGCCGCAGACTTGTCGACAGCTACTCCTCCAGGCAGATGTATCTGAGGAGTTATACTTTCTCGAAGAAGGAGACAATGCCTGAGAAGACTATCAAGTGTTTTGGGAAGGTGAAGGAGAAAGCCACTGACTTTCCGTTCATATATCATCAGAGGAAGGATAGTGGTGGGAGCTTTAGCAGTTTTATAACATATAGTGGCTGTCCTAAGAAGAAAAAAGGGTGTTCAATTTTCTACTCGATTTTTCGTCGGCTGCTTTCTTGTACCATGAGTATTGATGTGTCGCCGATGCGGCGCCCAGCAACGACTCAATCTTCCGTTAATAGTCTTAAGTTTGCCCTTCTTATGTGTGTTCTATAACAGTTTTAATTAATTTATATGATTGACTATGTCTTGTATGTGTAAGTTGTGTTATTAATTGTTTCTTTGTTGCAATTTATATTTATGTAAAAATGAGCAAATTCTTTGTGAAATGAATGTATTCTTTCTTGTTGGCAAAGAAATATCTTTTTTTTTTAAAATAAATTTCATACTTATTTTTAGTAATTTTTTGTGTCTTTGGCTTATAGTGAAGTTGATAGAGAGTCTTTTCTCTAACAAAAGGAACTAAATTCAAAAACATTATTAATAACTAATTTCTAATATAGAAATGTCCGACATATATCGAACACTGACATTTGCCCGACACGCATCGGACATATGTCGAACATTTCTCTAACGTGTCTAATTAAAATAATAATTAAAAAAATATATGACAAGTGTGTTGCTAAATTAAAACTATTTCAAATATAAGTTATAAATTTATAACCCTTTTCTTAACTTATAATCCATATCTTGTGGATGTAAACATCGCCTGACTCTCCCGACCAAGTCTCTGACTCATATTCTTCAAGATATGTGGCTAGAGTTTCTTATGTGAACATGGATTATCGTTAATTATTGTCGATGGTGTCTTCGTCATCGCTATCAGTGTTGAAGGTCTTATATACTTAACTTTTTCTCTTAATGTTTTTCTTTATCACCTATAGACTTTTATCTTTCAAAACTTCATATTAGACTTAAATATCTTATTTTTTTTTACTTTTAAAACTTTATTTATTTTATTTAGATTATACATTATTTATAATTATTAATATATAAAATTTATAATGGCATGTCCAATGCATGTCTGTGTCTTATATTTTTAATAATAGATGTGTCCCGTGTCCGTGTTGTGTCGTATTCGTGCTCTCATGTCTATATTTGTGCATCATAGATAAGAAGTAATAGCTCAATTCTTCTGACATCATAAAAATTAATATATTTTTTGTTCATATCAAATATGATAAGTCATATACCATATTCGAGAAATTTATGAGACAATTTATATTTTTCTTCCAAATAAAAAAAATAATTAATGAACATGGGATGATGATGTAATGATTTTACAGTATATATAAATTGCAAAATATAATATTTGAAATTCATAAAAAAACTAATCGTTTAACCAATATGAATAAACCAAAGGATGAAATGAATAATATAATATAGGGAGAGATGCTTTCAATGGCATCAAGAAGAAGATGGTTCAATTAGTAGTTATTAAATATAGGCATTATATAATACCGTTAAACCAATATAATTGTCGTAAAATATTTTTTTAAAAAAATCCAATTTAACTATTTTATTAGTTTTTACTTTTTGTATTTATTAAATATAGACATTATGGCCTATGAAAGGATGCTCTCTTCCTTCTTGGTGTTGATTTGAGTTGGTTCAATTTGGACAATCATATCAAAAAAAAATATGCATTTCATTTAAAAAATTAATATTAATTTATAATTTGATATTAAATATAAAATTTAAAATATTAGATATATAAATACAAAAATTATGTGGTATTTATTTATTTATTTTTTTTTTTTTGAAGAAAGGGGAGGATAAATTTTCTATAATTTTCATAATTATAAAAAAAATATGGATGAAACTTTTTTAATACATAATTTCTTTCAAATTTATGAAGGCGAGTTATCCTTCACCATCCGCTATCGCTGGGCTTCCACTCTAGAGGCTCGCCTCGTAGATGGATTTTAATTTTAATGCCAAGCCCTAAGAGTGGCGTTTTAAAGCCCACTAACTTTCGAAACAGGTTTGGGCCTTTGCACATATGAGCCAAATTTTTGTTTAGACAAGTTTGAAAAATAAAACTATATAAACAATTCTGGCTGTAGAAAATTACTCTTCCACATAAAATTTTCTAAACAATAGCCAACCATGACTAGTGTTTCTATTTGAAGAGAAAAATTGTAAGAAAATAATTACAATTTTCAACTTTTTTTTTCAATGTTTATGTTAATAAGAAATATTTTTTTCTATAACTAGAATCTATTTGAGCGAAAAAAAATATATCTAATTTTATATAAGAATTCTACATATATATTTATATAAATAATAGCATCTTCACCAAATGCACCCTTAAAACAACTGCAACAGCCAAAATGAACTCTAATTGTCACACTATGGTGAATGAATAATCTGTGAAAGCTACAATGATACCATTGTGGATTCTAAAAATTTGTCACCGATCTCTCGATAATATTGAATTGAAGAGAGAGATTTAAGTGTCGATGTAATTTTCAAAAGGCATATGGAATAGTAGATAGGACACTACCGAGATTTGCCTCATTTTGGGGACTTTAGATCTCCCGATTTTCTATGACGCAAACCCCATAGTTAATTACCTCTCCCAATAAGTGAGAGAACTTTGATTAGCATTGTCGTTAACGAGAAAGATAATAGCAAAGATATGAAATTTTAGAATTTAAAATTATGAAATTCATCATTTCTGCTTAAACCGAATGGTTGGGAGAATGATGACGCCCATCTGATCTCATTGCCCATTATCCCGGTCATCGGTCCCAATTCTACTTAGTCGAGGAGGTAGTGACCAACGATCGAATATCTTATCAACATATTTACGCCGAAATCAGACTGAAGGGTGATGTTTATCTGGAGATAATCTTAAGTCTACCGATAAGAGGTTATTCTATCAAGTATATCTGTGATTAACAACACAAAGCGATTATCGGAGCATACAGCTACGCGTGATCATAATATAATGAAACCTACTAGCCAAGCCACCCGTGAGATTCTACTGCATCAGATCATCATCTGTGAAGCCTACGTGCCACGCAATCGGAGGACACGCCACGCCCTTCTAGCATGAGATTGGTTGAGTGAAATAAGAACACTGATTTGATATTAACTTTCATGAGGAAGTTATCTCACCACAAAATTACAAGGTGAATTGATTGAGTTTTGCTTTAAGCTTTTAATAATAAAATTTCATTTAAGCAATTTTTAAATTGACACTCAACTTGAGTTAATTCGTTTTGAAATTAGAATCACATTTTGATGGAAGTATCCCCTTCGGTTGAAATCACAACTCAACACAACCATCATCGGGGTAATTAATTGATTTGAATATATTCAAGCTTTTAGATCTTGCCAACTCTTAGCTCTAATAGAGGATCGATCTACTATCACACGACAAGACAAGATATTTCAATTAAGTTAAAATTCGTAATAGATTTTAGGTTTTGTTAACTTAGGCCCTAAGACTAAACCGAGCAACCGTAAAGATCCTCGATATTAAGTTTAAGCATTCAGCGTAGTGTCGGGGCTCATGCGGGTTATTGATCGATCTTGAATAGTTATATATATTTGTTTATTCATTATATAAAATATTTGCACATGCATTGAGACTTTTAAATTGGATTTTAGATATCCCTTGAAATACATGTGAGTATCCCATTTTAAGAAACATATATGAATTTCAAAGCGCTGCGTATAAACACTCTTATTTTATAATGAATGATAACCTCACCATTCACATAGTTTACACGCATCCTAATACAATGAATTCAAATATGAGATCACCTCATAATGTATGTGCATGTTCGATTCATTCATTTGAAAGTTTGTACAAACTTTGAATAAAAATATATTCATTCTAGATATGTGTAATGAATTAATTTTCATTCAAGTATTTGCATATATTTTGAAATATTTGAACCAAAGGAATGCTATAAGATATATAAAAGATACTTCATGCGCCAGTATTCATACAAGTTTACAGTTTAAGTTCACCCAAAAGAAACTTCAAGCCTCTATAATTTTATCATTCAAAGACTCTTCACATTTTCTACAACTTATCATTTAATCTTCATTTCATTTTTAATCAATTATATTAAAGGAAATGAATCTCACAAAAATAGCCTCATGACACTTCAAATTTTCATGAGATGTTTATATACAACGATCGCTGAATCGCTATCCTCACTATCAACTTTTTGCTTAAAAATAAGCATCTATTGATTGCATTAAGAGATTCAGATTAAAGATCTTTTATTCCAAATTTTTAATATTTATAAGAATTTGTTATTTATTTTGCCTTTATGTAGTCAATTTGGAATAAGCATTTCATATTTTACTTTGCGATAAGAAAATCAATAATGAGTTCCATTTTAACAACTGTCCAAATTCAAGGACGAGCCTTCTTGAATTGAATTAAACTCAATTTAGATCTCGTTCCCATTTCATAGGCATACATTGATTCTCTTGCTTAATATGGATGTTTCCAAAGTTTGATAATTAGTAGAAATTCCTCATTTTTTTAACTTTTAACATTTAACAAAATCTCTTATCTCATAACTTCATATTAATAAATTTTCTTCATTTTATGATTTGTAATTGAATGTGATTAAGCCATACAAGGATTAGTTTCATTCCATGAATAAAGGAAAAATCTTTCTCCTTATTTTGAATTCTCTCCTATGACTTCTTGCAAGCTCAAAGCTTTTAGGAAAAACTTTACATGCAAGAATTTACATGAATTCAATTCTCTTTATATTTTCAATGCGTAGTATATTATTGTTGAATGTGCATTGAGAAAGCCCTCACTTATATTTATCAGCATATTTTTATAATCATTCTAAATTTGATTCAAATCTACATTTCACTTTTCAACTCATTTGATGGGATAGATAGTGTAATTTAAATAATTGCTAAGAAATTTTATTTATGTTTATTGCAAATTATATGCTCATATTCTTATTAATAATTAAGACATACATCTCTATTGTTTATTTTGGTGTTCAAACTTCATGCTTCTTTAATTTATTTAACATAGAATGCATGTCATTTAAGTCACTCATTTTTATAATCATGTTCATTAATGTATTTGATCTCATTTTATCGCGTAATTGAGCATTGAAATAATCAATTTTAAATAATTCAATCAATTTGTTCATTTAAGTTTCGACAGTCTCAAAGATCATCCCAGAGCAAGAGATGTAGTATTTTGTCTTTCTGCACACCCTAATGAAGCATAGTGAGTAGTATGACCACAGCCGTTCACACCCGCCACTTCACAGTATTGGGTCTTGAAATCTGCATTGGTGTCCAAATATAGGGATTAGAAAAAAAATAAAGTCTGACGAAATTTTAGCAATATTTCAACTAGCGGAGCGACATCTAATAATTTGTTTGGCTCTTTCAGATGCCTTATTAGAATCTTGTCTGTGACACCACTACCATCTTCACACCGCTACTCTATGGGGCATTAGTAGGGTCTTTAAACCTACTATGGGCTCCAAAAATTTGCCACCGACCTCTCGACAATTATTTTGAATTGATTAATTGAAGAGAGTATGATTTGAAAGTGTGTCGGTATAATTTTTATAAGGTAGATAAGATAGTATATAAGATACTACCCAGAGATTTCATTTTATTTGATGACTTTAGATCTTGTGTTTCTTATAGCAAGCCTCTATAGCATTACCCTCTCAAAGTGAGAGAGAACTTTCGATGGCTACTATTAGATTGCTAAATGAGTAGATATAATAACAAAGATATGAGTTTCAAAATTTAGATTATGAAATTCATCATTTCACTTAAATCGGATGGTTGGGGAATGATGACGCGATCTAGATCCCAGTTCGTCATCCCGAGCTCCTGCCTACTTAATAGGAGGAATAACCCAATGAAGGATCCTCATCAATAATATAATGGGTTATGTCGTCAAGAAATTAGACTTGGATGGTGTTTATTTAAGGAGACAATCTACCTACCGATAGAGTTGTTGCTCTATCAAGTATCTCTATGATTCACAACTCAAAGGGTAGAGTCATTGGAGAGCATGCTGCTACGGTGCGATTGTAATATAATGGAGTCCGAGCCAAACCACCCGTCGAGGGACTATTAATTCATCTCATGAACCTCTTGGCCATGCAGCGAGGGATACGCCACATCCTTACTAGTGAGATTGATTGAGAGAATATAGCGAACACTGATTTGACACGCTTTTATGAGCTGAGTTTTCTTAATTTGTCACGATAAATAGTTATGGAATGAGATTGAGTTTTGATTTAAGTTTTAATGATAGAATTTCATTTAAGCGACATATTTAAAAAATTGATTAATTAGAATATGTTTAAGAGTTTTAGATCCTATCAACTCTATTTAGCAGCTAACTGAGGATTAGATCTACAATAACCTGACAGAATCAATTTCTTAGATATTTCACTGATTTGAAACTCTTATTATAATTTTTTTTGTAACCCAACCTCAAGACTAAACCGAAGAACCCGTATAATATTTTCAGACACTTGAATTTAAGTATTCAGCATAATGTCGGGGCTCATGCGGGTATATTATAATTTTAGGTAATTTTATGTTTGAATTATGAGATTAACCAAGTTTTTCATTTAATTCTAACTTTAGCCTACGCAATCTTTTCAGATATTAAATTCGCACATGAAATCTCTATGTCCGAGCACATGCAGGTGTTTATAGCTTTAGATAATTTCACCTAATTAATAATTTCGTTGATTTTGAAAATCATAATTAGAATGAAATTCCTTAATTTTCGATGAAGAAACTCTATGATTTTGTAGAATTTGATTTAAGTATCGCTTCTGCACAAATACTTGATTCTAATGAAGAAGGCATTTTGATTTAGATTGTAGTTTAACATATTACTTCAGACTTCTTTGTTGAGTTTTGTAATTCTCCCAACTTGATTATGTCAATCTACATTACTTTTGATAAGTTATCTAATTTCTGTTGCTATTCTATTCATGCTTATTAGCTTGCATTTTAAATGAGTGTCATATTCTTTCCAAAATTTTATTTAGGTGTTCTCCCCCTATTTCTCTTTGATTTAACATTTATCTTCATATTTATCATATATTTTTTTGTTTGACTTAAGTTTAGGTAGTTCCCATTTGAATTTGTTTTAAGTCTTGAATTTTAGTCTAAATTTTGGCAACCTCCCGGCGTCATCCCAGTGTAGGGGACTGCATCGGGGGTATTTTGGCTTACTCAGTACGCCCTCTTAAACGTAGCGAGTGGTGTCTTGCGACACCACAACCAATTTTTTCATCTCTTCGTGCCCTCTTGAGCACCACAAGGCCTTCAAACCTGAAAGAAGACATTGAATGCAATATATATTTATTCCCCCCTTCCCCCCTTTTTTTTTCTAAGTCTAAAAATTAGATAAAATTTTGCAAACATTGCCTCTGAGACATCTAACAGGCTTACTGACGCTGTTGGCGTGAGCTGTCTTATGACACCACAGGTTTTTCATCTCATGTTGAGAACAACGGTCTTCAAACCTACAAAAAAATACAAACACATATACATACATACATACATATATATATATATATATATATATATATATATATATACATATATATACATATATATCCACATTCACAGATCACACATGTTCTAACGCATTTTTTTCGGCGCGATATAATGTCCAGAAAAGAACGGGTTAGGTAATGAATAGAATGTAAAGGAGTGCGACGAAAGCGAAAGAAGAATTGCCTGTTGATGATGTTCTTCGCTTTTGAAGAAAATGAGAAAGCTAAAGCGGAATGCGACGAAATCGAAAGAGCAGCCTAATGACCACTATTTTGAGTTCAAATTAGTTTCACAATCGTCTTGTACCTTTATTTTGAACTTCATCTTTTTCGGTATATCAAACTGCTACTCCAAGCTGCTATAACTGTCATTATTTTAACATTTTTCTCTCTTTAATGGAATTGGGCTAAGCACTCGTAGATTCCAAAAAGAATAATAATAATACCAAAAAACTGACACAAATGCACCCAAAGAAACATTACTAATGCAAGAGAGACAGTACAAACACAGATTCAACGTTCAAATCATGAAAAATAACGTGAATTAAAAGATTTCGCAACAGAAATCTCAGTAATTCCAAACAAAACTCAGAACTTGATGTGTACAAATCTAAATCAATGAAAATGGTCCTTATTTTCCTAATCTGATAAAAGCAACGACATTATAGGAGCAAGCCAATAAGCAATCATGCAATAAATAGCAAATAACTTGTGACAATTTATAACAGCCTGCTTTATATATTCACAATTTTAAGTTCACTACATGCAATTTTGATCTTATTTCTAATTCCTATGGCATGTTTTCATCTTTTGCGAAGTTGATATTGTATTTGATGTATCTAGAGTTCAATATTTTGTAAAATTATGTTTAATATTAGTTTAATTCAGAATATAAATGATAATATCAAAATATACATAAATACATGCATGATATATTGAATGTTTCAGTTGCATGATGCATTGTAAAGCTAAAACTAGCACAAGCTAAAAAAAATTGATAATTAGGAGACAAATCAACCGTCTTTATCAACAAAAGCAAAACTAACAAGCAACAATCTCACTGATGTTTATTGAAACAATCTGCCCAATGAGGTTAAATGGATCAAAGCAGCTGCTTGTGAATCCACCATATCAAATTTAAGTAAATTTTGTTGATACCTGTGAACAAAAGAGTGCTATCCCTTCTAAATAACAGCATATAACCCAGATTTTACAGCTAAAACAAAGAAATCAGCACTAATCAACATCACAGATCTAGTTGAGGCAATGTTCTAAGAAAAGCAGTTTTTCCTTTCCATCCCTTCAAGGTTGGGAACACTTTTACATGCTTTAATCACCCAACAAAATAAAAAACATTAGAGAAAAGTAACAGCCATGCACTCTTTAAAACAAAAAATCTCAGCTACAAATACCGATAGAGGAATTAAACAAATAAGTGTACTTAAGCTAAGCAAACACAAAGAAATTTGGAATTCTCCAGACATTTAGTTGAGTATCACAGAATACTCTTACCTGCCCTCTGATTTTATCAACTGAGAGAACACTCTGCTCATTGAGACATCAGAAAGATCATTCAAGCTATTGTTGACCATTCCACCCTCATCCACAGTTCCTAGATTATTCATATTCTGAACCTGTGAAGAAAGTTCAACTATCCTGTTGATGCTATTCACCTCAGAATCAGGAGATTCTGCTTCCTGAAGCTGCAATGCATACTCCAAGTTCCATAGAACATCGCCCATTGTCGGCCGCTCGACACCAAAGTCTGCAAGGCATTTTTCAACAGTTTCTGCGAATTTCCGCAGGGAATCAGGCTTTATGGTTCCGGCGATACGAGCATCTACGATTTGACCTAGATCTCCTCTCTTCTGCCACTTCATGCCCCATTCAGCTAAGTTCACCATTTCTCTTGGGAGGGTGGGATCAATAACTGGTCTAGCACATAGTACTTCAAGCAAAACAACTCCGAAAGAATAAACATCAGATTTTTCAGTTAGTTGCTGCCTGCGGAAGTATTCAGGATCCAGATATCCAAAGCTCCCCTTAACCGCGGTACTCACATGAGTCTGATCCAATTCAGGACCTGTCTTTGAAAGACCAAAGTCAGCAACTTTAGCCATGAGATTTTCATCCAGAAGGATATTTGCAGATTTAACATCACGGTGAATGATCGCCTTGGTTGAACCGGTGTGAAGATAGTGAAGCCCTCGAGCTGAACCAATGCAGATTTCTAGCCTCTGCACCCAGTTGAGGTTAGGAAGATCCGATCCATACAGATGACTCTTCAGAGTACCCTTCTCCATATACTCGTATACAAGAATCATTTCATTCCGCTCGTCACAGTATCCGATAAGGGACACGAGGTGACGATGGCGAAGCCGTGAAAGTAACTCGATTTCTGTGCGAAACTCGTTGAGGCCCTGCTGTGATTTCGGATTTCCACGCTTGACGGCCACCTTTGTTTCATCCCTCAGAGTTCCCTTGTAGACCTTGCCAAAGCCCCCAACACCAATCACCCAATTCTCATCAAAGCTGTTGGTGGCTTCTTGCAGCACAACAAAGGAGAATCTGTAGCCTAGATTTCCATTCTTCCCAGAAGTAGCTGTCGTTATGTTTGAAGTTCTACTAGCCAAACTCAGCGAAGTACCTCCATTAATTGAGAAAGGCAGCCAAGTTTTGGATTGCTGCATCTTCGCCTTCTTCCTTCTTCTGAGCAAGCAGAAAACGACAACAGCTACAATCATCACAGCTAGTATCCCAAAAACAGCAGCAAGTATGACACCAATTTTACTCTTTGAACTAGACTCAACAACAGCGCCTGGACCTGAACTGCTTAACTTCATAACCTCAAGCCCATTCAGGATTCCATCCGGCGCAACACCATCTATGTTAGAAGGACCGATGCTGACAGAAAGGCTGTTTAATCCAGATGGAACTTCCGCAACAAAATCCATAAACAAAGCTGTGTGCAACGAATTTGCCGCCATAGTCGATAGATCAATATTATTACTTGCCGACCAGCTGTTGATATAAGAACTGAAATAGAGATTGTTGAGCGCTTTACTCACTATATCACAGAAGTGCATCCTCACAAAGTAGCTGAAGCCACTGTCTACATTTAACTTCCAGGTGACATTGAAACGGGCATCCAAGGTGGCACTCTGTGAAGCCAACTCGGTTGCTGTGCTATAGACGATCGAGGGAGCAATCTCAGGGCTGTTAACCCCATCCCCATAACTGATATCACCAGTATAAGAAACATTCTTAGCTAGAAGCGCATTGACTAGAAACTCTCCATCGGTTCCCCAAGTTCTCCAGAGAGTGTCATCGCCCGGTAAGACCACTGGGCCTCCCATATTCAGCCGATAAACCTTGAGTCAACAACAAGCCTTGATAAGTCTGCTGAGTATTAACATTCCGGGCGGTGTCTACAATAAGCTTGTCAGGGGCAGAAACAACTTCCAGTGCACTCACAAACGCAACAGAATTGTTCGCAGGAATAAAGCTAATAATCAGATTGTCACGATTGATGTTTGCTGAGAATTCCTTGAATGGAGTGGTTGAATCTGGCTGTGGATGAAAATTGGCAAGAAGAGTATTGTCTTGGGTTGAGACTGAGAATTGAGCAGTGGTGAGTTTGAATTGTTGGTTGTCGAAGGGGAAGAAATAGAGACGGATAAAGTGTCTTCCTTGCTGCTTGATTGGAAAGGAGTAGGCGGAAGATTCAGTGAAAACCCTAGCGTTGAGGTATAGAGATGAGCTAATCAATGATGAAACCGAGTTCCGATTGGAGATGTTGGTAACAATATCCTTAGGAGTTGTGAGGGTCCAAGAGTGGCCGGTATCAGCTACAAATACTCTTCCAGAGACGTTTGTATCCGTCAAGGAACCACAATCTATCAAGTAATTATCAGCAGGAGTGAATGCATCTGCAGAATCTCTCAGGATTATGATGAGGAGGAGGGAGAAGAGCGATCCAAATCCAAAATTTCGACCGGCCATCGGAAAAAGGTCTCCAAAAGATGGAAATGGAATTTTTTAAACCAAATCAAGCTACAGGTGGATCAAAGATCAAAAAACAAAGAAGAATCTGAAGAGCGAAAAACCCTAATCTTCTTCTAATTCACAAAATCAGGAAACAAACCCGTTCCCATTGGAGCCCATATGCTACAACCCACCATCAATCAATCACAAATACTTAAAAATCGTTTCGACTACACTGTAAGAGCGAAATCAGAAGCAAAAAATCAACAAAGAACTGATCGCCAATCCTGGGAACCAAAAGAAAGAGGTATCAAACAGAAAGACGAGGGGAAAAGATGAGACCTTTGCGGGTTTAAGGGTTTTCTGAAAAGATGGGCAAACAGGGGACTTTCGGTTCTTCGATCGGGAGAAACAAATAAAGCGTTGAAATCTGCGAACAAACCAACCAAAGCTTCTGTAGAAGAAAAGCAAAACTGAGGCGAGAGACTAGTTGAGCTGAAAAACTGGTAAGCGATGCTTTAAATGAATTAAATGGAAAAATGAAAAAGATAAAATAAATAAATTGGACAGCTGATCTGAGAAAAAAACGGGAGGAGAGATAAATGCCGCGTCAAAGAACAGCTTATACAACTCGAGCAATATATTATTATAATTATAAAAAAAATGGAATAGAGAGAGCAGCGTACTTTTGGAAGCAACGCGGATATTTAGACGATTTGATATTTTGAGAGCTGAATTTGTCGTGAAACGAAATATTTATATGTATTATTTAAGAGTTATTTTTAAATATATTACAAATATTTATGTGAGGGTAAATTAATTGTAGATGTGACCCATTAAATATTTTAGGAGAATTTATAAACATAGCACACAATTCTTATATATTTACACATCTAACATCTCAACATAAAAAATTAAATATATCACCTCAATCTTCAACATATCATTAAAAATACTCTAAAATATATTTTTTAAATATAAAAAAATATTAAATAAATAAATATCTAACTTTTAACTATTAGATATAGAAATATATAAGAATTATATAATATATATATATATATATATAATTAGCATGAAAATTTTATAAAAAGAAAAAGCTACAAGAAGTTATTCTGTCAAAATTTAGAAACTAGTCTTGGCCATGTATGTAAAACTTGAAAGTAATTTGATCATTTAATTAATGTTCTAAATTTTCAAATAGACTAAGCATTTTATTTGAATACATTTAGACTTGAAAGGATTGTAAAATAATTAATTTGTTTATAGATTTTATTGATAATGGAGTTTAAATAATCTTAAATTTGATTTTAAAATAATACATACATACATATAAAGTAAAGATTTTACTTTTTAGTTTTGCAAAGATATATTATACACAAATATATAAAGAAGAAATAATCTATTATATTGGTTTAAATTATAAAGATTTGTTCTTTTCTTGCTTGGAGAAAATGGGATTACAAAACAATGCATTTGACTCTACTTCCTTCTTTTATTAATATAATGGGAAAAGTAAAAGTGAAGATGATGATCAAACAATATTAATCAGTGATCGACATAATGATTAGATAATGGTGATTCAACAATATTGCTCAGATGATGATTGTCGCATGATTGTAACCGGATGATAGCAATCAAGCATCAAAAGTTGTTAGCCATGGCAAGATGTTGACTATCAAGCAAATATCAAAAGTTCTTCATATCACCAAATTCTTTTTAAACTCATATTTTTTAGAGATAGTTTGATAAATCTAGTCAAAATTTTAAAGCACTAAGATTATTTACTTAGTATTTTAGCGCCTCAATTATCTCAAAATTAAGTAATTTTAAGCTCATTATATTTCTCGAGTCGAGATACTTGATATGATTATAATCATATAAGATTCAAAGATTATTTAACTCTTAATATATATATTTAAAATTTATAAATCAAGCACAAATCTTAAATTAAAGCATATAAATAATCTGGACGAGTCCAACAACACTAGAATAGAGTCAATCGATCCCAAAAGCTACATATAAAAATTTTAAACACGATTGGATAATCAAATGATCAAATTTGGCATGCTATAGTCAATTGAGCTACTGTGATCTAATCAACGACTAAGATCACTCAAATCAAAGATTATTTGAATGCTCAAATCACTAAAAAATTATCTATGATCAAATGAATCAATATACACCGTATGATGAAATGGTTTTAAATTTTGGCTACAATGACCAAATACCCCCTTTCAAAATCCTATAAATAGAACTTTATTATTTTCATGAAGGAGAGGGATGAGCTAAAAGCTAACTTAGGGGAAAGTTGGAAAATAGCTAGAAGTTCGAAATTCATCATCAACACTGTTATCATCAATCACTGTCTATTATCATCGCTGACTGTCACCAAGAAGCATACCAAATACTACTTCATAGTTATAACTGATTCGAATCCTTATCGGATTTCTTACATACAACCTTGTAATCCCGTTATGAGAAAAACTTAAGCTTTATACCCCAAAGAAGGTATATATAGTGAAACATTTTACTCGCTAGTGATTTTTCTCCTCTTCATGAGTTTTTTTCACATAACAATTATGGAGTTCCTTATTCTCTTTTCAACTATCTGTGTGCGAGCTGAATTTTCATACAAGCTAAGGGGTTGTTTGGTTACCTGCATTTGGAATGTAGTGTAAAAGGAATACAGTGTAAAAGAAATTCAGTGTAAACGGATTACTTTATATTATTTGTTCATTTACAAATTCATGACTTTGTTTTTTTTTTTTTTTTGATAAAATATAAAAAGTAAAAGGTTTTGACATCATGGCTACGGCCAGCCACATGGATGGCTGCGCGGCACGGATCTACCTACGACAGTGGGGTGGCGTCAAGGAGGTCAAGTATACCCGGCCGGTGGGCGGGCGACGATGGGCAGCGGCTGGCGGTGAGGCGATAGCGGTAAATGCCGCATCACTTTACATGATGATGACGGAATTGATTGAATTCCAAATACACGAAACTAACCATTCTACAGATTTGAAATGCATTATACCGAATTTTACTTTACAACCAAATACTAAATATTCAATATTTGGAGATTCCAAATACAGGCAACCAAACAGCCCCTAAGATATAAAGTTTTATTTTACCGTAATTAATTTTCTAGCACGCAACAACTCTGTAGTTAATATCTAAAAGTTTTCAAATACACTTTACATACATAATTTACACTCGCTTGGATTCAAATTAGATTATTTTTAGGTCACTAGATTCATCATATTTAGACATTCAATTAAATTATAAATTTATTACTTATTATAATCAATTGGTAGATATTAATCAATTTAAAAAAAACTTTAATATTAAATTATATTAAAATTTATGCTCAATAAAATTAATTTTGTATTGAATATCCCTCACCTACACATTTTACGCATGCTTAAACCACGCTGGTTATTATATGCGCATTATCACCGCCGAGACTAGGGGTGTAAACAATCCAAGCTTGAGTGAACAAAATTATTGTTCGGTTCTACGCTTGAAAATTTATTTTTGGTGTTCACCCATTTATATATCGAAGCTGAAATATCATGTTCAGCTCATTACCAAGCCAAAGCTCGAACACGACGCCACAACAACGAGTTTTTTTGACAGCCTTATATGAGATGATTCAACTCAGCTAATCTTTCAGATAACAATTTTAACCACTAAGTTATGCGCATTTGTGATATATAAATATGTTTGTATGTATATATAATAATAATAATAATGATATGACACTTAAAATATTATTGAAACACGAATCTTGATCTAAAAGCAAGCGATCCAAGTTGGCCAAGATCAAGCACTTAAAATATCCTGAAACTCAGGATGTTAGTTAAATCCAACTCTCAAATATAGAGTGCTTATAGTCAATCGTCTCGATGAGCGATCTAGCAAGATCTCATAATTATGACTTCATTTGAACATTAAAATACACAAAATACATCATATGATCAGGGAATCATCATGAGCCGTCCGATGGAGAGGAGTGGTTGGATTTTGCATGTATTTAGAGGCGTCACTCCCTATAAATACCATTCTTCATGAGGGAGGCTAAGTAAGAGAGAGAGAGGCTCGCTTGAAAATCCTCGCATAATCGTGTACCACTCGGCGATTCCCCACTGATTCTGCCAGCTCGCCGTCGGCCGCCCGATCGCCTTGATCTCTCATTCGCGGTCGTCGCTGCCGACCACTCTGGTCACCCTCGTCGGTCATCGTCAACCATCGTCGTGGGTCATCAGCCGCCCCCGACCCGGCCTTACTACATGCCGTCGTCACCGCGCCGATCCTCGGCCATCTTCACGGTCACCATCCGACCTTCGTCGGTATTGACCTCCATTGAATTCTTATATGGTTGTTGTTCTTGATTTTGGGATTTTATTTTATACTCTTTATTCATGTAATCAGAAAACTTGTCTCAACAAATATATAGTGGAAGTTTTACTGCGATTTTTTCCTCTTTTGAGATTTTCAACATAAAATTGAGAATTTTTCGTTCATTTCTTTAAATATCTCGTGTATTTGTTATTTCATAAGTAAGGCGTAAAACTTTCGTTCTATGATTTTCTACATAGTAATAAATAAAAATAATAGTAATAAAATAATAATAATAATAATAATAATAATAATAATAATAATAGTAATAAATAAAAATAATAGTAATAAAATAATAATAATAATAATAATAAATAAATAAATAAATAATAATATATAATATAATTATTTATTTTAAATTAAATCGAGCTGAACATCAAATTATTCGTGAACAAAGGAACTCTTTTGACAGCCTTAGCCGCGACGGGCAGGGATGCGTATGAGGAAATAGGAATAGGACGGTGACAACCGCGTGAAGTCCCCGCAACCGAAATCGCTATTGACCGTGACGTTATTTTGTTAATGTGAAAAAGATACAGATGAAGACTCATCGATCTCCCAATATATATATTTTTAATTATAAATTATTATTATTATTATTATTATTATTATTATTATATCTAGGGGTGAGCATTTCGATCGGTTTGATTTATTCGATTAGAATTTTGGTGAAACTAAATAAATCAAATCATTATTTTTGAAACCCAAAGTAGCAAAAAATCATAAAACGAATAAACCGAATTAGATTTGGTTTAGTGGGTTCGATTTTCCCTAAACAATTACATGATGATCACTTCATACTAGAAGCGCAAGAGAAACCCAATACTCCAACAGAGTAAAGGCATTCTTAACGGCAAATTAAAGCGGCATATTCACGGCCAAAATAGTTTACAGTGTGTGGTGGTGAAAAGATAAAAGCAAAGCATAAGCGCGTAACATACAGAGAACATATATAATACATAAAGAAAGGGCTCTTCCAATAGACAGTAACTAATAAGATAGATAGCATAAAGCCCTAAACCCTAAATAGTTAGATAGCATAAGCTGCATAACATAATATCGGTGAAATCTAATTATCAAATAAATTCACGCACCCTACAATCAAATTCAAAGACAAACCACACAAGATGAAATGAATGAATAAAGAAGCGGTAGGAAGATAATCAACATTCAACAACGTCAATGACAAAAGATAAAACCAATGGAATAAGTTAGTCAGAGAACATACATGTGATACGGGATACCACAAATAATAAAGATAAAACCAATTCTTGAGTTCATTTACTTTTAAGCCAGTTCGCGACACGCACACAATATGATTCAAACCATCAACAACCACAACAAAGGAAGGAGTAGAGAGAGAGAGACAGAGAGAGAGAGGAGTTGAGATAATGGTGATTTAGTTCATACCTCTTGGTTGTTACCTCTCAAAGACTCAAAGAGACTTAAATTCGAAATCAGATGTGAAGACTGAAAGTGAAGAGTGAAGACATAAGTCACGTGATATCCGTTGGACAAAAAATAAAAAAAAGGAAGGAGTAGCAAAATAGGAAAGTGGCGAAAGCGAAGATCGAGAGAGTCTGGAACGCCTGAATGCCTAGAATGCCTTATGCCCTAATCGAGAGTCGAGACTCTTCATTCTCAAAGAAGTGTATGGCATCGCATCGGCCATCGAAGAGTCGAGGAATGAAAGGCCACACTCCGAACTCCGAACTCCGAAGCGTCTAAATCGACTCATGCAGTCAAGCGGTCCGCGCCGCCGCGGACTCGAGACTCGAGAGGCGAACTCGAAGGCCCTATATAATCAAAATAATCGGTTTTACCGTATAAACTGAAATTTATTAAAGTAAAACCGAATCAAAAATCATAAAACTGCACTAATCCATAATTTCAACCAAAAATCAAATAATAAACATAAAAACCGAACCAAACCGACCAATTAATATCGGTTCGATTCGATTTTTCGGTTTGAACCGTCTAGTACACACCCCTAACTCTATCTTTAATATAAGTATCGAGAGAAAATTATTGATCTTAAAGAAAAATAAAAGTTCTAGAGGCAATCAAAACTTTTAAACTTCCCATGACTTGTGAACAAAATATAAAAAAACTAAAAAGAAAATGTTATATATTTATTAATTTTAATGCGATATTTAATTTCTTATTTTAAATTATTACAATGTTAATTTTTTTTTATAAATAATGAACGTAATAGCGGTCTGACGTAATATCATTTTTCTATTTTTGAGAAATGCCTCTCATCATCATCATCTCTTAGATGATAAATAAAATTTATATGAGGATGAGGAGAAATTATTATCTATAATATAGTTTAGCATTACACTAGAGGTGTAAGTCAGTCTAGCCGGCTCACGAGCTAACTCAAGCTCAACTCATTAACGACCTCACGAGCCAAGTTTATCGAGCCACGAGCTCGAGTTCGAGCCTGGTTTGACTCAGCTCGGTAGTTTATCAAGCCGACTCATTTATATAATGATAAACTGTAATTATCATGTATCAGATTATCAATTCAATAATTTATCACACTTTTTAAACGATGCAGCTTGACTTTCTTTAAATTGAGTCGATCTCGAGCTTGATAATTAAGCTTGAGTTGAGCTCGAGCTCAACTGGGTTTAAATAAACTTAGCTTGATTAAGTCAAAACTCGACTTGACTCGTCTAGTTTGCACCTACATTGCACTATATGACGAATATATAACAGATTACGTTTATATATATTATGTACTCATCATGTGGTGTAATGTTAATAAAATTTAAATATAGTTATATCTAGACTCTGCATATAGAATGAAGACTTTAAAATTATTATAATTATTTAATGTTAGTATAATATAAATTTCTTATTTGTTAAAATTCATTTTATTAAGGTTTATATAAGCTTAGAATACTGGCATTTTTTTTTTCCATCTCTAACGCGATAATTTTTCAATGCTGACTAGGCATGAACTGGAGACTCGGAGTCGGAGCTGTCTCTAAATATATATATTTTTTCTAATGTTTTTCGCTCGTTGTGCTTAACAGGAACTGCATTTACTTTTATTTATTTTATTTATTTATCCAATAAAAATTCAAGCTGTAACCTGTACTTTAGGGATTACAGATAATATCATTCTATTTTTCTTTTTTATCACTAGATTTTTCCTTGACCAATATTGTTTTTTACTGACTCATAATTAGGGGAAATTTTAAAATGACTAGTTAATTACAATATTTATATTAAATTAATGAGTCAATCTATTTTTCTTAATATAAAATAAATAAATGAAATTATAAAAAAAATTTTTAAAAGCAAGTTCCAAGAAAGAAGGACATATTGGAAAGGAAGGGAAATTAGCACTACTTCTTCATTCCCGAATTTGATTTTTATGTTTTGAGGAGACTCAATTTCTATTTTAAAATTTGAGTTTTAGGTTGTAGTGTGGTAGCTGTATGATGTGAAAATATATCTCTATATTATTCAGGGCTGAATCTCTCCCTTAATTTGATAATTTTTCTTATATAACATATCAAATTTATCATATAAATTTTAGAAAAAAAATTAATGAGTTGTGGCATGAGAGATTTAGGGGTTGTTTGGTTGACCGAAAAAATAATGAAGTGTAAAAGAAATATAATGTATTTAGCTTTAGGTTTGTTTGGTTAAAAATTCTATAAATACATCAGTTTATTTTTTCCTGTTTGGTAAAATAAATATAATATAAAGCAGTTTGAAGATTGTGGTACGGTGATGGTCAACCGATAGGTGGACGACAGTAATACACGGCGGAAGCGCAACTTTAATTGATCGATGTATTTAAAATTCACTGGATTTTAATTCCCATATCAAAATTTAACTCTCTATTGAATTTCAAATAACTTTTGAATTTTACTTTACATCGTATTAAATATAAAAAAAAATTTAAAACTCTTGTATTTATTTTATTTTATATTTCAATGTATTCAAAACAAACAGTTCTTTTAAATAAAAATATTTTCTCTATTTCTTTTTTATTTCAGTTTATTAAATCTATTTTAAAATTATAAATCAATCAGCATATATTTTTCAATTTAAAATAAAATTACAAATCTCGAACCAAAAACAACCAAAATTCAATCAAACATAAAGTAATTGCTATTTATTAAATAAATAATTCAAGCCATCCCCATAATGTTCAATATATTATAAAATATAGTAATCTTCAACAACTAATTCCATGAAAAAAAAATGCGCAGTAATCGCCTCAATTAAAGGATTGACTTTTTTTAATGTGAACGAAATAAAAAATCTTCCTAACAAATCTCAAAATGCCCGCACGTTTTTATTTTTATTTTTCTATAATATTGGGTCTCGAAATGCAAATTCAATATAAGTGAAATTTAAACTTATAATTTTACAATAATATTCAAAATATTTACCAATTAAATTAATTTATATGCAAGGCACTATGACGCCATAATTTGGGATTAAATTGGCTTTAATAAAAAGCTAATTTTAGAAAAAGATCAATGCTAGATATATGATTCTAATTTATAATTTTCTACTATTTGTTTTGAATTGGAGATAGGAGTGTAAGTGAGTCAAGCTGGCTCTCGAGTTAACTCGAGCTTGGCTTGTTAACAAGCTTTTGAGCCAAGTTTATCGACAGCTGAGCGAGCTCATAAATAAGCTCAAAATTTTCAACTCGAGAATTCATTTTACATTTACATAGTACTACTGCGATTATATCACATTATCGATTTAATAATTTATCGAGCTTTTAAACGAGCTAGAGCTTAATAGCATTTAAATAAGTTTAGTGCAATTAAGTTAAAACTCGACTCGACTCATTTATACCCCCTAATTGATGACATGCGCCTGGTTAAAATAAGAAAAAAATGGGAACTCCATAGACTTTATGTTTGCTAGATAGAATTGAAATATATAAATATTTATATAAAATATATAATGTGATAAACTTCTAGGGATATTTTAAAAATAAATGAATAATATCTATATTTGCATAATTACATGTATTATGAATCTTATAAAGTTAAAATTTCAATACTATCTCATATTCTTAAAATTATAATTGTCTCACATATTATTAAATGTTACATTAAATATTAACTTTAATTATTTTGTAACTATGACTATTAATATACTATATTTCATTATTAACTTAAAGCTTTAATAAAAATCAACTAAGTACAACTTCATAAAATATATAAAGATATGTGAAAGATAAATTATTGATGTGAATAGTAAATGTAATTAATCATTAAAATTATAATATTTTTAATTATTTACATAGCTAATTAAAAGTAAATTTTAAATAAATTTGAAATCAAATAATTAAGAATTCAACAAGAATTAAAAAAAAAAACTGTAATTGTTTAGCATCAATTAATGATTTAGCATATGATGAACGCTGACGAAGAGCCAAAGACGCCTAGCTAACTGCTCATTTAATTGAATTTTATTTTAAAATTCTATTTATGAAATTAATATTTTATTCTTTTATTATATAGATAAATACAAATTATTAAATTAAAAAAAATAAAACTTTATTAATTTCTCCCACCGTTCATTCAAATGCCAGATTATAATAATTTTCTTTTATATTTGATAACATATTTTCTAAGCTCAGTCAATTAAATGAGCCCCATATTTAAAATTAATTTCATCTTATAATATCTCTAAATAATAAAAAGGGTTGAGCTGCTGCCGTATGGGCATTTTTAGTATCAGCATATCTATTAATATTACATATTAATTAAGCTAAATTAATCAACACCAATTTTAATATAAAAATATAGTAAAATTATATCAAAATTTTAATTAATATTAATTCAAATTTAATTTAAGATTAATTTAATTTAAATTTTGATTGTTTCTTAATATATCAATGTATCTCAAAATAAATATAATAATTATAATTTCTAAATTATTCAAAATTTAATTAAGGGATTCCAATATAAATTTGAAATATTCTATTAATTAAAAATTTAGCTTGAAAGGAAGTACAAATAACAGTAACTCTAATTTGATAGAAAGAACTAAAAATTATTAAATTAAAAAATGTCATAATTTTGGATCTCCATTTGAAGACTCGGAGTATTGTTTATTTGTGATGATAAAAAGAGATAATTTATATCTATGATTTTGTTGAAAATGAAATATGAATGATATATTTTTTATTTCAATATTTAGATATTTTGAGATATAAAATTTATGTTAAAATTCTTATAAAATTTACGTTAATATTCATATTAAATATGAAAACCACTTTATATATATAAAAATATATATTATTTATTTATGTCCGATCTGCAGTACAGCTGGATACACCAATTTGCAGTAGCTTTTATAAATTTATAATACTGTTCGTGCTTTGAAACCTACAGACAGCTAAATACAAATTTCGGCGTCATCTTAAAAAAAGTTGTAATAAAATATAAATAATGCCATCAACTAAATATTAATTATTTGCGAATTACTGTACCATTAATGTTCTATGATAGTCATGCATAAGTAATTGCAGCTCAGATGGGCTGAATTTTGACTTGATCATATCCTAATTTAAAAGTAAAATTAGCTTAAAATCATGTAACTTTGGCTCAATTCAATAACTTACCTGTGTTCAATTTAATCTTTGATTTGTTTATCAAAATATATATTTCTGATGAAAATTCCTCTCAGTGCAATCTTGATTGCGAAAGCAAATTGTCATACTTCAATACTTAAAATCGTTCTTTGACGTCGTTAAAATTCTAAAAGCTCAAATATGGGTGTTTATAGTCATCGGCTCGACCGAAAATAATCAAATCTTACTAATTCATTTGAGCATTCAAATCAAAATACATCATGATCGGGGAATTCATCCAGATGGAAGGAGTGGTTGGTTTTGCGTGTATTCTGAACGTCTCGATATAAATAATTCATTCCTCATTGGGAGAGCAAGGAGAGGAGAAAAGATCCCACATCGTAGATGATCGTCAAGATACGCCGCGCCATCCTTGCTTGATCCTTGCTGTCATCTCTTCGGTCTCTTGATGACTTCCAATGATTATTAGCGTTTACCAATTATTCCAGCGTTTCCGGTGATTGCTCATACTTATCGTTTCTTCTTCTGCTTATTTATACCATCGTTGTCCTTTTATACATTTCGTTCCAGATCTCAAGATCTTTGTACTCTGGTTTATTTGAACTTTCTTTAAATTATTTCCTCATGTTTAAAAATTTTGAGTTTTATTGTTCATTTCTTTTAAATGATTGTCTTGGATTTCGATAAAGTTAAACTTTTCTTTACCATCGATTTTTACACATTTATGTGCATTAATTCTTGAATTACTATTTTTTAAATGAATATGATATATTTATAATTAATTAATAATGTAATATTGATTATAAAATTCATTCTACTTAAGTTAGAATGAAAATGCTCTGACTTGATTTTTAAGTGATTATATACATGCATAATGTTGATTTTAAAATTCATTTTATTGTCGCCTATGTCATATCGCATCGATCATCATAATCGTCTCCTATATCATCAGTCACTGCTCACCGCTGTTTTGCAACCCATCACCTGATGTAGTGTATGTCCTTGGCTGAGCATAAGTAGCACAATATTGCTTTCCTAGCAATAGAATATTATTACTGATTACATATAGTAATTAGGTGTTAATTAGGTGTTACTAATCACAGAATATTCAACCGTGCCTGGTTCCCATAAATACCTGTAAGTAGAAGCTGAATATGACAGACAATATATAGTTTCGATTATCCTTGCCTTTTTTTCGTCTTTGTTTTATGTTTTGTTTCGTTTCTTGCCAGGCTTTCCCGCTATAGTGGTATCAGAGCCCGTAACTGGAACCATGGCGGAGAGTAGCAATCGGCTATTGACGGCAATCGGAGCCTCGAAGCCCTTTGGTTATCGCAGAATAACCTCGCTCAAAGGGTAGATTTCCTTACAGTAGAAGTCGTCAAGTTATCAATGGAGCTGCGACATGAACTGCAAACCCTCAGGACCGGGAAATCAGGGAACCCTGTGTTGAATTTGGGAATGCTGGCAACCATACCCGTTTCTCAATTCACAATGATAGGACAATGAACGAATCGAAATACCCTTTCCGAGCCTTTCAATAACCCTGAATCTGAAGATGGAATTGATTCGAACAAAAATTTTGATTTGTCCGACTCCGACAATGAAAATCAGAGACAAATTGAAGACACGACCAGTTGAAGGTGCTTCCCCACTGATCGTAATCATGGTGAGTATCATGTTAAGATGGATATTCTCTTTTTTTACGGACATTTGCATATTGAAGATTATCTAGACTGAGAACAAGCTCTGAAAACATTCTTCGAGTATATGGAAATCCCAACCGAAAAGCAGGTGAAATATGTAGCTCGTCGATTGAAGGGCGGGGCTGCCGCTTAGTGGTTACAGCTATAGCTAGGGCTGAGAAATTAGCTCGAAGATCGTGCTCGAAGTCGACGAATCACGGGCTCGTCGAGATCGACTCGACAAACAAGCGATTTTGAGAAATGTGGCTAATTTATTTCGACCGAGCGAACCGTGGCTTCCTGCTCATGGGATCAGCGAGCGGAGCAAGCCAGCGGTCGTCGATTAATTCTGAGGCGAGATTAATTAAAATCCCTATTCTAATCGTCGACTCGACCCAGGACCGACTCTTCTCACTTCTTTCTTCACCGGTTCTCTTCTCCACTTCTCCTCCCGTTCTCACTTCTCCGTCGTGCCTTGACTGTGCCACGGCCACGATATCGTCGTCGATCGGTGAGTGCTTGGTTTGCCGATTTGATCGGTGATGTATCACCTTGTGTGTGCTTGGTTTGCTTCCTTGCTCGAAATACTTTCGATTCTTTCATTTCGATTACGTAAGTATTTCATGGAATCATGATTTCAATTGTTTCATTATTCCATTATTTGAGGTTCTTTATTAGATTTGGGGATGTTTCGGTTCTTTAATCATTCATGTGTATCTATATTTTTTGCGGTTGGGGTACTTGCAATTTGCGGGGTTTCAATTGTCTCTGTTATTTCACTATTTTAGGTTAGCATGTTGGCCCGTTGGGGTTGTTTTGGTTCTGGCCCGTCTGGGTTAGCCGTCTGGGTTTGTAACGATTGTTTCCTGTTGAATGTTGTGGCAGTTGCAAACTTGCAGTTGCGGATGATGTTATTTTTTGATCTCATTACACGTTGTAAGTTTTGCCAATGCCCTCATTCTCACTTCTTTGCTTTCATGGTTCGACTTGAACTTTATAATTGATTAGAAATACTTCCCATTGGCCATTGTTTCATTTCCTAATTGTATGTTTCCTCTTTCTGCCTCTCTCTGTTGAATGTCGTGCCGACTTAGGTACTTAGCTTTCTTGATTCTTTGTTACATCATGCATTGGAGGTTATTTGGTGCTATAAAGGTTCTTTACTTGTTTACGGTCTGTTGTGCATTCATGGGACATGTTATGATGTTCACATTTGCCTTTAACTTGGTTGTTCTTGTTGGTAGATGTTGATAGATGCAGATTTCGGTTGTAAATATATGGGGATCTTTTATGTATAATCAGTCTTTAAGCGATTTCTTGGTTGGTTTTGATCTTTCTTCTAATCTAGTCTTTAATTAATTGGTCCGCATGATTTGTTGTTCAAATTAATAGTTCGATCTGGTATTTATGTTTTTTGAGTGATTCTACATCGCTTTTGTTTCATTTCTTATGACAATACAAGTCCTTCTCAAAGTAAATCTAGTTGTTCAAGTCAAACTACCTATTGATGATAATGCAACAACTCAAAATGAGAGTGTGGGTGAAATAACTGTTAAGATCAAGGGTAAAGACACGAAGTTTGGCAACACTTGAGAAATTACGTAACGAGAAAAGGGAAAAATGGTGCAGAAGTTTAAATGTAATTATTGTGTCAAATCATATGTGAAATAAAAAACTGGAACCACATCTCGGTTAAGTAGACACTTCAAATCAAATCACTATAGCAAGGTTGATAACAAAGAAAAGAAGCAAAACTATTTGATCCAGTAGCAGAGGATTTAGAGGCGGTTTAATATCTAGTTTATGTGTTTCGATGCACTATGATCATTCTAGAATAAAGAATATTGTGGCTAAGATGATTATTGTTCATGAATATCCATTTATGATAGTTGAACATTTATGGTTCAATATTCGATGAAATCGATGAATCCAAATTATCATAAAATTTCAAGATTTGGCATCAAAGAGGTGTATGAAAGTTTATGAAGGCGAAAAGATAAGTTGAAAAAAGTTTGAAAGTTGTTGAGAGTTTGATTACTAGTATTCGGACATCAAATCAAACCATTGGTTATATGTGTCTTTGTACATTAATTCGATTGGAAATTACAATCTAGGATAATTAGTTTCATTGATTTGGATCCTCATAGTAGGCGTGATTTTGAGGCAATTTCGAAAGTTTGTTGCAATGGGGTCTACAAAATAAAGTTAGTTCCATAACTTTGGACAATGCATCATCTAATGATGTAGCGGTGTAATCAAAGCTTTATTCATTAGAAGATCGATTTTCTATTGATGGGTGATTTCTTTCATGTTCGATGTCGCTCATATTTTAAACTTAATGGTGCGGGGATGGAAGAGAAATCAGTTCAATATTGAAAGGGTAAGAGAGTCTATTTTATTTATAAAAAGATCTTCAGGTCGCTTACATAAATTTGGAAAGATAGCAAGACAGTTGGCTTATCCACATCAAAGGCACTTTGTATTGATGTGCCAACTTCATGGAACTCCACATACAAGATGTTAGAGTCGCTTTTATTATAAGAATGTGTTTCCGAATATGGTTTCGTGATGAATTATATATGGTTGCCCTCTCAAGAAGATTGGGTTAATTTTGAGAAAGTAAGAGAGTCTGATTTTTCATCGCATTCAAATTTTTTTGGTTCATCCTATCTACGAATAGATTGCTTCCCAATCTAGTTGATCAAGAGAATATTGGATCGAGAATGCTTATCTATCTTGTTTTATTTCAAACATGGCAAGTAGCATGAAGACTAAATTTGATAAGTCTTGAAGTGTTCATTGTTATTTTCGATTGCTTGCATTTTAGATCTAGAATGAAACTTTTGCTATCAATTACTACCCACAATATATGATGTTCACATTGTGAATGAGAAGAAGGGCAACGTAAAACAAAACTTTTGAGCTATACTCTTATTACTCTTTAATATGCGACTACGGGCAAAGAAACATCCACCTCTCAATGAAAGAAACACAATTGAAGGTGGTAATGCTTCACATGATGATTTGGCGGGTTTGTATGACTTCATAGATTCTCGGCCTCTTAGTACCAGTCGATCGGAGATATACCTTGATGAAGCATGTGTGAAATGCCCGGATTGATTTGACATTTTGGAATGGTGAAAAATATAGAAGACTCTCTCAAAGATGGCCAAAGATATTTTTACCATCCCAGTAACCACCGTTGCTTCTGAATCAGCTTTTAGTGCTGGTGGTCGTGTACTAAGCGATTATAGAAGTTCAATTTCACCAAGAACATTAGATGCTTTAGTGTGTAGTGGAAACTGGATTTGAGCTGCATATAAATCATCAAAAGATCCATTGGTAATATTATCTTACTTTTTTATTTTATAGTACAATTCTCTCTTCTATTCATATATGAGTTTCATTTTTATCTATTGCAATTTCGTTTGATGTTCTTGTGGAAGAGAACTTGGTTATAAATGTACGAAAGTTTATCCACAGAATCGAAATATGAAAATCGGTGATATCATTTCGCTTATGCTCTCTTTATTTTTGGAGACTTATTTGATCATTTTATGTGACTATACGGTTTGTATATATTTTTGGAGACTATTTTCTTTCAACAATGTAGGCTATGTAGCATCACATTATATTTTTTTGCGCTTTTGTGCTTTAATATTTTATGTTAGTGGCGGATATGATGCCCAATGATAAAATTGAACGAGATTGATTAATGGAGGCTTTCGTGATTAATTTTTTTATAATAGTGAAATGATTTGGTCGATGATCTAACTTTGAGGCCATTTCATCGTTTGGGGTGACATATTAGTATATTACTTGATAGTTGATATTATCTGTAAGTTTCTATCTAGATTTGAAATTTTGTTTGACATTACAAACATATTGTTTCATCTTGCATTCTTACTATATTTTATCTACGATGCATGCAATATTAGAATATAAAATTTTGGTTTGAAATTTTATTTTGACTTTACAAACCTATTTGCTTCATCTTGTCATCTTACATAGTTACATACTTACATTCTTACTATATTTTATGTACTTGATACATTCTTACATGATTGGAGCCTTATTTTGGCATTTTGCTTGCTTAGTTAGTCACCCTAAAAATAAAGAACTCAACTCAATTTTTTGAGGGCACAAGTCATAGAGGTTACCATTTATAAGATTTCTTGAGGAGAGAATATTGTAGCAAATGCTTTAGCCAAGTTTCATTCAAGATTATGTGGAGCCAACCATGCAGGTATCCTATCTTTCGATCATATGTGGTTATCTTATTTAGACTTATATCAACTCAAGAGTTGTCTGTGATTAGTCTTTGTCATGGTTTTATCTTCTTTGTGGCCTTTTGAATTGGATTTCATCTATGGTTGGTTATTGGTTGTTCTTTTGGTCTTTTTTTGATTGAATTTTTTGGTGGTTGTTATTCTCTTTTCCGGTTTAGCTTGGAGATTTCAACATTCTTACATGGTTGTTTGTTGTCTTTGCATTTTTCCTTTGTGATAGTCACTGCCTCTTTGGGAATTTGAAGAGTTTTGTTTGCCTCTGCTCTAACCTTATTCCTTTTGGGCCTTTGTTCATTTGTGTTATTATTTGAGATCTCCTGCGGCCCTTGCCCAGGTGGGTCGTGGGCTATGGCTTTGTCTGCTATTATTGGTTGTGTAACCTGTGTTGGCTATTTTGGCTGTGTTGGCTATTTTGGCTGTGTTGGTTCACTTGGTTGGCTATTTTAAATTTGGATGGATGTGTTAATTTGGGTGTTGTGTTGGGCTTGAGAATTTTGGGGTTGAACTTTTGATCTGATCTCTTGCTCTTAGCTTTTCTTTCCTTATCTGTTGGCTGGCTCATGGCTGTTGGCCTGGGTGGTTTTATTTGTTATTTTGTTGCCTTGTTGGTGGTGGTGGAGCCGTGGAGGATATGAGATCTAGTGATCTTTTTTATGGGGTTTTTTATAGCTGCTATCTTGCTTTGGGTATTATTCTTTGTTGGCACAGGTGATTTTATTTGTTATTTTGTTGCCTTGTTGCCATGTTGGTGGTGGTGGAGCCGTGGAGGATATGAGATCTAATGGTCTTTTTTGTGGGGTTTTTTTGTAGCTGCTATCTTGCTTTGGGTGCTTATTCCATGGCTTGGTGTTTTGAGATTTATTTAGTGGTATTGACTCCATTTAGTTTAGTTAGCTCTACTTATTTTATAATATTTGTCTCTTTGTTGGTGCCTTGGTGGTGGATTTTCTTTCCTTTTTGGTGACTTAGTGGTGATTTTAATGGTAATTTGGATCCCCTCTTCATCTCTCTTTTCTTATGGCTTTTTCTCTCCAATCTTACCTTCTACTATTTTCATTTTGGATTCTAGACTTCTACTTATCAGATTTCGTGGCGTAGACCCATATAGTCAACCTAAGGCTATGGGCTGGAGAATTTTGCTTTTTTAATTTTGACGATGATGAGAAGAGAATATATTTGTAATTTGGGCAAATTCATTTATTTTTGCTTCATTATTGGTGGCTACGCCTCTCATTGGATGGCAAACCTGAGCCTTTATTCGCTTTTCGACTCTCTATATTAATGCATGATATTTATTTGTGAGGTTTTGTCACTTTTGTAAGGATTTATTTTTTTTTTATCTTTAAGGCTCTAATGGATGGCTTTGGCAACCTAGAGGTTGGAGCATACAATTATTGAAGTAAAATATATAATTACAAATTTTTAAATTCGAATGCTTAAAGATGGATATTACTTTCTCGACTCGTCCCACAAACAAAAGACATTTTCATATTTTGTTTTTTTTCTAGATTTGTATTTTAAACTTAATGTTTAGATGTATTATAATTTTTTTATTTTATGAAATGCTTAATTGTTGGCAAATGCTATGAAAAATGATATCATAGAAAGGGAGTTGGTTAGAGGTTTAGTAAATTCATAGTGATTATCTCTTGCTAATTAGTTCAATGAAAAGATTATATCTCTAAAATGATAAATTCAAATTAAGTTTCATTATTAAAAAAATTGATAATAGTGATAGCATCAATCACAAGTATTTGTGCTAAAGTGGCTATGATCTTGATGAGAAATTCATGCAAAATTGTATCATTTTCTAGATTTGTATTTGTAATTTATAAAATTATAGTTTGCTATTAATTGCAATTTATATTATTACATATGCCAAAAATTTGCTATTAAAAATTCCCTGGATTTCATTTTCGAGCGAGGCTCGTTGCATTTCGAGCGGTTCGTTTGGATTTGAACCAGATTAGCTAGATTTCGCTCGTTTCAGAGCCGGATCGAGCTCGATTCGATCCGACTTGGCTCGAACTCGAAATTTTCGAGCCACGACTCGAGCTCGAGCCGAATTACCAATTTTCGAGCCGATTTCGAGCCGACTATGGCTCGGCTCGAAATCGGCTCGAACACACCCCTAGCTCTAGCAGGCTCGCCGACGAGAAGGAAAGGCATCCGTCCATAGCTGGTTCAAGATGAAACATTTATTGTGAGGTCACTTCTTACCCATAGATTATGAGCAAATGTTGTATGTCCAATACCAACAGTGTGCTCAAGGATCTAAATCTATTAGCGAATACACCGAGGAGTTCTACTGCCTCAGTGCACGGAACAATCTACAAGAATCAAACAATCAATTAGTTGCTCGTTATTTCTTCGAATTACGAGATTCAATCCAAGATCGGCTAGAATTAAGCTCTGTATGGTCATTGTCGCTAGTTGTCCACCTCGCATATAAGGCTGAAACACAAATCAATAGACGTGCTAAAATGGGTGTAACTAGAAAGGTCACCTTTAAGCAACTGGAACCTCGTCACAGAAATACAACTCTATGGTGTTTATTTTTTGGTTATGTGTTGTGGGGGGGACACCACGCAAATCTGAGGGTAAACTTATTTCGATATAAATCATTATCCTACGATGAACCTAATCACCTAATAAAGACTCCTAAGGTATGATGGGCCTTCGAATGCATCAGAGACTTTTTCTCCTACTTTACATGGATGAATAAAGTATGATTTATTTAAATCGGGTTCTAAAGTTCCCTATGGGAGCAAGGCCCCATAGTTAATTACATCATAAGGAAGGTGAATTCCTTAGGAATACTGATTAAAAGTAGTTATTCAAAGAATTCAAAGATAGGACTATCAATAAATTAGCTATGTTTGAAAAATCAAGTAGGATAGATCAAAAGAAGAGATTTATTATCGAAGCAAAAAGGAGATGAGTAGGGGATGCTCATGATACTATGAAACCTAGTGAGAATCCCAAACTATCATATGATTAGACTTTATATATTTGAGATTGACGAGAATTATATATTTGAGTTGAAATTTATTAGAAAGCTAGGACTTATAATTCCATAATACAATATTGTAGAAATGCTTAAGAGGTGAAGATTTATGCTTGTAGCCTAAAGGAAACGTCAACCTTAGATCCTAAATCTAGGGAGCTTTAGCGAGGGCCAAAGCACGACCTAAATCTAAGGTAAAATTGGTATATTTTTTACCTCCATAATAGAGGGTAAATCACCAGACTGCTAGACTTATAACCGCATAAAATGACAACGAGCTAACTCCTCTTATATTTTAAAATCATGTGGTCAAGTAATATATTTTGCAAGATGGTTATGATATTATTATTTAGAAAGAAATTGAAGTTCTTAAACCACTACCTAAGATACTAGAGCATGAGTGGTATGAATAATGACTTAGTCTAATACAAATCTTATTAAATTTTATTTGATTTTGACTCTTTATTTTGACATAAGCTATATGATTTTTATATGCCTAAATACATGATGAAATAAAGTTATTGGCTAAATCAACAAGAAATGGGTGTTTTCACCAGGGATGCCTCGTGTCAAGCATCCCCATCACAAAATGATCTCCTATTTTCAAGGAAGAAGGAATATGAATGCATGATATTAGACATACAACCATACAACTAAGGGATTGCTAAATTTTTTAATTATATTGATTATATCCTAGGCTTTATATGAGGTTATGAGTTATTTAAAGTTTTAGTTATGAGTTATAGTTGGGGTAAAAAGTTTATTTTTTCTTAAGAGCCTGAGCGGATTCAGGCCACACATTAAATCATTATATATGAAGAAACTAGAAAAATGCATGTCATTTTTATTGCACAATATAAATAAATCATTAATCAATTTATAAACTTGATGTGAAAGAATAGTAAGGACGGTAACGCCGCAGACAACCCTAAAAAAAAGAAATAAAATGGCTCTACCCTTATATAACCCGATAGAAAGAATAATTACAAATTACAAAATGATAAGTGTTATGGGGATCTTCAAGTCTTTCCCCTCAATTTCTCCATTTGATTTGCTCAATTTGATTTAGCAAGCATCTAGGCATCACATGGCACCCTAGGATCAAACATTCTGGCCAATGTTCATCTTTAACCCCCATAACACTTAACCAAATCTCTAATGCACAATTATATTAAAAGAATGGAAAAGTAAATATAACTACACCTGTAAAATAAGTGTTAGCTAAACACACCATATAACCCAAGCAGTTATATGAATAATTTTGGACTTAGTACTATGCACATAGGTAACCAAAACATATCCTAATTTAGATTATACTTAGGGGTTAAGCAACTTGCAAAAGAGAACATTTATATTTATTTTAAGCACCCCTTAAGTACAATCTCCTGCATAAAATATGATTAGGTTAATCATGACCTAACATCTAGTCTATGAAGCATACACCCTAACATCCAGTCTATAATAATACATCATAAAATAAACATACATCAAATCATACACCATCTTAACATAAAGCTAGAAGTTATGACTTAATCTAATGTGTGTGTTAAGGCTTGTGTGATATGTCCTAACTAGGCTTTAGAGTTATCATTCTCTAAGTGAAAAGAGATTTAATTTATGAAGGGTTGATTTCACTTTAGGTGATTTAGTTGATTTGCAAAATTTTGCTAAATATTTTATTTTATTTTATCTGACATACACTTAACAACTAAGTTTTATGAAGAGAAAGAAAGAAAGAATAACTCTCTTTTATCCATACCTTAAGTCATATCTAAAGCAAATTAATTAATCAATTCCCTTTAGTGAATGGCTTATTATGTGTTTTAAATTAACCTAAGATTAGATTCACTTTAAATAAATTCATTCAATAAGAAATGCATCTTAAGATTAATTAAAATTAATTACTATCACATAACACATATTTGTTCATTTCTTTTCATCATGTATATCATGCATATGATTAAATCCTAAGCATAGCTATATATGCAATTTATATCTTAGCACACTTAAATGATGAATGTGAGCAAATGTATTTGGAATTAATATTTCATTTGGTTAAATAATTTTGTCACATTAATTTAAAGCTCTATATAAATTCTTATGCAAAAGCATAAGAAAAGAACCTTAAATCTTATGACTAATCAACTCAACCAATTAAACAAAGTATGAATGCATGTCTTTTTAATAGAAAAAGAGGGTTTTCATTCATTAGCTAAGTAATCTACATATAAAAAGTTTTAAGCAAGTGACGCCCATACTGCTCTACGGAAACCAGATAGGAACCTCCTGTGGCAAAGGCGCGTCCCTAGGATGTCCAGACTAATATACCTGCTATCCTTAGATACATATGGATGTATAAGCAACTATAATAATAAAAAAAATTATGCAAAAGTTGTATTTAATTCATTTGATTTATTTGTGTGAATGAATTAAAGTTCTATCTAAATTCTAATGTCTAAATGCATAAGAATAAAATCAAGCAGGTGCGTCGCCATTGTTCTACACCAAGGGAACGAGGTAGGAACCTCCTTAGGGCTATTTAAAGTTATGCATCTGGGATGTCCAAACTAATATATGTGCTAATAGTCTTATTTATACAAATCAATACATAAATATAAGAAAAAAAAACTTTACTTCATACACTAAGCTTATATTCACATGCATTTTCTATGCATATATAACTAAAGTTACAACATATATGAATATTTGTTCATTAATAAACTTTTGAAAATATATTTGAGATTTAATAGCGATACTAGCCACACATATTCTCAATTAAGCCAACACATACAAATTAACAGAAAAGAAATCATTTTTATTTGATTAATTTAAAAGAAGTGAATGCATGAATATAAGTGGCATACAACATCTAACATGAATGAAATGAAATAAAATAACACAAACATGTGATTTCATTCAATCCAACTAAGTCTTAAGGATAATCATATTAAATAAATTCATTTATGATAAACCAAAGTTTCTTAAAGCCATTTTTGATTTTTTTTTGTTTGATTTGATTTAAGATATGTGAAAGAGATTTGTTAATCCTAGTCTCATCCTCATACGTGTGAGTTAATTTGGTTTAATGAGGAGCAATTAGGTTGATTTTATGTCTTAATTTGGTTAAAATATGAATAAATCTAATTAATTAACCCTTACCTATATCACCTTAAGTTAATTAACTAATTAATGATGAGATAACATGATATATAATCACATGAAAAGTAAATTAGCAATACTCCTAAGGAATGAAAGGGGTCTAATGCAATTGACTCATAATTAATAGTTAATTAAGCTTAAGAAGCTCACTTAATTACTTTTATATTTTTCTCACACATATGAGCTAACCATAATTTAATTAGGTCTCTCTTTATGTTATTGAACACCCAAAGAGCTACCCAAGATTAATTAAAATTATGAATTAGAAATGATTTTAAATTAATTTGATTAAGCCTTGATTAATTGATTAATTTTTTAATTATGTTTTAATTAGAATGATGAAATTAACTCAGGGAAGTGGATCAAGGAAGAGGCCTCAATCCCAACCCCTAAGTCATTTCAAACACTCAATTAGGCTCTGAAATAATTAGGTTCCCTCTTATTTTAATTGGTTAATTAAATGGCTAATTAATTATTTAAGCTTTTTTATTAACTTGAAACAAATGAAAAAGGCTTAATGAAATGGTTATAAAGAATGAACTCAAACTACTTCCCTAAGACTTTTTACTATTAACAGAGGATAATGAGCTTAATTAATTAATTAAACCATTATTAATTTGCTTAATTATCACTAATTAAGGTTAGAGAGTAAATAAAGCTTAATCAATTGAATTCTCTAATTAATTATCTAATAAATTCCAAGAAAAATAGGGGAGACAGAGGTCATCCCCCTAAACATCTTTGAAAAATTTAAAATTAATTGGATAACTAATTAAAGAGTAATTAGGCTAATTAAATTTTTAATTTAAATCCTAATTAAACAAAAATTACTATTCCAAATTAAATAATCATATATTTAATGAATTTTACTTGGAAATATCTTTAAAATGAGTCATCATTTGTATTTTTTGGACTTTTCTAGGATTAGTTATGATATTAAGAAGAATCAGCCTTAAAAATTAATGAAAATAACCCTAATTAACCCTTAATCCCATCGGCGCCACATGGTTGTTGTCGTGGCTCGCGCTTTCCACATAGCGTGACGAGATTGGGTATTTAAGTTGTCACGTCAGGATGCTAACTCGGATTACGGATCGCTTTCGTGGAATTTGTCTCAGATCGGACGACCCGCATCAGACAATTTGAATGATTAATCGAGGATCTCGATGATCAAATGATCGTTGATCATGGAATGGACGATCCATGATATATCTCCTTCGTGAATGGTGAAAGACAAATACCGTCCGTCTTTCTCCATTCGATCCGAGCTCACCCGAGCTCAGATTGGGATCAAATTGATCTCACACAATCAAGAAGAGGAGACGAGCACATCCAACGGTCAAAACGCATGGCATAAAAATTTCCTTCAAAAAGGACCAACACATTTTTCCTAAACCAACGGTTTTGAGAAATTACCTAACCAGAGCTAATGTCTGGCAGTGGGATCGATTGAGGTAGCTTTGTTTGGTAGAAATGAAGCCCTGTTGAGCCACACGAGCTTTGATTTGGAGTATATTGCTCCCAAGGCCAATCCACGTAGAGCTTCGGCTTTGATCGAACTTGGACCTTGATGGCTTGGAAGCTCGGGAGATGGTTTGGTTGGCTTTGATTGGATGTGGTGAAGGTGTGTGTGAGTTTAATTGAAATTTGGTCGAGTGGAAGAGGAGTTTGAATCAAGGGAGGGCTCCCATGTTTCGGTTTCGCACGTGAATGGAGAATTTCGGTCATGGGAGCTCGGAAAGACTTCGAGGAGGATTTGAGAAGTTTCAAAATTGCTTAGGAAACTCTCACAATGTGAATTATGTCATTTGCCACTCGAAATAGGGAAGTATACCCCGAAATCGTGTTTGATGGACGGACGGGATACATTGTTTGGCCCGGCCATTATCAGTCTTGGAGAGGTCACATCCAACTCCACGTGGCTCGACTTGAGTGGAGAAGGCAGTGGGAGGCTGCTCGAAGGCTAGTATGCACATACCTATTGGCTTGAATCTATGGGTTTTTGGTTTTGGCTTAAGTGAGGAAGAGGTTAACTCTCCTTGGTCCTTGGCTGACATAAGATGGGTTAGGTGAGCTAAGTGGGTTAGATGGAGCCTCACTTGAGTGCTTAGGGGATGATATGGTGATGGGGCAGTTGACTTTGCTTATTAATGTGAGGATCAAATGGAAAGAAGGCTTGTCCAATGGCTCATTGCTTGGGGTGGGGCCCACTATGGATTTGGGCTAGTTTTGGAATGAGTTAGGACTGGTTTAGGTCGGGTTAGGCTAGGTCTTAGGGTTCCATGGGTTGGCTTTGAGTGATTTGGCTTCATATGGTCAAAAATAGACTCATTTGGGTTAGGTTGGGTTGGATTGATCAATTGGTCAAATTGAGACCAAGACTTGGGTTAGGTTTAATGATGATTTGAAGAGTTCTAATTCAGGTGATTTTGATTAATTTGGCTTAAATTTGATTTTGGCACATTTAGATTTAAATAGGTCAAATGGGTTAAGTTGACCAAATTGGGTTGGGTTAGGTGTTGGTTTATGTTCAATTGGTTAATTAAAATGATTGTAGGCTTTGGTTTAGTTTAATTTGGGTTTAATTTGGATTTTGGCTAATTTGACCTTTTAGGTCAATTTGGGCTGGATTGGGTTGGGTTGACCAATTGGTCAAATTGGGCTCAATCATGGCTATGATTTGGAATGAACTTGAGTCATTGGTTGCAATTAATTTGAATCAAATCATGATTTGACCTATTTTAGCTTTTTAGGCTAATTTGGGTCAACTTAGGTCAAATTGTTAATTGGACTTGGTTTGACCCAATTAAAGGTTTAGTCATATTTAATCATTGATTATGAGTTGATTTGGATCAAAGGTTTCAATCAATTTGGATATATGATGGGTTTTGACCTATTTAGATTTCATTTGGGCTAAAAGTTGACTTGATCAAAGGACAAAGTTGACTTGATTTTACCCAATTCAAGTAGTCGATTAGTGCATAATTTTTAAAAAGAAACATATAATTAATAAAATTTAGCAAAATGAGCATTCTAAAAATAAATTTAAAAAGGAGCAAAAACGTAAATTGCATCCACGTTTTCAAAAAAAAAAAAAATTTCAAAACGTGAATAGTAATCAAGTTTTCAGAAAATCTTATTACTATTCATATTTTATAATTTTCTATTTTTAACATTTTAATAACAATATTTTATTGAATTTTTAAATATATAAAATAATAACAAATAATTAAATGTATTTAATTAGCAAATTATGTGATTTTGATTTATTTTTTAAAAATTTTATAAAAAAATCTATATAATAAAATTAAAATTAAATAGTAAATTAAAAATAATTTCAAATAGATAAAAATAATTTATGACATTTTCTGAATCTTAAAATATTTATTAAAATAGTTTTATTTTGAGAAATAATATTATAAATATATTAATTAATGTTTTTATAAATAAGATTAATTAATATTAATTAACAAAAACTAATTTTAACTTACACATTCTTATACATTTTAAAGAAATCTTATTAATTTATTATAAATAGTGTTTCCATATGTAATGTATGTTTTGTTTCAAAATTTTAATTTCTAATGAATTAGTAAAAAAATTTAAAAATTAAATTAAATTTTTCAATATTTTATTTTAAATTAAAAAAATTAAAATTAGCTCTCGTATTTTTAATAAATTAAAATAATTAAAAAATATATACATTTTATTAATAATTTTATTTAATAAGTTATTATTTGATATGCATATTATATAATTTTACTTATTAATAAGTTAATTTATTTATTTGTATTATATACATAATAAGTAAATTTATATAATTAATATATATATATAATAATAACTTATTAAATTACATAAAAAGTAAAATGCATACTTTTATTAATATATTAAAATATAGGAGAGAAGTTTAAATTTTTTTAAAAAGAAAAATTGTACATAAAATATTTTAAAAAATTTTAATAAATAAATTCCACTGGTTAATTAGAAATTTAAATTTTAAAACAAAAAATATATTATAGAATGAAAACACCAAATAATATAAATTAATAAGATTTTTTTTAAATTATTAAAATTTCTGAAGTTAAAATTAGTTTTATGATTAATAAAATTAATCTTATTTATAAATAAAATGTAAATTAATATAATTATAATATTCAATATAAATTTTTTTAAGTAATTATTTTAAGATTCAAAAAATATCATAAGTCAATTTTAAATTATCTATTTCAAATTATTTTAAACTTACTATTTAAAATTAATATTATTTTATATATTTTCATAAAATTAAAAATAATAAATAATAATATTAACTTGTTTATATATTTTAAATACGTTGATTTAATATATTTAAAATTCTATCAAATATTATTATTAAAGAAGTTAAAAATAAATAAAAAATTAGAAAACGTGAATAGTAATCACGTTTTCTGAAAATGTGACTACTATTCAAGTTTTTGCTCATTTTTTAATTTTTTTTATATGAAAGCTCCTTTTGCTAAATTTTATTAATTAAATGCTTATTTTTAAAAATTATTTTTGATTATCCTAGGATGATTGTTGATTATGATGTGAGATTTGGATGAGATTAGTTCAATCCAATTTAGGTTGGTTTATAATTTAGCTAAAAAATGTCTTTTATGTCACTTTGTGTCAAGTGGACCTAAATGAATCAATTAGTTTAATTTTAACTTGATTCAAGTTTAGTTAAACTCACTTGTGGATTTATGATAAAAATATAAATCCAATTATAGTTGGTTTGATCCAAGTGGATTTTAGTTCATATGACAATTTCAAGTCAAAATGGGTCAATATAAGCTTGACTTGAGTTAACTAGGATTTGATTTGATAATTGTAGTTTATGTTTATATTTGAAGGAGTGAATCATGAAAAAATCTATAGGTTTTGAATTGATTTGTGTATCATTTAGCCAATTTCAAGAAATTTGCTAAAAGAGTTAAAATTGAAAATTTTAATTTAATCATGGGTTTCAATCATTTGATTTGGGATTGAATTTATGATCTTGGATTTGAATTTGAGGCTTGATTTGGATGTTTGGTTTAAAGGAGGAAGTGAGGATTAGGTTTAAGGTTATAAGGTAGGCAAGTCTTCTTAAATTCCTAAGGCAAAACTTATTCCATGGTAAAAATCTCAAGCTTATATAGTGTTCACTGTCATTTAGAATTCAGTAAAACTCTTATGTCTAGATTCAAGATCTATGATGAGGAAGTTAATGGCTAACTCCAAAAGTAATGTCAACAAACTCCTATTCCCAAGGTGAGCTCAATGTTAACAAAGGTAATTCAGCCACAACCGACAAGTACCCACCCAAGAACAAATATCCATCTAAGGACTACAGCAAGAAGAACCCCTTTACAAAACCATCTACTCTAAAATGCTTTCGCTGTTTTCAAGTTGGGCATAAATCCAATGAGTGCCCCACTCGGCAACAAGTACAACTTCTTGAAAATTTGGCTGAGGAGAAAGAACAGCCCCAGAACATTGTTGAAGAAGCTGAAACTGAAGAACTAACTGGTGACGAAGGAGAAACACTTGATTGTGTTTTGGATAGACTACTTATAGCTCCGTGACAAACCTTTAATTCTCAAGGCAACGCTATCTTTCGCACTAGGTACACTATCAACAAAAAGGTTTGTGATATACTCATCGATAGTGAGTGTATCAAGAACATTATCTTCGGATCTATGGTTCAGGCACTGCACCTCAAAGAAACTAAGCATCCTCAACCATATAAAATTAGTTGGGTGAAGAAAGGAATAGATATACTTATAGTCGATATGTGCCGAGTTAGCTTTTCCATTGGCAAACATTTGATGTGTGAAGTGCTTTGTAATGTCCTTGATATGGATGTATGCCACCTTATTCTTGGTAGACCGTGGCAGTTTGATGTAGGAGCCATCTATGATTGCCGAACAAATGTTTATTCTTTTGAATGGAAAGGGAAGACACTAAAGCTCATGTCTATGCCTCCAACAAAACCTGATGTGCCTTTGAAAAGTAAGCCCAGGTTATGTATAATAAATGGAAACGCCTTACTTACTGATGTGAAGGAGTTACACTCTCTTTTTGTTGTTTTAATAGCAGCTTCTAATGACAAATCACCCATCAATGACCCTCCTGAAGATATTCGGCATCTCCTCCAACAATTTATAGACATATGCTCTGCTGACTTGCCATCCACGTTGCCTCCTCTTGTCCATACAACACCAAATAGACCTTGTTTTGGGTGTTGCATTACCTAACCTACCACACTATCGAATGAGCCCCAAAGAGCACCAACTGCTGAAAGATATGGTTGGCAAGCTACTAAAGAAACAACTGATTCAACATAGCCTTAGCCCATGCACCGTTCCAGCTCTCCTAGTTCCAAAAAAAGAAGAAAAATGGCGTATGTGCATTAACAACAGAGCTATTAATAAAATTATAGTAAAGTATAGATTTAACATGTCCGAAGATATGGTGGATAAATTATCAGGTACTAATATATTTTATAAATTAGACCCGCGGAGCGGCTACCATCAAATATGTATTCGACCTGGCGACGAATGGAAGACAACCTTCAGGACTCATGATGGTTTATACGAATGGAAGGTTATGCCCATTGGGTTGTGCAACGCTCCAAGCACATTCATGAAGCTCATGAATGAAGTACTTCAACCATCCTTGGGTCATTTCTGTGTGATCTATTTTGATGATATACTTATCTTCAGCTCCTCTTTTGACGACCATCTCCAACATTTATCTAACATTCTTGAGACTCTTCGAATTAACAAGCTCTATCTTAACTTGAGTAAATGCAAGTTTGCATCTACTAGCGTTCACTTCTTAGGATTCCTCTTTTCTGTAGAAGGAATTCATACGGATCCCCACAAGGTTGCAGCCAATCGGGATTGGACAACTCCTAAGTCTGTCATGGAGGTCCGAAGCTTCCATGGCCTGACCAACTTCTATCGCCACTTCATAAAGGGATTTAGCTTGATAATGAGACCTATAACTGACTGCCTTAAGTCCAAGACTTTTATATGGAAGAGGGAATAGCATAATAGTTTTAATATCATTAAGGAAGCTTTGAGTTCTGCACCCATACTAGCAATTCCTGACTTCAACAAACCATTTCAGGTTGATACTGATGCTTCAGCCGCGAGTATAGGAGCAATACTATCTCAAAAAGATAGGCTAATTGAATTTTTTAGCGAAAAGTTGAGTGAAGCCAAACAGCAATCACGGGATTTGAAACCATTAAGGGACTATATGCGCAGAATAAAGACTTCTCTGAACTTTGGAAGCAATGCAATGAATCCAATCCAGTGGGGGATTATTCCATTAGGCATGGCTACATCTTCAAGGGGAATCAACTATGCATACCCGATACCTCCTTACGTGTGAAGCTCATCAAAGAACTGCACTCCAACGGCTTGGCAGCCCATATCGGCAGAGAAAAAACTCTATTTCTTATCAAGGAATGTTTCTTTTGGCCTCGTCTCATAAGAGATGTTAACCGATTCATGGACAAGTGTCCAATCTGCCAGGCGTACAAGGGTAATACACAGAATACAAGTTTGTACAACCCTCTACCAGTCCCAAATTCCATATGGGAGGACTTATCTCTCGATTTTGTAATGGGTTTACCAAAAACTATCAGAGGGGCAGATTCGATAATGGTTGTTGATAGATTTTTGAAGATGATTCATTTTGTGGCTTGTAAGAAAATATTTGATGCCGTAAATGTGGCTCGCCTATTCTTCCAAGAAATAGTTCGATTACACGGCCTACCGAGGAGTCTTACCTCGGATCGTGATGTTAGATTCGTCAGCCATTTTTGGAGAGAACTTTGGCACCATTTGTAAACTAATATACAATTGAGTTCCGCATATCACCCTCAAACCAAAGGGCAAACAAAGGTAGTAAACCGCACTCTTGGAAACATGTCAAGGTGCCTAGTTCAAAACCACCCAAAATAATGGGATCAAGTATTGGGACAAGTAGAATTCGCTTACAATTCCATGCCTAACCGTTCTACAGGGAAATCACCATTCAGCATCGTTTATACCAAAATGTCGAACCACACTGTTGATATCGTTGTGCTCCAAAAGTGTCAAAATTTTGCAACTGGCTCCATGACAGAAAGGTTCAACCAACTTCTATAAGAAGTTCGCTCCAAACTCCAAGAAGTGATGCCAATTATAAAGCACAGGCAGATATGCACAAACGACACAAGACCTTCAATCCAGGTGATCTTGTCATGGTCAGGTTCAGGAAAGAGCGGTTCCCTCTTGGGAAATACACAAAATTAAGCCTTCGCAAGTTTGGACATTTCCTTGTTTCTCATAAAATTAATGAGAATGCTTACATCATTGAATTACCTCCAAGTATTCTCACTTCTTCCACCTTCAATATCAAAGACATTTATGCTTACCACCCTCCAAATGATGCTCCTACCACCAACACTATCCTCAGGTTGAGTTCTTCCCATGTTAAGGGGGCTTGATGTAGTGTGTGCCCTTGGCTAAGCACAAGTAGCACAATATTGCTTTCCTAGTAATAGAATAATATTACTCATTACATATAATAATTATGTGTTACTAATCATAGAATATTCAACTGTGCTTGATTCCTATAAATACCTGTAAGTAGAAGCATAATATGATAGACAATATATACTTTTGGTTATCCTTGCCTTTTTTTCGTCTTTGTTTTCTATTTTGTTTCATTTCTTAGCAGGCTTTCATGTCATCACCACCCTAATTTTACTTTGCAATAATCTAACAAATATAGAAAAAAAACTCTTGCATTTTAAATAGGTTTAACCAAATAACTTAAAATTATTCAAAATATTACTTTTAATTTACACAATATTTCTTTTTCAACAAGCTAAACATCCTGTGAAATTTTAACATCTATTAAAAAATTAGTAAACTATTGATTTTTTTTCTTGAATGAGTACATTATATTTGTTGTTGGTTAGAAAAATATGGTAGAGTAAAGTTTATGTCTTAGCTGTTGTAATCCAGACCGCAGTATTTAAAGTGAAACAAGAAAACTCAATTTTACGTGAAAAATCTCGAAAGAGGAAAAAACCACAGTAGGAAAAGCCATATATTTGTTTTGCAAGTTTTCCGACAGATTACATAATTTTATATGAGAAGAGCACAATGAGAATCCCATCAGAATAACAGTAAATATAATTGCGTTCAGTTGTAAAAGTTCTGATAGTAGAATGATGGTGAGCAGTGAGAACATCCAAATGAAGGTCATCATGATGGAGACTAAGGAGATTTGACGGTGAGGATCAAGGTGGCAGTGGTTGAAACAACGGAGTTAATTGGCCGTCAGTGGTAACGATGCTCTGAGGATTTTCAAGCTTTAGAGCTCTCTCTCTCTTGCGCCTCATATGAAGAATGATGGGCATAGATTGGGGAGTGGTGTCAGAAAAATGCAAAATCGAACCACTCCTCGCCATCGGTCAAAATGATTCCTTTGATCATATGATGTATTTTGTGTATTTGAATGCTCAAATGAAGTCAGAATTGTGAGATCTTGGGCTTGTTAGATCCGGCTCGTCGAGATGCTCGATTTGATTATAAATATTTCATGTTTGAGAGCTATTTAAGAATTTAACTGATATCCCAAAATTTCCAATGATATTTTAAGTGCTTGATCTCGACCAGTTTCAACTTTGGATCAGCTTGCTTTTAACATCAAAATTCGTGCTTCGACTAGTAGAATTTTCAAGGTCATATCAATTGAAACTATTGTAGGCTAGAAAACTAGTTCGCGTAGATTAAAGTTTATACCTTGTGTTAAATCCACACATGTATTTAAAGAAAAAGAAAACTCCATAATTTTTGGAAAACCTCGAAAAGAGAAAAAATCACGAGCTAGGAAAAACTATATATTTGTTTTAGAGTATAAGTTTTCCGATAACGGATTACATAATTGTATATGAGAAGGGCGTATGGGAATCCCAAAATCAAACAACAACCATATAGTCCGCGTTGTAATAGTTGCTAGTGGTAGCAAATGATGGTGACGGCAGCGATACGGCGATGAAGGTCGTCATGATGGAGACAAACAGATTGTGACGAGGAGGATCACGAGGCGGCGGTGGTTGGTAACCGGAGTGGTCGGCGGCCGTCAGTGGTGGCGATTATGCACGGAGGATTTTCAAGCTTTAGAGCTCTCTCTCTTTGGCCTCTCCCCTATGAGGAATGAGGGCTATTTATAGATTGAGGAGTGGCGTCTCAGTAAATACATGCAAAATCGAACCACCACTTCTACGGCTCAAAATGATTACTTTGATTATTTGATGTATTTTAAGTATTTGAATGCTCAAATAAAGTCGATTAAGATCTTGGGCTTGGATCCGCTCGAGGCCTTTCAATTTGTCAAGCTTTGTTTTGAGATTTATGATATCCCAAAGTTTCCATGATATTTTAAGTCTTTCATCGACAGTTTTAACTTGGATCGTTTTAACATCAAGATTCGTGCTTTGATAGTAGAATTTTAAGTGTCATATCAATATTTATAATTAATCAATTCTTATAATGTATTTATCTTAAAATAAATTTATTATAAAATTCATTTCACTTAAACTAAAATGAAAATATTATATATATATATATATATATATATATATATATATATATATATATATATATATATATATATATATATATATATATATATATATATATATATATATATATATATCCAGTTCATCGAAGATAAGTTTGTGACATGCAACTTCATGCATAAATTTTATTTTAATAATATAAATTTATCTATTTTTTTAGTTACCCTAAATGTTATTATTTAAAATTATTAATATTTATGCAGGAAAGGAGTTGGTGTTTGACCTTCATTATGGCCACAAAATAAGATATTCTCTCTTATTCAAAGTCTACTTCTAGACGTAACCATTTCTCCCAAACATTCTCCATCACTATCACAGTTCCCTTTAATAGTGAGGATACACACTTATCAACAAATATCTTCATTAATTATAAATTGATCCTAATTAGCTTCTCAGCCTCAACTTAGGATTCTCAAAAGTAATTCCTAATTGGTCAATTCAAATTATATTTTCATTTATATTTTAAATTCCACAATTGTATTGAGTGAAATAATTTTTATTGAATGGTCTATTTGATTTGAATGTAAAGTGAAGTAAAGTTAAGTGAATATAGTGAAATTTAACTTTTGTGTGTGTTTGGCATGATGTAAAGTAAATTTTTAAAATAAAGTAAAGTCTTAAGAATACTTTGAAATGATCATTTTTAGTGTATTAGAAATTCATTTGATTTGGCCGAATTAGTCTGCCAATCGATTAATAAGTGTTATACACCAGCAAAGCCATCTCGCTAATGGCAGCTCCATCACCTCCTCTTGCGCTCGTGCCTCCCATCACCAACCTCAAAATACTTTACATTACATCTTCCAAACAGAAAAAAATAAACTCATGTATTTGTAAAGTTCTCAATCAAACAAATTTAAAGTAATCCAAATACATTACATTCAATTTACATTGCATTCCTTTTATATCAAAATAACCCCTAAAAAAAGGAAGATTTATATACATAACACATAATTCTTATGTATTTACATATCTAACACCTAAATTTTAATTTTTACGTGGAAAACCTCGAAAAGAGGAAAAAATCACGGGGCCTAGCCCAGTAAAAAACTTCCACTATATATTTATTTTGGAGTACAAATTTTTCCGATAACAGGATTACATAATTGTATATGAGAATGGCTAATAATGGGAATCCCAAAATCAGCAACAACAATCATATAGTCCGTTCAGTTGTAAGTTCTTGAGTGGTAGCAAATGATGGTGAGCATGAACATCCACTAACGATGAAGGTCATCATGATGGAGGACCGAGGAGATTGGCAGCGAGGATCAGTGATGGCTAACGGCTACGGCCGTGGTGGTTGTAACCGCGTGAAGCGTCGGCCGTCCGGTGGTGCCGCGATTATCACCGGAGGATTTTCGCTTTAGAGCTCTCTTCTCTCTTGAGCCTCTCATATGAGGAATGCTATTTATGGATGGAGGAGTGGCGTCTCGTAAATTAATGTAAATCGAACCACTCCACTTCATCGGACTCAAAATGATTCTTTTGATTATTTGATGTATTTTAAGTATTTGAATGCTCAAATGAAGTGGTGTAAGATCTTGGGCTTGTTAGATCCTCCGTCGAGGCTCAATTTGATTTATATAAACACTCCATGTTTGAGAGCTATTTAGGGATTTAACGATATCCAAAGTTTTTATTGATATTTTAAGTGCTTGATCTCGACCAGTTTCAAGTTCGGATCAACTTGCTTTTAACATCAAGATTCGTGCTTTGATAGTAGAATTTTAAGTGTCATATCAAAATTTATAATTAATCAATTCTTATAATATATTTATCCTAAAATAAATTTATTATAAAATTCATTTCACATAAACTAGAATGAAAATATTATATATATATATATATATATATATATATATATATATATATATTTATATTTATATTTATATATATATTTATTTATTTATTTCCAGTTCATCAAAGATAAGTTTGTGACATGCAACTTCATGCATAAATTTTATTTTAATAATATAAATTTATCTATTTTTTTAGTTACCCTAAATGTTATTATTTAAAATTATTAATATTTATGCAGGAAAGGAGTTGGTGTGCGACCTTCATTATGGCCACAAAATAAGATATTCTCTCTTATTCAAATTTCAAAGTCTACTTCTAGACGTAACCATTTCTCCCTAACATTCTCCATCACTATCACAGTTCCCTTTAATAGTGAGGATACACACTTATCAACAAATATCTTCATTAATTATAAATTGATCCTAATTAGCTTCTCAGCCTCAACTTAGGATTCTCAAAAGTAATTCCTAATTGGTCAATTCAAATTATACTTTCATTTATATTTTAAATTCCACAATTGTATTGAGTGAAATAATTTTTATTGAATGGTCTATTTGATTTGAATGTAAATTGAAGTAAAGTTAAGTGAATATAGTGAAATTTAACTTTTGTGTGTGTTTGGCATGATGTAAAGTAAATTTTTAAAGTAAAGTGAAGTCTTTAGAATACTTTGAAATGATCATTTTTGGTGTATTTGAATTTCATTTGATTTGAGCGAATTCAAAGTCCATCGGTCAATAGAGTGTTATCGCCGCCACTCATCTCTCAATGGCCGCCTCCGCCACCTCCTACTCTCGTGCCGTAGCCTCCGTCACCAACCCCAAAATACTTTCATTCATCTTACAGGAAAAAAATAAACTCATGTATTTGTAAAGTTCTCAATCAAACAAATTTAAAGTAATCTAAATACATTACATTCAATTTACATTTGCATTCCTTTTATATCAAAATAACCCCTAAAAAAAGGAAGATTTATATACATAACACATAATTCTTATGTATTTACATATCTAACACCTAAATTTTAATTTTTATATACACAACACCCATCTCTTCAATATCATACCAAAAATATCATCATAATTTATTTTTTAAAAGTGAAATATATCTTTTTAAGCATATGAATGTGTTAGATAAATGAAAATCTAAATTTAAGCATTGGATATAGAAATGCACAAAAATTGTGTAGTATGTATGTAAATATTCCTTAAAAGAAATAAAAAAAATCATGCCCAAAAAGCTATAAGATTATTGAACAAATATGGAGTGTAAATATGCCAATGTTGTCAAGCAACAGACTAGTAATGAAGATATAAAATATAAGTTTGATGCAAGTGAGATTTGTTCATAAGTTTTGTCTAATTAATTTATTTTCTATATATTATGAACAAATCTCATTGATGAAATCTTTATAAGAGTGAGCAAATATATGATTGAATTGTTTGTTAAAATTGGGGAGAGTTATTGATTCTTACAATTAATTTCACTATTTAACAATTTATTTTAAATTCTACGATTTATTGCTGACAAATAATTATATTAAATTAAATTAATTTTACATTTAGGATATATGATAAGAATATTATTTTTTAATCATTTTAAGAATTTTGATTTGCACTATCATATCGATATTATTATTGTTATTATATGTGTGGAATTTTGTATAATAAGAATCTTTATCGTTCAATATTGCAAATAATTTTATTTATTTAACATATTTTTGTATTATTTTATTATATATAACAATTCAATATTTATATAAATTATGCAATGCTCTCATTCAGATATGACAAAAGGGAATATTAGCTGTACCACATAACCTATTGTTGACCTTCAAATATGTGTTATTAGTTCAGTCAAGCTCACAAGTCTAATTGATGACGAAATAGTCGCAAATCGGGCTCAAAATACACTGACATTAAAAAAAATGGTTGAAATGACCTCCAAGAACGGACTTCGCCAAGGCGTCAAAACGTCAAATTGAAAATATAAATATTGCAAAATCTAACGATCAATCGATTGCTCGAGTATCAATGATAAAGCATATATCGGGAAGCTACGACGATGTCAACAACTCCGATGAAATTGATCACGCCGTTAACTTCAAAACACCGAAAACTATAAAATGAGAGTGTTCACGGTTAATTCGGATGAGTCTGTGCAAATGTCGAATAAACAGCATTGGCAACGCGTAAATCGAGGATGAAATGTACTGGACGTCTTTGAAAATGATCGAAACAATCTAATCGATGAACGGACTTCGCCGTCAACATCGTGGTGGTCGATATAAATATTGCACAACTTAATGATCAACGATCAAGCGTCGAGTCGCCAACGCTTGCGCATATATCGAGTCGAGGCCGACGCAGGCAAACGATTCCGTTATGAAACTAATTGTGTTAGCTTCAAACGAAATCTATCAAATGACCGCCACACTCAATTTTGGATGAGTCTGCAAATAATGATTTAAGTGATAATGAAATCTGAAATACACAAGACGTACCAAAATCAACTCAAATGATCCGACGATCAACAAAACTGTCATCTCGTCAATATCAAAATTGGTCGATATAAATATTAAACAACCATGATCAACCGATCAAGCGCCGAAGTCAACACGCGACGCATATCGAAGTGGAGGCACCGACGAGGATCAAACGACCTGCTCGAAATTGATTGTGTCGTTAGCTTCAAAAAACATCAAAATCTATCAATAAGATGTTTGTACTCAATTCAAATTCTGAATTTGTCGAAAGCGACGCATATTTTGAAATGAAGGACTTTGGCGTCGAGTCGAACAAAAATATCCGATTGAAACAGACTCACATTGATTGGAATATCTAATCCTTTAAATTATATATATATATATATATATATATATATATATATATATATATATATATATATATACCTAAATTACTCTCCCCCATGCTCAACCATTCCCTCATATTTTCAGTTTGGTTGGAAATAAAAAAAAACTGCTCCCTCCCCATTATTCCGATTTTCCAGCAGTTCCATTTCTCCCCTCCTCTCTTCCTGGATTCCCACGCTTTCTGCATAGGTAATTTTTGGCCATTCTCCCCCTCTCAATCTCCTCGTGCCTGCAACTCGCAAAACCGCTGTACCACTGCTCATGACCTCAAACTGCTGCCTGACGCTCCAGGCTCGGTTTGCTGACCCCCCCCCCCACGTCCGCACACGACGCGCCTCCGTGCACTGACTCACGCGCTCCGCCTCGGCCATTCGTTCTGCTGCTGCTAACCCGGCTTGTGCATCCTGCGCCGATGCGCCGTCCGCCTCCTGGCGCCAACCGTTCACGCTGCTGACCCATCGCTCTGTGTGTCCCGTGCATCGACCTGCCTCTCGTCCGCAGCTGCTGCCTCCGCCTCATCGTCCGCAGCCACTCCTGCAGCGCTGCCTCCTCCATCCCAGACTGCTCAGCTATGTCCGCCCATCCGTCCCATTTCGCTAGCAAACCAGGGACATCAACTAATTCTTCTTTCGATGCATCGCGACTCCGCTTTACTTCCTATTTTCACCCGAAACCGGGAAGAACATCTCAACAGTGACTTATTTGATTTCAGATTCACCCTCGCTTTAGTTTCCCATTTCGCCAGAAACCGAGAATAACATAAACAGAAATTTTTCTTTTGATTTCAGCATCGCTTTAGCCTTTCATTTTTTGCCACAAAACCGGGAAGAATATCGTCAAGGAATTCTTCTTTCACGTCGACTCCTTATATTACATTCTCAATCATACATAACGTTCCTTTCCAGTATTGCGCCGAAAACACGGATCATGTGATATATATATATATATATATATATATATATATATATGCTTCATTTCTGCGTTTGAAGACCTCGTTGGGCTTAATGATGATGATGAAATAACATTGTCGAAGACCGCCGCTATGCTCATGGTATCCGAAAAGCCAACACTCATTAGATGTCGCTCCAGATGAAATATCACAAAATTTTGTCTAATTTCTAAACTTAAAAGGGGGATGAATATATATTGTATCAGATGTCTTCTTTTAGTCAAAAGCCTCGTGCTAAAGGGGGCAATAGATAAAAATCGATTGTGGTGTCACAAGACACCGCTCACCACGCTCAACAAGGCGCACCGAGTAAAATACTCCTATACATACGCCGAAAAATTCAAATCTTTTGACTTAAAAAAGAGGAGATGAAATGAATGACTTAAAAAACGCTAAGTAAGAACTATAATTTTAAACTAAAAGCATCAAATAAGAAAAAAGAGCCTTTAAAGAAAATTTTGAAAGAATAAACACATTTAAATCTAAGTGAAATTTGGTAATATTAAACTCAAACTTTAATTGTAATTATCTCGACATAAATTAAAGAAGTGAGTTCTCTTTATTGTAAATTCTCAAAATTAAACAAGCTTTAATTAGAATTTGGGGGTTGGGAGGAGATTAATACTAAACTCATAACAAACTTGTAATAAACTTTCAGTCTAAAGATGAATCCAAATTGAGTTTAATAACTCTTATACGAATATGGAGATGATTACTATGCTATAAGCATAAAAAGATTAAAGCAATAAACACCGAAATCGTATAACTTATCAAAAGTGATAGATTGAACATAATCAAATTGAGAATTACAAAAACTCATAAGTAAACTAACAAGTAAAGTAATATTTTAAACTACAAATCAAATGACTTTCACCGATCTAACTCTTTGACAATACAAAAGCAATGCTAAACCAAAATCTACAAAATCATAACTTTTTCTTTAATACAAAAATTAAAATTTCATTATAATTATGATTTTCAAAATCAACAAATCACAAATTAGAAATTATCTAAGTTATAAATACATTGCTTGACATAGAAATTTCAAGTGTGAATTTTAATATCTAAAAGGTCGCATGCTAAGTTAATTAAAAAAAAAAATACTAAAATCAATCTCATAATTCAAACACAAAAATTACCAAATTATTATACACCCGCATGCCTATTAATTGATGCTTAAATTCAAGTGTCGAGGATGTTGCGCGGGTCACTTTCCGGTTTAGTCTTAGGATTGGGTCCAGGTTAACAAAACCTAAAAATCTATAATAAGAGTTTCAAATCAGTGAAATATTTGAGAAACTTATTTTGTCATATGATAGTAGATCTAATCCTTTGTTAGCAGCTAAACAGAGTTGATAGGATCTAAAGCTCTTAAATATATTCAAATTAATTAATTTTACAAATCAAATTAAGTAACAATAAAACTTAAATAAAATTCTATCATTAAAAACTTAAATCAAACTCAATCTATCCACCTTCAAAATTTTTGGGGTGACAAATTAAGAAAACTCTAGCTCAAAAAAGTGCCAATGTCAAATCAAGTGTTGCTATGTTTACTCTCAATCTTCATTAATAAGACGTGGTCTCATGTCTGCTGCCAAGAGAGTTCCATGATAAAGCGAGCACAAAGTCCTCGACGGTGGTTTGGCCAGCTTCATTATATTACATCACATTGTAGATTTCCCAATGGCTCTCCCTTTGAGTTGTGAATCATGGGTATACTTGATAGGGCAAACAACCCTCTGAAGGTAACTTAAGATGTCTAACAAACACCACCCAAAGTCTACAAGGATTTCTGATGACATAACCCATGTATTTGATGAGGATCCTTAAGTTGGGGACTACCTCCTCACTAAGACTAGACCGTGATTGCGGGATGACGGAACCATGAGATCTAGATCGCATGTCATCATTCCCACCATCGGTTTAAGCTAAATGATGAATTTCATTTTAAATTCTAAAACTATACATCTTTACTATACGCCATATTAAAATGATATAAACGACTTTTAATCGAAAGTTCTCTCTCACTTATTGAGGGTAATTAACTATGTGGGGTTTATGCCTATAGAAACCAAAACCAGATCTAAAGTCCTCACAAAATGAGGACGAAATCTCTAGGTAGTGTCTTATCTACTATCTCATCTCCTTTCTGAAAATTACACCGAGATTCTTTAAAGCACACTCTCATCAATTCAATATTGTCTAGACGTCGTTGGTGAATTGTTGGAGCTCACACCTATCAGTTCAAATTAAAGGGCGTGAGCTATGTGCCACATTATTTCTTTTAATCAAGTTTAAAGAATTGATTTTGATTTTATTCTCGTCCTATAGTTAATTTTTTTTAAGTTTGATAGTTTAAAAGTTTAATCTTTCAATTTTAATTATTTTTTTAATGAAATATTATTAAAATTTTAAAATATGATATATTAAAAAAATCATATAATTGTATACACATGAATTTGATCAAATTTCATCAAGAGAATTAAAATAAGCTTTTTAAATTAGTCAAAATAAAATAATTGTTAATTATTTCAAATCGCTTCAATTAAAATCATAATTTTGAAACTTAATATTATGATTGGATTTACTTTATTATATATGAATGCCACATAAAGCGTTGGTTGTCCAAGATGACCGGACTAGGAGAGTAGATGCATTAGATTTGTCTTATGTTAAGAAAGATAGAGGTAGACCTAAAAAGACATGATTGATGTATAAAAAATGACCTTATTATACTTGAATTAAATGAGAATTCACAAATATGACACACTAGACGAATGATTCATATAAATTTAACCACTTATGGGATAAAGGCTTGTTGTTGTTACTCTTGATGGTTTAGAAACTTCTTTAATGTCTAAAACTAAGCAAATTTGATTTATTAAGTACTTTGTTATTGCTTTCAAGAATGGTGCATGCTTCAAAATGATTAATAAAAATTTTGTCATTTTCGGATGAAATGCTATCCGACTAACAACAACAATAAGCCTTTATCCGACCAACTTCTCATTTAATTCAAGTATACTAAGGTCATTTTTATACATCTTAACCAAGTCTTTTTAGGTCTACCTCTACCTTTCTTAACAGGCAAATCTAATGCATCTACTCTCCCAAGTCATTGACGCCGACGCTTTATGTGAAACCATCTGGTGACTCTCTAATCTTATGCAGAGCTACTCCAATTTTTCAACATACTCATTTCACATTTTATATCTAAGAGTAAAGCCCATCATCCACCTGAGCATCCTCATCTCTGTAACACTTAACTTAGTCTTATATGAAATATTATCCGACGTTGGATTCTTAATGGTTTTAATTCATCGGATTGATTTGATCTAATTTGATATATGGCTATAGAGTTTTGAAATTCTCATAAGATAATATAATCGATTAGATGTCTAATTTACATAGACAACATTTGATTGGAAAAATTATCCAAAATTGGGGTGATATGATGTATCAAGTCACATGACAACTCACTCAAAGAGATCTCTTAGCCCCTCATAACAGATGGATTCAACTTTTATGAATGTCCATGTTGACCTCCATATATGTGTCATAAATCAAAGCTCATAAATCAATTGGCGGACTTGGTGATAGCGTAAATCAAAATCAAAATACACTGAATGTCACTAAAAATGGTCGAAACAACCTCCGATCGATGAACGGATTTTTCCATCGCATTCGGAACATCGAAATCGATCAAATATCGATATTGCAAAATCTAATGAGCAATTATTTAAGCGCTTGAGCTAACAATATGTCGACGCACATATCAAAGTTAGGAAGCTGCGAAGATATTCGAACGACCTCCATTTATGAAATTAATCATGTCATTAGCTTTGAAACATCAAAAACTATCAAATAAGACCTTCCGTGCTCAATTCAGACGAGTCTGTGCAAATATCGAGTTATTTGAAGGAACAACACGCAAATCGAGGCTAAAACACACTTAACATTCAAATCAATCAAATGACCTCCGATGAATGAATGGACTATGACATTTAATATCAAATGTTGAGATGTAAATATTGCATGAGAAACGATCAAGCGCTCGAGTCATCAATGCAGCATGAGGTCGAGCGCCAACGAGGATCAAATAACCTTCGTTCGTGAAATTGATCATGTCATTGGCTTTGAAATACCTAAATCTATCAAATAAGACTATTCACACTCAATTTTGATGAGTCTATGAAAAAATTGAGCGAACGAAAGCGGCGACGCACATTTCGAGCTAAAATTTACTCATTTTGGTGCCGACTCAAACCAAACAGCCTCTGATCGCGAAACGTACAGTGTCATTGCATTCAGAATAATGAAATCACCCTAAATCGATATATATATATATATTAACTATGGGTATTTATTGGTGTGAAATCCAAAAATAATTTAAATTAATTTAAAATTAATTTAAAATTAATTTAAAATTTTCCAAATTACCCCCATTCTCCAACTTCCCCACATTTCCCTCCACTCTCTCCTCATTTTCACCCATGCTTCCTCCAGCCTCCCTCTTCTAAGAAACCAAAGAAAAAAAAAAGAAAGTAATCTCTCTCCTCTCGTTTCCACTGTCAGCAAAATCCGCAGCCCCATAAAATCTGTGTCTTGACCCTACCTGCCCCAAAGCAAGACTGCCATCCAATTCCCGCTATCTATCCGTTCTGCAACCCGCCATTACTCATCTCTATCAATCTTCCCGTCAAATCCTTGGACCCGCGCACTCGCACATTCCGTCTGCCGCTCCGCCTTAGCTTTCCATCACTAACCACGCCTCCTTCTTCCCTCAATCCGCCGCCCCACGGTCCAAAGCTCTTTCGTGTCCACTCACCCAGTAACCCGTCGACCCTCCACGGCCACCGCTGTCCCTCTCAATCAAGCCTGCTCGATTGCTTCCGCTGTATTGCTCGACCCTGCAATGCCACCGAAACTAACCTTTAAATCGCTCCCCACTCACTCCTTCTATAACCACACAATCGCTTTCTAATCCTTCAAGCTCAACCTATCCAAATTTCATCATTTTCGTTGCACCGCAAATCGGGGAAGAATATCATCAACAGATGAATTCTTCCTTCAATTTTCGGCGCCACACCCCTCACTTTAGTCATCTCATTTTCTCTTCACCACAAATCAAGGAAGAACATCGTCACATAATTCTTCTTTTCGATTTTCGACGCCTTCACCTCGCTTCGCTTTTATCCACCGCAATGGAAGAACAACATCAACAGAATTTTTTCAATTTTTCTCGTGATCGCACTCTGCATTCCATACCTAACCCCATTTCGCCTGTAAGCGAAAATGCTTCAAAACATGTGAGATTTGTGAATGTATATATATGCTTATTTTTTCTGCAGGTTTGAAGACCTCACAGGCTCAAGTGCACATGAGATGAAAAAAAGCATGGTGTCAAAGACACCGCCGCTATGCTCAATCGCAGAAGCATCACCACTTGTTGATGTCGCCACCCTAGAAAATGTTAAATTTCTAATTTCTGACTTAAAAAAGGGAGAATATATATTGCAGTATGTCTTCTTTTCGTTTAAAGACCTCGCCATGCTTAAGATGACGAGATGGTGTCAGAAGACACCACTGCCACGCAAGTATGCAGAAAGCCAAAACACTCGATCCTTACACTATGATGCCGAGAGGCTCCCAAATTGTGTCATTATTTTAACTTAGAAAATAGAGGAAAGATAAAATGACGCATACAAACATAAAGTAAAACAAAATAAAATAAGGGTGAAAACACTTACAAAATTTATGAGTAAAATAAAGAATCAAGTTCCTAACCACTCCTCTCAATGTCCTATGCTAACCCTTCAAATAAATAATAAAATAGAGACTCACTTATTTATAAATTAAGAAGAGTGAATGAATAAATTTAAAAAAAGAGGAAATCAATAAAAAATCAAATTGAATCAAAGAGTAACCAAATTTGAATCAAAGAAGAAATGAGTATTACCTTTAAGAGTAAACCTCTTAAAGTAACAAATTAAATTATCCTTGAGCATATAAACCATAACGCTTTCTAGAGAACTCTTTGTATCGAAACATACTAAATCAAAATCACAAAATCATAGATTTCCTTAATAAAAAATTTAAGGAATTTCATTCTAATTATGATTTTCAAAATCAATGATCTTAATCAAATGAAATTAGCTGCTATAAATGCATGTGCAACAGAGATTTCAAGTACAAATTTTAATGTCAAAGAGGTTAAATCAAATAAAAAATAAAAACAAATCAATCTCATAAATTAAACATAAAGTTACCTAAAATTACTATACATCAGATGCTCTTATTGAAATGCAAATTCAAGTGTGAGGATGTATTGCTTCGATTTAGTCTTAGACTAATTAACAAAATTTAAAACCTATAATAAGAGTTTCAAATCAAAATAAACATTCGTCAGTGACAGTAGATCTAATCTTATTAGCAAACAGAGTTGGGATCTAAAGCTAAAACATATTCTAATTAATCAATTTTAAATAAAAATCAAATCAATCTCATAATTAGAAATAAAACTACATAATCTTAATAGACCCATGTGCCCCGACACTATGTCAATGCTTAAATTCAAGTTTGAGGATGTATGTGCTTTCTTTAGTCTTAGGACTAGGTCCGGGTTAATAAAACCTAAAAATATATAATAAGAGTTTCAAATTAGTGAAATATCTAAGAAACTGATTCTGTCAGGTGACAGTAGATCTAATATTCTGTTAGCAGCTAAATAGAGTTGACAAGATCTAAAGCTCTTAAACATATTCTAATTAATCAATTTTTAAGTAGCAATCTGAAATTACTTAAATAAAACTCTATCATTAAAAATATAAATTAAACTCTATCCATCTACCTTCCGCAACAGTTTGTCGGGGGTGATAAATTAAGAAAATTCTAGCTCACAAAAGAGTCAATGTTAAATCAAGTGTTTTGATATGTTCACTCTCAATCAATCTCACGCTAAAGGACACGGCGTGTCCTCTGAAGTATTTTGGCAATAGTTCCACGATGAAGTTATAATCCGACGGGTGGTTTGGCCCCATCTATTATATTATGATTACAATCGCTTCCCCAATGGCTCGCTCTTGAGTTGTGAATCATAGGGTATACTGAAAGTAAACAACCCTCTCACGAAGGTAGACTTAAGCTGTCTCTTAAACAAACACCACCCCAAGTCTACAAGGATTTCTGACGATGTAACCCATGTGTTAATAGGATCCTTCTAGTTAATCGACTACCTCTCCGACTAAGTAGACGGGACCATGCCCCGATGATAACCATGGGATCTAGATCGCACATCATCATTCCCCAACCATCTTAAGTTATAAATGATGAATTTCATATCAAATTCTAAAACTCTACATATGCTACTATAATGCTACGCTTTAAGCGATCTAATGACTAGCCTTAATCAAAGTTCTCTCTCACTTATTGAGGGTAATTAACTATGGGCTTGCCTATAGAAACCTGGAACTAGATCTAAAGTTCTCTCCAAATGAAGATGAAATCTCTAGGTAGTGTCTTATCTACTATCTCATATGCCTTCTGAAAATTACACCGATAGTTTAAAACATTCTTTTCATTGAAGAGATCGATGGTGAATTTTTGGAGCCCACAGATTTTTGACGACTCCATTGGGGATAAGATTCTCTTTCCATCTTTGGCTAGTCATATATGTGCTATAGTATCGATAAAATTTTTGAAAATTCAAAATAAAAACTGATAATTTAAGTGTGTAATAAATTCAATATGATATAGAATGAATCATTCATATATCTTTATTACACCATTATTGATTATGTAGTTCTCGCATCTTGAAAGTATGGGTGAAATAATAATTAATTACTAATCCCCATCTTTCACTTTTGCAAAAATGGATCTACAAAGCACCGCTTTCACCATTTAGGGTGGTGCAACATCACCTAGCCCAATGCCATCATCAACACGGAGATGTCTACCATCAATTTGGTAGCTTAAATTTCTGCTATTGTAATTTAACTCCTCAAGTACCCAGGGTACATTCGTCCGAGGCCATGCTGGAAGGCCTCAAGTTACTGAAACTCCTACTAGCCATGTGCGCCAACCAGTTCAACAACCAACTGCTATCAAGGAGTTCTCCCAACAGAGAACTTCAGTTTTCAAGAGGCTAGGTCAATCTGAAGCTCCCATGACAAAAAGAATAGTCAAGGGATAAATTGTCTTTAATTCCTCGTGGTACAGCTGTTGTGCCTACTGAACCTCTGGTACTTGAAAAGCATGATCATGAAGCTTCCTCATCAGAAAACAAATTAACCAGAAGACAGAGAAGAAGGAGAAATGCTGAGCTGAGAGCTCAACAAATCCCCTTTGAACAACCTAGTGAACAAGCAATACTGTCGCCGGAAGTGAGTATTTCTACCCACAATAACTTTGACAATCTAAAGTGGGTAAAGAAGAATAGCCTTCTGGAACCAACCACGTCAAGCTCCACCACCAGAGGAGATAAACGCTGGATACATAAAGTTCTCAAAGTAGCTAGAGAGGCCTAATGAAAAGAAGATTTCAGAGGCCTGTGGTGATGGAAAATACTGAAGCTCCACCAAGAAAGTTGTCATCTCTTCTAGTAACTGGCCAACGAGCCCAATACGCTTCACATGGTGAGCATCGAAGCGTGACACTTGGACCTCGTCCAAGAATCCAAAAAGGGTAAAGCAAATATGGAGGCCAAGCCCCATAATGAAACTTTGAGTAATAGAAGGGTGTGACATCCGATACATATACAAATCCATCTCAAAATCAACTCATCAGAAGTGGATACTCAAAAGAAGGGATATCAATGATGAAAGATATGATGGTCGACACCAGAGAATCCTCTAGGGATCCCATCGATCGTTCCCTACAAGAGAAGGTTGACTTGATCGTGGTCCTTTAATAAGAGTATTGTTCCATACATTGAACCAGAGATCCACTAGAAACGTCGATCAAAAATTCATGTGCAGAAAGAAAATAATGAAGAAGATTCTATGGAAATAGAAGTCATATGGTCGAGATATAGATGAACTCTCGCATCAAAGATCAACACGAACTGAATCAACTCAATTTGATACTTATGAAGAAGAGTCTTCAAACAAATATGGATCTTCAATCTGAAGATGAAGAAGAAGAAAAATGAGAAAGATATCATGGGTGTCAAAGCTCTATATGGTTGAACCAAAATGATCAGTACACGCTTTTATAATCGATCATACCCCAACAACAACTATCTGCAAATACACAAGGAGAAGGTCAAGTTCTCCTCTAAAATGAGCAAGGAGCGTAATAACAAGAAATAGAAGAGGAAGAACTTGTAATTGATTGACGCCATGACGCTAGAGAGCAAAGAGAAATGCAAAAATGTCAAATGGAGGTCAAAGACAAAGAGATTACATAGGTACCAAAATGAATGATATGATGGTACAAATGAACATCATGATGGAGTAAAGATATCATATCAAATGCAAGACATATTTTATTCTAACCAACTTAATAATGCAACTTCTATATTACCACCATTGTGGTACCTCAAGCTCCTACATATGCATATGAAGCAAGATGAAGTGTTAACCAAACACCTCTACCGACAATTCAAAATGTGGCTAGACACAAAACAGAATAACCGCTCAATTAAATAATAATCAATGAAAAGATAAAGGTCATAGCCTGAGCAAAAGTCGGTGAGTAAGGGTCGCCTTACTAATACGACCAAGTGTCATACCCAAAGGTTACTGGTTCAATACTTTCGCTTGGTAATCCAAAGCAACATCCGCCCAATTTAAGGCTATGTGGTAACATAAGGGAACGATGCTACTTTTTCCATCAATTCATCGATTGACCTCACCGCTGAATGGTATGAGAATTGCAAATGATTCAGCTTAAAATATTTGAATTAGAGACTATATTTGTGAAGAGGTTTGCCGGTACAACCAAGAAAATCACAATCGCTGACCTTGCCTTAAAAGAAGGAAAGATGAGTCGTGATGAAATTCATAAGTCATAGCAACCTAAGTATGAAGTGCAACAAGAAGAAGAACATGCATCCAATTGCTATAATGGGCAATATGGATGATAAAATGGCACCATTTCTATGCATGACATCGACAATATTCGACTTGCTCGATAGTGGCTAAATTTGAAAAGTTGAATCGCCTAAGTCCAAGTCTAGATAAAGCAAAGAGAAACAAACCTTCGACTCAAGAAGAAATGAAACTCACGCTATTTTATAGCTCAAATGGCAAAAGGGTGATATACAATGGATAAAGAAAGTAGCGATGTACAATGATGATAAGGGTAAAACCCTATTTATTCTAATCCACAACCAAAATTGGTATTAGAGGTAATGACAAACCTCGACTTTTCCAAGTGGTGAGCATCCAAAGCAAGCAATAAGAAAGATGAGAATGCCATCTCTTAAGGAAAAGATGAATAAAGAATATTCTTTTAGAAGGGATGTGGCTAAATTATTTCAAGCTCAAAGTTGGTCTAATTACGAAATTAAAAAAAGGCTCAAGAAGATCAAGTCAAGAATCCAAATTACATTCCCTATCATCAAATGATCGTCACCCTATCAAGATTGTTATGTCTTCAAAGATTGGCTAGAAAGAAGTATCACGAGGTGAATTTACACTATCCGACATTGTTCTAACCCAAAGAAAAGAAGTCTACAAGGATGATTATGTTATCTTTTGTATCATCTAGCAAAGACAAACATAAGGAGAAATCAGTTTAGACTGAAGAATGGAAAAAAATAATTTCTAAAAAGAGCGTGAAGATGCTAAAATAACTAAAAGATGTCTCGAGTGTTAAGTGGAAATCACCACTTGAACCTATATTGGACTTAAGAGAGATGCCTAAACCAAGTATTTGGGCTTCAACGATTCTGATAAGGCTACTACATCACATGAGAAGCCTACCAAATGTAAGCCTCATAAATCAAAGAAGCCGCTAAGAAAAGAAGATCAAGAAGAGAACTACAACTCAAAAGATCATTAACAATCTAAAGGAGTATCACCAAATGCAAAGACAACCATTTAGCTTCATGCCTAAACTTTGCATTGAATCGATGAAGAAGATAATGGTGAGTCTTGTCCAGAGAGATGCCAATCATCTACGGATGTCGATATTCTTCAACATCTACCCAAGATGACAAGTAGTCGACAAACTCAACCAACCCATCAAAATTTTATCAAGAAAGCAAGAAGAGCCAAGGAGCTAATGCTGAATTTTGTTTAATGACTCAACAAGACAATAATTCATATGAAGATTTATGTTTTCCGACGGAGAAGAGTCGACTCATCGATATCATCACGTATGAAATGTGACGTTGAAAAATGAGTCTAACCCTTTTGGCCAATCTTCTAGAATAAGAGAATTGAAGAAACTCTCTTCGTAAGAATCTGAAAGAAGTTATTCAAGTTCAGTTGAGAAGTAAAGTCTTACCACCTTCATCAAAGAAGGAAATACAAATAAAGACAAAGGCAAATAAAATTGAAGTCAATGAAGATATCTCAAATTAAAAAGCCTAAATCAAGCAAAAGATAGATTATAATATTCTATCACATCTGAGAAAGATCCTCGCATTAAGTGTGTACGAGGCTCTCTTGATGTCAAAAGACCTCCGAGAAACTTTGATACAAGCTCTCAAAGATCCTGAGAGTTATGAAGCTTACTTTGCTAAGAAATGCATGACTGAAGCATTACAAACTCAAGATCTCCCAATAATCACATTTTCTAAAGAAGATCTTATGTTGGGAACAGATCATAACCGCCTTTATATGTTACTAAAGAGAGTGATGGCATCTCGATAATATTGATTGATCCAGTTCTTCTATCAATCTTATGAGTCTAAAGGTATAGAGGATTATCACTGATATCCAACATCTTGGGAGAGATAAATTGATGGTTCATGATTCAATGAAAAGGGCGTAAAAACTCGGTTCTTTTATTCTCCCCAAATTCAAGGATTTATATACATAAGCCAAGTTTCATGTAATCGATGCCGACATCACATCATTTGTTGACCATGGTCTGCATGAGTATGGCATGGTCCCATCAACTATGCATCAATGTATGAAGTATCTAAAAGATGGAGAAGAATTCAATTCGAACCTACAACCATTCTTCAATGAAGCAAAAAATCTATGAAGATGCAAAGTACTTCATACTCAAAGAGCCTAAGCCAACAAAGCCTCTTGAAGCGATAGAATACACTTCAGGAAATACACTTCAGGAACTAAAGAGCAATTTTACAAAATGAAAGAGCAGAAGAAATGAGGAAGAAAGAAGGTAATGTCGACTCTCCTAAAGCACTTGATTCGCACCTAAATTAAGAAAATCAGTTCCTCATTTGGGAAGTAAGAAGAAGAAGAAGAAGATATTCCTACCAAATATAAGGGAACTTATATACTCTCAAGATAAGCAGAGTATGAAATAAAAGATTATGATTCAGACTATGATTTTGAACCTACTTATGAAAATAAATTTCAGATGGCTGCATCAAGGAGGATAGCTCACTTGGCAGAGTTAGATGACTCACTCAAAATTATACCCATCCCTCAACAGTGTTTCAAAAAAATCACTCCACTAGAGGTTCATAATATTGAAGAATTGATAATATTTTATGTACCACCGTTGAGTGAGAGTGGTGGAACAAGAACTATATTTTACAAATCAAGAGTCTCAAAATTTCAAGAATTTTGAACACACAACATAAAAGTTTTGGAGAGTACCAACAAGAATACCAATATACTATCCAAAAATTATGAAGAATGATGCATAAGCTTGGAGTTCATAACTACTAAACATATGACTGTCTTTAACAAGATGTGGAGCCAAAGAAGTCCTCAAGCATCATGAGAAGAAGTGATAAGTTTATCACTAAAGGTCCGGGGTTCATCCACAAATCTCATCAAGATAGTTATAATATAATAAGCCGAGATAGAAATTCTAGTGATGAAGAAGATGATTCTCATGAAATTCTTCTAAAATGATGAAGAAGTGGAAAGCCCACACCAAGAACTTGAAGATGGTGGACAAATAGCTACTATGGATGAACTTAAAGAAGTCAACCTAGAGTCGAGGATGATCCTTCCAACTTTCAATGCCTTCTCCTGAGAAAGTTGAAGAGCTAAAAATGCTACTTTGTGAATTCGGATTGCTTTGCTGACATATTCTAAATGCGTGCTTATCCCCGATGTATAGTTCATAAACTAGCTATTAAACCAGATGCAATGCGCAAGCAAGCTCCAGTGAATGAGATTGAGATCAAGAACAAGTAATTGCATAGAAACTAAGAATCAAAGTGCTTCATCCTGAGGAGAAGTATGCATTGATAGCCAACATTGTCCCGCTTAGAAAGAAGAACACAAATCCATCTCTGCATTGACTGACCTAAATAAAGCGCTCAAAAGATGAGACTTTCGCTTCCAATATAGAACTATTGTGGACAACACTTCCAACTATGACATGTTCTCATTCATGGATGGATCATCACAACCAAATCAAAATGGCACCAAGAAGATGAAAAATATACATCATTCGTAACACCTATTCTATATTGCACACGTCATGCCCTTTGCTTGAAAAATGTTGGAGCTACATACCAAAGAGCCATTATATTTTGATGAGTTGATTCATCAAAAGGTGGAATGTTATGTCAAGATTTGGTGGTGAAGAGCTTAAACCATGAAAATCCACTTCAAAGACTTGAGAATTGTACAGAGAATCAAAATATGATCTCAAGATGAATCCTCTAAAATGTGCATTGATATCCTCCAAAAAAATTCAGGGTACATTGCGTCATAGTATTGAAATTGATCCCGCTAAAATCAAGGCAATCATGGAGATGCTCCACCTAAGAGTTTCCGCCCATTCTTTACAAGGATAACTGCATTCATCCATCGATTTATATCAAATCTATCGATGTCAACCATTTTGCAAGGTTAATGAAGAAGGATGCTCCATTCAAATGGGACAAGGAGTGCCAAGAAGCCTTCAATAACATTAAAAGCTACCTATTAAATCCACCAATCTACGGCCTATTCAAGCCTCATTCTATACATGCATTAGAAGAGTCTTGGAGCATTATTGGCACAACACAATGAAGAAGCAAAGAGAATGCTCTTTATTATATCAATCTGATTGGAGCGTAAAATGAGATATAAGAAGCGCTTAGCATTGATCTTTACAAAAAAAAGCTTCATCATATGTTATCTCACAAGATTACACTCATCTCAAGATCCATCAAGTAATTTACGAAACGCCATGTGTCGGCAAGATGGGCATTGCTTTTGTAATTTGATATCACATACGCTCGTAAAGAAGGGACAAGTCTTAGTAGATTTTTCGCACATCCCATCCCTGCAGACTCTTCTCTTAATGACGATTTACCCGATGAGCAAATTATGCTCATTCATGAAAGAGAAAAATCACAAATTTGGGAAATGTACTTTGATGGAGCCTCATCGATCAAACAAGTCCAACATCTAAATTTTCCAAGAGCAAGAGTGAATCGACATCATCTTCATAACACCGGAGAGATAATGAGACGATCATATGGATTGACCGAGCCAAGAACTAATAATGAAGTCAATATGAAGCATTAGTGGTGTTTGAAGAAGCTATTTTCATAGCATTCAAAACTTGCATATTTTATGATTCTCTTATTATAAATCAAGTACTGCATCTATAGAATCAAGCTTGAGTTAGCTTTCACAAGCGAAGTTCTCTTTATGAAGCATGATACCAAATCACACTAACTCGAAGTCTCGATCCGAGAATAGCAAAGTCAACGCTTAGCAAAACTAGCTAAGAAATGACAAGTATGAATGGTGATTATGTCATGATCGATATTTACCGATGAGTTCTAGAGCCAATAAAGTATCAATCCTCGGTAGAGGGGTTACCAAATTTAACCCGCAGGATGCGACGGTTGCTCATACTCCCCAAAATCAACAAGAAGTTGTACCAAGAAGAGCTAAGAATGACATTTGCCTCAAAAAAGTAAGTGAAGCCTTTATATAGAAGAGTCACATGATTGAGGCAACCTTCATCGACTACTTTAAAGAAGGCAAATTACCAAGTAAATCAAGCATACTCAAATCGAAAGAGAATGCTACACTATGCTTTCATCAACAACACTTTATATCGTAGATCCTTTGAACAAATGTAATGCCTAGTGTAGATGAAGAAGCAAAGTGATGGTTGAAGTTCATGAAGGATTTTGAGGTGCACATCAGTCAGGTCCCAAGATAACAGTAAAGATAAAAAAGATGAGTTATTATTGGCCATCTATGGTGAGAATTTGTATTAATCATGCTAAGAAGTGTTATGAGTGTCGAGTACATGGGAATCTCATCCATCAACCTCCAAATTCATTACACCGAACAATAGCATCCCGACCATTCAATGTTGGGGCAAAATGTAATTGACCAATTGATCCACCATCATCACCGACATCGCTTCATCCTAGCAATGAATCGAATTATTTCTTGAGGCCCCATTTAAAGAAGTTACTAACCGAAGTGATCAACTTCTTCACACATAATATATAGATTTGGAGTGTTACGCCAAATAATTTTTGATAAATAGCTTTCAAAAGTGCAAAGATTTATAGATTCATCGACATAAAATTGATTGAGATTCTTCAATATATAATCCAAGAGCAAATGGTTTGAGGCCTTCAACAAGACATTAGTCAAATTACAAGAAGAAGATTCTCACCAAAAAAATAAGAGAATGACATACCAAGTAGTTCTCTATATCGAACTACCTACAAGACACCGACTAAAGCCACTCTCTATTCATTGGTATTTGGAACTAAAGCAGTTCTTACGCTCAAAGTTGAGCTACCTTCACTTCGAGTAGTCATCCAATGCAATCTAACTGAAGATCAAAATGCTCATCTGAGAATGGAGGAACTTGACGCGCTTGATGAAGTTAGATTACAAGCTCATCAAAATCTGAAAGTTTATCGAGAAAAGATGTCCAAGGCTTTTGACCATACTGTGTGACCTCGAACATTCCAAAAAGGAGAATTGGTTCTGGTGTTGAGAAGACCAATTATCTCCAATCAAAAATTTGATGGTAAATTTGAGCCTAATTGGGAAGGTAATTTTGTCATTGAGAAAGTGTACCAAGGATGAGCATACCAACTCATCAACCTAAAGGTGAAAGACCAATGCGCCAATTAATGGTCGATACTTGAAAAAGTATTATACATGACATACATTCTAAGGTACAATAGAAACTGTAATATATATTTTTTTAGTATATCTATTTAGGTTGACATCGTGCTTCATCGAGATCCCTAAATAAACATACTTGATAAACTTTTTCTTGAAAATTTCCATTATACAGGGCATTTTTAGATTTTTATATGATGAAATCAATGTTGTATGTTAAAATCTCCTTAGAGTACATCAATTCAAATATGGATGTATTTATATATTTTCATCTGAAAATTCTCCTAAATGTATTTTTAGAATTTCCACAAGATAAGATATTTTTTTAGTTTATATTAAGTTTATTTGAGTTGACATCATGCCATAAGATGAGATCCTCAAATATATTCGATTCAGTCGACATCGAAGTACGCCAAAATCAATATATCTATAATTATCATTATAAGTTGCAGAGTCTTGTAAGAATAAAAAGAATCTATTTCTACGCATGAAAAGATAACCCTAAATGTCAAGAAATTTATCTCCAGATTTGCCAAATTGAGATCAAGTCAAGAACTGATTTTGGAAGCTTCAATCAATGAGGAAACATCAACCTCTACATCCTAAGTCTAGACAGATGGGTTCTAAAGGTCGACTCAACAAGCCCATGGTCGAAGTTAACGCTTCCTCACTCAACAAGTCGCAAGAAAAGGTCGTTGAAAGAGCCCCGCTCACGCCTGATGACAAACCACCAACCCACTACAAGTCAAGACAAGTAAGTTCTAAAGGTCGAACTCAACAAGCCCAAATGTGCCGAAGTCGACGCTCTCACTCAACAAGCCGAAAAGGCGTAGTGAAAGAGCCCCGCTTACCATGATGATAGCTATTCAATCTCAAACTAGATCCTTTTAGTGATTACAAGCAACCAAGATCCAAGAGATCTTTCTACTTGATCGATAGATCAAGCAAACTGGAAATGCTCAATCTGTACTCAAATCAATCTTCATATTACCTGCAAGGTGATATTCCAATATATTCTCAAATGATCTGATCAAGCTCAAAGCACAAATTAAAGCTTATCTCCTCATCAAGTCTGTCAAAGCAGAAAGCAAGGGACCAAGGAAATAATTCTATAGTTCAAACAAAGCTGATGGCCAAACTAAAGGAATTTTGTGGTTATTCAGTCTATTAAAGCACACGTTGTTAAACTAATAACTCAACATTGACCCTATATAAGCCAGAAAGCTGGGTCATCTGTATGTATCCTTCAATGAATTTGTCAAAGCAGCAAGCACAGGATTCATGGCATACATACACTTCCTGATAAATTAGGTCAATCCTTCATCAAGTTCGTCAAGCTCAAAGCTAGGACAGAAGAAATTTTAAATTTGACCAAGCATGGATAAATGGATTCCCCAGTGGAGTCCTTCATCAAAATAAGCGGTCAATTCCTCCATCAAACCAACCAAGTGAAGCTAGGGTTGAGGAACCTCAAATCTGCAACGACATAAAAGAAAGAGATCATCAGCAAAGCCATTGAAGTAGATAGTAGATGGTGTAAGAACTCTTCTCTATCCGACAAGTTGATTTTGATAAATCGGTCAAGCCCATCATTTAGCATGTCTTGAATAAGACAGTGTAATAATGACAAATCCTGTCAAAGTTCTGTAAGCTATCATAATCAAAGCCAAAATTATCCAAGTTCTATAGTCAGCCCAAAAAGTTCACCAATTTTCAACAAACGTGACTCGATCAATGCATAAATCACATTTGTTGGGGGGCATTTGTTGACCTCTATATATGTGTCATAAATCAAGACAAGCAATTCGGCGGACTTCGGAGGTGATAGTGTGCAAATTAGGGTCAAAATATACTTGATATCACTGAAAATGGTCGAAACGACCTCCGATCGATGAACAGACTTTTCCATCACATTTGGAATATTGAAATTGGCTAGGATATAAATATTGCATGACTTGATGATCAACCGATCAAACGCCCAAGTCATCAACGCGTCTGTATGCATATCTAGATCAAGAGCTATCGATGAGGATCAAACAACCTCCGTTTGAGAAATTGATCACACCATTGGCTTTGAAATATCGATACCTATCAAATAAGATTGTTCACACTCAATTCGGATGAGTCTACACAAAAATTGAGCGAGTGAAAGTGACAACGCACATTTCGAGTTAAAATTGACTCAATTTGGCGCCGACTTGAACTAAACGGCCTCCAATCGCGAAACGGACAGTGCCACTACATTCAAAACATTGGAATCACCCTAAATCGATATATATTGACTACGTGTATTTACCGGCACGAAATTCAAATTAAAATAATTTAAATTAATTTAAAATTAATTTAAAAATTCTCAAATTACCCCCATTCTTCAACTTCCCACCAGTTCCCTCCACTCTCTCCTCATCCTCACCCACGCCTCCTCTCTCTTGCAGCCTCCCTCTTCCTCAGTAAACCAAAAAAAACAAGGTAATCTTCTCTCCCTCTCGTTTCCCTTTATTTAGTCGCCTGTTCATAAAATCCGCCGTGGTCCCACCAAAATTTGGCCTTTTCTCGATATGCCGGACCGTCCATGCAAGGCTGCTCAATTCTTGCTTCTCGTGTCCCCACCATGCGAACCAGCCCTCTTCCTTCAGTTGTCTTAACCCAGCTGGCTCAGCCCATCATCGACGACGCTCATTTTTCTGACCAGTGTGACGCCCGCTTCGTCTCCAGCCTGGTCTCATAAAGCCGTGCGTACCTACCTTCTGCCATTAACTTTGTCGGACTCCACTGACTGTCGACCATGATCCAGAACCGCTGTTTGATCTGCTCTGGCGATGCGACCCACGTGGCCAGCCCCATGAAACCAGCCCGTCAACCCTTCAAATAGCCCATCCCACCTTCATCCATCCATTTAGCTCCTTCCATTTAGCCCACAAACGGCTCAGGTAATCCTTCCTGCAAGCTCACAACCTATCCAAATTTTGTCATTTTTGCTGCGCCGCAAATCGGGAAGAACATCATCAACAGAGAAATTCTTCTTTTGATTTTTGGCATCGCACCCCTCGCTTTAGTCATCCCATTTTCGCTTCACCACAAATCAAGGAAGAACATCGTCAACAGGCGAATTCTTCCTTTGATTTTCACGTCCTTTCGCTTTAGCCATCGTTTTTTCGCCGTCGGGAAGAATATTGTCAATGAGGAAATTCTTCTTCGATTTCTGTCTCACTGCCTTACATTCCCAATTACTTTTTTAACCCCGTTTCTTTTAGCCTTCCATCAGAAAAATCGTTAGAACATGTGGGATTTATAAATGTGAATGCATATATATATATGCTTGTATTTTTTTTTTTTTTTGCAGATTTGAAGATCTCATTGTGCTCAATAGGGCGCAACGAGATAAAAAATAAGATGTGGTGTCACAAGACACCGCTCGCTACGCTCAACAGAGCATACCGAGTAAGCCACCACTTGTTAGATGTCGCTCCCCCTAGACAAAATGCTGTCGAAATTTTATTTAATTCCAGACTTAGAAAAAAAGGGTGGAGGAATATATATTGCATTGTATATCTTTTTTAAGATTTAAAGACCTTTAGTGCTCAGGATGTGACGAGATGAATCGGTTCTGGTGTCATAGAACCTATTTCCTTCATTCAACATCTGAGTAGACCAAAATACCCGTCTGACCCCACGGGATGACGTCAAGAGGCTGCCAAAATTGTGTCAAATCTTTTAACTTAGAAAAAAAAATAGAGAGAAGATAAAATGACATACAACGAACATAAAAGTAAAATAAAATAAAAGAAGTGTGAAAAACACTTACAAAATTTATCTTAGTAGAATTGAAAGCCCACTGAAGTTCCCAACCACTCCCTATCCAATGTCCTAACACTAACCCTTCAAACAAATAGAATAAAATAGGAGACTCCCCCTTAGCCTTATTTATAGAAATTAAAAGAAGTAGTGAATGACCAAATTTGAATAAAAGAGGGTAAAATCAAATTTGAATAAAAGAGGGAGAAAATAAAATTTGAATAAAAGGAGAGGGGAAATGAGTATTACCTTTAAGAGTAAACCTCCTTCTTAAAGTAACAAATTAAATTATCCTTTGAATATGTAGCTCCATAATGCCTTCTTACATCAATCGAACTCTTTGTATAAGAGGTGATAAATCAAAATCTACCAAAAATCATAGGGCTTCCTTTAATAAAAAAAATTAAGGAATTTCATTCAAATTATGATTTTCAAAATCAATGATCTCATTAATTAGATGAAATTAACTAAGCTATAAATTCACGCATTGCTGACATGAGATTTCAAGTGTAAATTTTAATGTAATCAAAAATGAGGTTAAATTGAAATAAAAAAATAAAAAATCTAAAATTAATCTCATAATTTAAACATAAAGTTATCTTAAAATTACTATAAACCGCATATTGCGACAAATCTTTGAAAACAAATTCAAGTGTGTCGAGGATCTTTGTGAGTTGCTTCGATTTAGTCTTATGGTGTCAGGGTTAAAAAAATCTAAAACCTATAATAAGAGTTTCAAATTAGTGAAATATCTGAGAAACTGATTACGTCAGATACGGTAGATATAATCCTTGTGAGCTAAATAGAGTTGACATGATCTAAAGCTCTTAAACATATTCTAATTAATCAATTTTTAAATAGCAATCTGAAATCAATCTCATAACTCAGAAATAAAAACTACACAAGGTCTTAAATAGACCTGCATGTGCCATGACACTATGCTGAATGCTTAAATTCAAGTGCCTGAGGATGTTGTGCGGGTTGCTTCCGATTTAGTCTTAGGACTGAGTCTGGGTTAACAAAACCTAAAAATATATAATAAGAGTTTTAAATCAGTGAAATATCGGCGATTTTTGTCGGTGATGATAGATCTAATCCTCATTAAAGCGAGTTGATAGGATCTAAAGCGCTTAAACATATTCTAATTAATTAATTTTAAGTAGCAACCTGAAATTGCTTAAATGAAACTCTATCATTAAAAACTTAAATTAAACTTCATCCATGCACCTTCCGTAACAGTTTGTCGGGGGTGACAAATTAAAAAAACTCTAGCTCACAAAGGAGTCAATGTTAAATCAAGTGTTCTGCTATGTTCACTCTCAATCAATCTCATGACAGTAAGGATGTGACCCATGCCCTCTAACTGCATGGCTTGGCCAGTAGGCTCCACAGATGAAGCAGTTACGACCAAAGTCCTTTGATCGGGTGGTTTGGCCAGTCCGGCTCCATTATATTACGATCACGACCGTTACCCGTATGCTCCCTAATGGATCTTCCCTTTGAGTTGTGAATCATAGAGTATACTCGATGGGAAAAAAACTCCTAAGGTGACTTAAGCCGTCTCCTTAAACAAACACCACCCCAGTCTAAGAATTTCTTGGGCGGCGTAACTTCGTGTTCGATAAGGATTCTTGGGTTAGTTATATCTCCCGACTAAGTAGTAGTAGGGACGTCGGATGATGAAACCATGAAATCAAGATCAGGCATGTCATCATTCCCCCAACCATCCGATTTAAGCTATAATGATGAATTTCATATCGCAAATTCTAAAACTCTACATCTTTTCTTCTTATACATTTATTGCGACGACTAGCCTTGTCGAAAGTTCTCTTATTAGGAGGGGTGATTAACTATAGGGGCTTGTGCCTATAGGAAACCTAGAACTAGATCTAAAGTTCTCACCAAATGAGGATGAAATCTCTGGTAGTTCTTATCTCTATCTCATTTGCCTTCAAAATTACAACACTTTAAAATATTCTTTTCATAAGAGAGGTGGGTGGTGGTGAGCACTAGATATGATACATGCCACAAGATACATACACCACCAGAGGCCTATCAATTTAGAGAAAATTTTTTCCATGAATTTAATAAGAGGCATTTACTTGAACTCATCTGTTATCCTTAGCGATGATATCATACAAAAAATATTCACATTTCTTGTCTAACTTTTTTTGAATACTTAGTTAAATATTTACCTCTAACATTCGAGCAATATGTTTATATGCAACATCAACCTAAGAAGTTTGCTAATCATGATCATGATCTTAAATACATGTCTATCATTTAGTTTATTATTTTTATGATTCTTCTTTACAAATAAAAAGTTGAAAAGTTTTTGAAAATTTTATCTATTTGTATTATTCTTAAACTACGGTGAGCTTTTTTGAGCTTCACTTCTACTTCTCTTCAACACAACCATATATTACACATTTGTTGTATTTACCTGTTTTATAAGGTTTAAGGTTTAGGGTTGGAGTAGCTCTAGTGGCAAGTAAGATTAGAGAGTGTCAGCTTAGATGGTTTGATCACATAAAATATAGACCATCTAATGACATAATTAGGAGGATAGATGTATTAAATTGACTAATATTAAAAAAAGTTGACGTAGCCCTATAAAGATTTGATTACAAATTATAAAAAAATGATCGTAATTTATTAGAACTGAGTGAGAATATAACACATTGGAGTAAATATATTTATGTTGCATGCTAGAAAACCAGTTGACGTAGAGTGAAAGTTTATGCCCTAGCTTTGTTGTGAAATCCAAATACGCTATTATTTAAAAAACGAAAAACTCGAGAATTTTTACGTGAAAAATCTGAAAATAGGGAAAAATCACGCAGGCCTAGCCTAGTAAAATCTTCACTATGTATCTTTGAGTACAAAATCTTCCGATAGATTATAGAATTATATGAGAACAACATCATGTAGTCGCGTTGAGATGGTACAATTGCAGTGGTGGCAGATGATGGAGAAACGATGGGATCAACAATGGCAAATGTGGTGGCGGTGGCACGTGGTGGTTGACAACCACGGGGTGGTCGGTGATGATCAGTGGTGGCTTCGATTATGCTTGGAGGATCTAGAGCTCTCCTCTCCTCCTTCATATGAAGAATGAGGGTTTTTATAGGTGGAGGTGACATCTCTAAATATATGGAAAATCGAACCACTCATCTCCATCGGACGACTCAAAATGATTCCTTTGATCATTTGATGTATTTTAAGTATTTGAATGCTCAAATGAAGTCAAAATTATGAGATCTTGGGTTTGTTAAATCCGGCTCATTGAGACGCTCGATTTGAATATAAACACTCCATGTTTGATAACTATTTAGGGATTTAACTAATCCCAAAGTATCCAAGGATATTTTAAGTGCTTGATCTCAACCAGTTTCACTTCGGATCAGGTTGCTTTTAGCATCAAGATTCGTGCTTCGACTAGTAGTATTTTAAGTGTCATATCAGTTGCTCCCCTATTTTTACATGACATTATTTCAATCATCCAAAAATATATACGTCAAATACTTAAAAATAGCACATTCTTCAATGAAATCTGCGGGTCCATCAACCATATATTTTGAGAGAAAATTCATGGGAGCACAAGATTATGATCAGCGGTACAGATCGCGGATGCGTGTGGATATATGCGCTAAGATTTGAGTTATGGACCATTCGGCGATTATGGCATTTGGATGGCGTCACGTCTTGTACGCCAGGAGCGCAGCGCGCCCATGGCCGCTGAGCGAAACTCCCAGCGGCGTGGTAGAGGTTCGGTCCGTGAGCAGCCAATTCTGGTAGCTGAGCAATTCGCGAGTGGGTTGTCGCGGAGCAGCGGTGAGCCATAAGCGGCGAGTGGACCCGCAGGCGCCGCGTCTGGCGAGCCATGAGTGTTTCTTTGCCCATTTTTGCCCATTTTTTGCCGTTTTTTTAGGCGGTTTGAGCATTTTGTGATTTTGAGTTTTGACCTTTTTGCCAAGGGAGAAGGCACACTCTTCATATGCTTGAGTGTCCATCTTCTTCTTAAGAAGAGGTTGTTCGGAGGCCATCAAGGTCGTAATTCATATGGTGAGGCTCCGGTTTTCCCTCGAAAGAGGGGTCAACTGCCCTTGTCGGACCGACCGGGTTTGGAGGCAATTAAGACCCGTAGTTCATATGGTGAGCTCGTTTTCCCTCGAAAAGCCAAATCGACCGAGTTGAGGCGATGTCAGCGGATAACCGGCAAGATGATGAGCGGTGGTGGCCCGAATGCAGCGGGGATAGCCGGCGGCAATGGTGGTAACCGCGAGATGGCCCGATGATGGTAGTGACCAGCGAGATTGCCAGCGGTGAAGCGATGTCAGCGATAATTAGTTGGCGGCCACGGGTAATCAGCGGCATCAATTGCGCAATTGGCGAGCGTCCGTAATGAGTGACCGGTAGCGATCGTGTAACCGGCGGAATTCCGGTGATGGTCAACCAGTGACAACGTGCCAGCGATAAGCGATAATTAGTTGCGGGATGTTAATCGGTAGCGCGCGATAGTAGTCGAGTGGTAGCGGCCAGCGTCGGTATGCGTGGATAATGCACAAATGATAGCGCGAAGATCAGCGATAGTTGCGGCGAGCCAGCCGGCGAATGTCGGTGATGGTCAGCAGCGATAGCCGGCGATGATGTCAGCGATAATTGGTGGCGTGGCCGGCAATCAGCGATAATCAGCGGTAGTGATTGGATTGAATTTTGACCTATCAGGTTATTTGTCAAAGTGTGACTTCGATGGTGTTAACCTATGGAAGAGGTTGAATTGAATCTGAGGATTTTGACCCATCCGAGAGATTGTTTGTCGAGTGTTACCCGTGACATTAACCTGTGGAAGAGGTTGAATTGAATCCGAGATTTTACCGAGGTTGTTTGTCAAAGTATTATCCGATGGCGTTAACTTTATGTAGAGGTCATGGAAGTCCACAATGACCTTTTGACCCATCTAGGTTGTCAAAGTCTTTGCTCGATGACGTTAACTTATGTGGAAGAGGTTGAATTGAATCTGCTGAGAATTTTTGACATATCCGAGGTTGTTTGTCAAGGTGTTATCCGATGATGTTAACCTGTACGGAAGAGGTCGAATTGAATCTGCTGAGGATTTTGACCCATTCGAAGTTGTTTATCAGAGTGTTACCCGATGATGTTACAATGTATGGAATAGGTTGAATTGAATCTGCTGAGGATTTTGACCCATCTGATGTTGTTTGCCAAAGTGTTACCTGATGACGTTAACCTATGTAGAAGAGGTCGTGGGAAGTCCACCAAGGACCTTTTGACCTATCCTAGGTTGTTTGTCAGAGTCTTTGGTCGATGGCGACTATGTGGAAGAGGTTGAATTGAATCTGCGAGGATTTTGACCTATCCGAGGTTGTTTGTCGGTGTTACCCGATGGCGTTAACTATGGAAGAGGTCGAATTGAATCCGAGGATTTTGACCCATCCGAGGTTGTTTATCAGAGTGTTACCCGATGACGTTAACTTGTGTGGAAGAGGTTAAATTGAATCTGTTAAGGATTTTGACCCATCCGAGGTTGTTTGTCAGAGTGTTATCCGATGACGTTAACACTGTGGAAGAGTAGAAGTCCACCGACCTTAACCCTATCTGTTGTTTATCAAAGTCTTTGCTCGATGGCGTTAACTATGTACAGAGGTTGAATTGAATCCAAGATTTTGACTATCGAGGTTATTTGTCAGAGTGTGACTCGATGGCGTTAACCTGTATGGAAGAGGTTGAATTGAATCCGTTGAGGATTTTGACCCATCCGAGGTTGTTTATCAGAGTTTACCCGATAATGTTAACTTGTGTGGAAGAGGTTGAATTGAATCCGCTGAGGATTTTGACCCATTCGAGTTTGTTTATCAGAGTGTTACCCAATGACGTTAACCTGTGTGGAAGAGGTTGAATTGAATCTGCTGAAGATTTTGACCCATCCGAGGTTGTTTGTCAGAGTGTTACCCGATGACGTTAACCAGTGTTGAAGAGGTTGAATTGAATCCGCTGAGGATTTTGGCCCATCCAATGTTGTTTGTCAGAGTGTTACCCGATGACATTAGCTGGAAGGTGGGAAGTCCAAGGACCTTTTGACTATCTAGGTTGTTTGTCGAAGTCTTTGCTCGATGGCGTTAACCTATGTGGAAGAGGTTGAATTGAATCCACCGCATTTTTGACCTATCCAGGGTTGTTTGTCGGTGTTACGTTGGCGTTAACTATGGAAGAGGTCAAATTAAATCCAAGATTTTGACTATCCAGGTTGTTTGTCGAGTGTTACCCGATACCGTGCGTATGGAAGAGGTCGAATTGAATCTGGCGAGGATTTTTTGACCTATCCGAGGTTGTTTGTCGGTGTTACCTGATGACGGTAACTTATATGGATGATGTTGAATTGAATCCGCTGAGGATTTTTGACCCATCCAAGGTTATTTGTCAAAGTATTACTTGATGACGTTAACCTGTATGGAAGAGGTCGAATCAAAACATTCGTTTGTGGTTGTAGCCAAAGTTGCTCCTTAACCATGGTCTTATTTTCCCATGAGTATGATTGGAAAATTATAATTTGCAAAGCTATATCTCTTCTCAATGTTGAAATATCTTCCAACTTTGACTTGTTTCTTGGGATGGTAATCGATTAGATGCTTAACATAGTAACATGGACGATCTTCTGAGATTAAGAGTTGCCATTTTCGATTCGAAGGAGCAGTTTGATGAATCTTCATTCTTCACTTCGCTCTTAAAAGCTTGAAATGCTCCACCTCGATGGTGGTTTTGATCTTGTTGGAAACTTAGCATACAAGATGAAATGATGAATTAGTTTCTCTGACGAGGTCAAACTGACTGCGTCTAAAACCACGGTAGAGTGAAAGTTTACACCTTAGCCTTGTTGTGAAATCCAGCACACACACAGATATTTAAAGAGTGAACAGAAAACTCCAGAATTTTTATGTGGAAAATCTCGAAAAGAGGGAAAAAAATGTGGCTAGCCAGTAAAATCTTTCACTATGTATATGTTTTAGTACAAAATCTTCCTATAATGGGATTACATAATTATATGAGAAAGAACAACGGTATGTAGTTGCGTTCAGTGGTAACAATTCTTGGTAGCGAGATGATGGAAAAGCGGGGATCAACGGCAAAGGATCGGCGGTGGCGGCGGCGACGGCCGGTGGTCGGCGATCGTCGAGTAGTGGCTCGATTATGCTTGGTGGATCTTCAAGCTTTAGAATTCTCTCATCTCTCCTCCTTCGACCCCCCTCATATGAATAATGAGGGGCTATTTATAGATTGGAGGAGTGGCGTCTCAGAATACATGAAAATCCAAACCACTTCTCCATCGACTCAAAATGATTCCTTTAATCATTTGATGTATTTTAAATATTTGAATGCTCAAATGAAGTCAAAATTATGAGATCTTGGGCTCGTTAGATCCGGCTCGTCGAGACGCTCGATTTGACTATAAACACTCTATGTTTGAGAGCTATTTAGGGAATTAATTGATATCCCAAAATTTTCAAAGATATTTTAAGTAATTGATCTCGACGAGTTTCACTTCGAATCAACTTATTTTTAGCATCAAGATTCGTGATTCGACTAGTAATATTTTAAGTGTAATATCAATTTATATAGCAGATTCCACGTAGTCAGATAAAGGCTTATTTTCATCTCATAGAATCAAGTCAGTTATCATATATATATATATATATATATATATATATATATGAAACGAGCAAGTGGGATAAGGTACGTGTGGTGATGTCAATTGGACAATCTAATCGCCAAAAAGACTAAAAAATATGATAAAAAAAGACTTAGTTAAGCCAACATGCCGTTTACTACATTAAACTTAATTAACGTGCTAACTATACCTTATTAGCATTAACAATCACCAATAACGTTGACTTGGAATTTCGACGAAATGCCAATGCACAACCGGAATTTAAATCATGCAATCTTATCGCTTACAAATTTCGTACAAATAAAAGTACTAATAACACGCTAAGCATTGAATTTTTATTTTAAATATCCCTAACTATTTGACTTGCAATGCGAAGACTTGTGAACTCAGCGCAAATATTGCTAAAAGAGATTATTACGTAGGAAGGATGTAATTTTATATTCAAATATCACTAATATAAAATTATGTGATGCTCAATTAATATTTAACAGTTATATAATAATATATATTAAAATATAATAATACATAAAGATATGTACTGATCAAATATCACATGATATTATATTATTGAAGTCTAGATATATCTATAAATACTAATTTTTTTAGTTCTACGATAAATTGATTCCATAATTTAATTTCTCTCAAATTTTGCAAAACTCAATTCACGAAATTGTTTAACATAAAATTTAATTGAAATAATTACAGAATATTATTGGTTTTTTATATATCTTATGGTCTTTTCTTTTTTAAAATTTTCTAAAAAAAACTTGACCGTTAAGATGATTCAAGTAGGATCTAACGTTCCATCTAATTACTTGCTCCCACTTGGTCGTAACATATAATCTTTATTGATTTCCTGGCTGATGGAGAAGTGCAAAGTCAAGTCAATTTTAAAAAATAAAATAAAATCCCAATGAGAAATTTAAATTAAATTCTGGCTAATTTAACCGTTGACTCATCCCTATAAAACCATAGCATTAGATTGGAGATCTGATCAAACTAAACTACCAGTTAGTGGTAGTAATCATCTACCTTAATCCATTGGTTAATATGGCCATGGCCGGCTTCTTCCCTGCAGCTCTTCTCCTTGTTCTGTTCTTCTTCAGTCCATTGGCTTCAGAAGCTGCTACGGATTCTGCATGTAAACTACTATACTTTCGTAATTTACATGCATTTTTTTTTAAAGAAATGATAGATATTATTTTTATTTTAAGGTTTATTTCATGGGCGTTATGATTTATTTTTTATTGCTTTGTTGAGGTTTTATTAAATGTATTTTATGGTCAAAATATTTATCCCGCTGCTAATAATATAAATTTTTTTAATGTTCTAGAAAAAACTTTTAGAAGTTCAATTCATGCAATCTTAGCTCTGATTTGTGCTCTGAAGTATCCAAAGTCGATCGAATTCACTTTATAAGCTCGATTCGACTCATGTGGTATATATGAAGGTCAACAATCATGTATCATATTATCAATTCAATAATTTATCGAACTTTTTAAGCGAGCTTGAGCTTTTTAAATGAGCTCGAGCATTCGAGTCAAGCTCGAGCTTGACTTTCTTTAAATGGAGTCGAGCTCGAGCTCAACGTGATTTAAATAAACTTAGCTCGATTAAGTCAAATTTCGACTCGACTTGACTCGTTTACACCCTTAGAGAGGTGTACAAAAATCATTATATCATAATTCAAGCATCCAAAGCTTCACCAAAATTGTATGCACATTGGAGAAGAGAAACCATCAACTTAAATGCAAAAGATCATTCGAATAAGAGATGAATTTTAAATTCAATTGCTTCACTACATTAATACCAAGATTGTGAAATAAAAATATTGCGAGATTATAAAATTGTCAATTATTTTGAGCCCATCTATAAATAATTAAATGATATAATAATCATGAAATGATGATATTTTTAATAGTTGAATATATAATATTCAAATTTAGAACTCTTCCCTCTTTAAATATTATTCAAAATCAAAATTTTAGCATATAATGTTTTACTTCTGTATTTTTAATTTAAATTTTTTATTTCTAGTCTTTAGATCAAAATTAAAAATCAAATTTTGATCAATAACAAAACCATTATTTCTTCAAAAAAATTAGTTCAATAGACAGTTCTACGTAGAAACAGTTTTGGACTTAGATTGAATCATGGGTTCAAAATTTTATATATGCGTTGTGTATATGTAAGTTTGCGATTAAGGTTTTATTTGGGGCAATGGTGCGGTGCAAAAATGTGCCGCATTGCTATTTGAAAAACACATTATAGCCATATTTTATAGTGATAAAGTGTGGCGACTGGCAAAAAATTATGGCATGATTTTTTACAATAAAATATTTTATAATATCAGCTTTCTCTATAGTAGCTCCAATATTATTTTTTTAAATAACTACAACTGCCTCAGAGAAAGATCCTAAATCTCTTCTAATATAAAAAATAAAAAAAAAAATTTTAAAAATTGAAAATTTTAATGTTTTTCGGCAATTTATGAAGTTTTAAGAAGTTTGCAAATGGCTATATCACACGGGGCCTTATGTCTGAAGTTAATTGCAGCAGTATTATTTTAAATGGAAACCAATATTTATATTCATTGATTGAACATATTTTTAAATTTTTTACAATATTGTACGACCTAACTCATCGAAACCAGCTGCAAATTGATAGAGTGATAATTATTTTAATTTTATTTTTCTTAATATTCCATAGGATTTAATTTCTATTGAAAAAAATGAAGTCATGATATCTCCTCGCAAATGGAGAAAAATAGGACACGTGGCATTAAATTATTTTTATATAAATTAAATAAATTTAGCGAGGCGGTGGAATATGATTAAAGTTCTGATAAAAAATTATATCAAAATTATGCATCTAATATTTTCTCCGCATTATAATAGACTTAATACTACTTGAATCTACGTTGAGATTAGTGATGTGTGTGATTTCAAGTGGTGCACTAATCTTAATGCAGATCCAAGTGATGTGTGATCTTCACGACACAATATGCATCATGATATGCTATTTATTATTTTTTATTTTTTATATGACTTTCATTTTAAAATTGAACAATATTCTCTTATCATTTTCTTAAAAAAAATATTTATTTTTTGCATTCAAGTTATCACCTATTATGATGATGATAGTTGTATAAATAGAATTATTTTATCTTAATTATATAATTTATTGATGAAAAAAATAAAATTATCCAAAATAAATTACAAAATTATAATGCACTAATTGAGTGGAAACCAAAATATCTTTCAATAAGAAAATATATGAAGAAAAACTTGGGTTATATGATAAATATTTTATTCATTAAATTTAATTTTAGATATATATAAGATGGAACTCATCAATTAATTATATAATATTTATTTTAAAATACATTTAATAAAAATATAATTTATCATAATTAAATTGAGTGAGATTATTTTAATCAAAATTTTCTCTCAAATATTCAAGATATTTATTTTAGTTTTGATATATTAATATATAAATTAGCATAAAATAAATTATTCCATACAACGTACAACCACATGAGCTTTTCAACTGTCCCTCTTCCTCCTCACGCCAACGTATCAAAATTAATCCAAAACTATAGATTGAAATTCAATCGATCATATTCTTCTACGAGTTTACATTTCTGATAATCTTCTTCTTTATTATCCATTATAATGGCGGTTAACCCTAACTGCATGCAGTAATATCAAGCATCGACTGCGGCGCCTCCAAGCCTTACACGGATGATCTCGGCATCCAATGGACTCCCGACTCCTCCCTCATCGAAGCCGGCCAACCCCAAACCGTTCCCGACGACACCTCCGTCCCCAAGCCCATGCAAACCCTTCGCGTATTCCCTACGGGCAAACGAAACTGTTACGCTCTCTCCATCCCCGGCGGCGCCATTCAAGTGCTCGTGCGCGCCACGTTCTTCTACGGCAACTACGACGGGAAGAATTCACCGCCGACATTTAATTTGGAGTTGGACGGCAATGGTTGGTCGACGGTGGAGACGTCGGTGAATACGGCGATAATAGCAGAGTTGATCTATGAGGTGAGGGGAGGGTCGACGAGCGTCTGCGTGGTGCGGACGAATGATGGGGAGTTGCCATTTGTGTCGGCCATTGAGGTGCGGCGAATTGGGGATGATATGTACAGCGGGTATGATCGGAGCTCGTCGGCGTTGTTTTTGACGCAGAGAACGGCGGTCGGATTGGCGGCGGAAGTCAGGTAAGGCCGGTTAGATAATCAGTCTTCTGGTTCCTTCAGTGGAAAAGTGTACCGGCTATACGAGAAATTTGATTTATTTTGATTTTTTTTTATCTTGTTTATGCAGATATCCAGACGACCCTTACGATCGAATTTGGTTTCCATTCTGACGTGGCCCGCGGACGCGAACTGGCGCAATCCGGCCCGCCACGTGGCTCGCCGCTTTACGCGGTGATGCCCGACGCGAATCGCTGGTCCGCCCGCCACGGGCGCCGCCTTTACGTGGCCGACGCGGCTCCGCGGGCGTGTTCATGGACGAACTGACAACTGGCCGACGCCGGCCTTTTACGTTCGGACGGTTTCGGACGGTCTGGCCACGACTGTTGACCCGCGACTCATTGACTGCGAATCAATTCGCTGCGAAGACCCGCACTGTGACCCGCAGAACTGAATTCAAGACCCATGCACTGTTGACCGGTACATAGCGTTATGAGCCGTGGCCAGCACATACCGCTCGGCCATGGGCGCTCATACGCCAAGGCCTTCGCTCAGAGGCCATAGATACTTGCGCCTACAGCCCCCCTGGAACGCCTAAAACTTCCAGAAGGTCTCAATGGCCCATAACTCAAAATATCGCACTCCACATATACTTTACGCAGATTGCTCTGATCGCCTTCCAAAGTTATAATATTGTCATTATGAAGATTTTCTCAAACGTAAATACTGAATTCTCAATTTTCATTTGCTATTTTCAAGATACATATATTGGACGATCATATAATGCCACCCAAAAATAAAAAAGAATCATCCTCGTAAAATTACTAATCAAGACGAATCTCAAGGCATTTTAAATACTGATCTAATCACCGAAAGAACTTACAAATAAACTGATCGCCTCGATGAGACGAACATAACAAATATCGATAGATCCGGCTCGAATCGACTATCGTTTATCAATACGTAAAATGGATCCGATCCGCCAAATGGTCACAAAATAGACATATGATCGAAGGCTGCCAAGACGAATCCAACGAATCCAAGATCACCCAATCGACATCAGGCACGCATCATCAAAATACACCGATCGAGGGGATCGGCCGTCATGGGAGGAGTGGTTTGATTTTCCATGTATTTACAAGATCGCCACTCTTCCAAATCTATAATCACTCCATATGAAAAAGGACTTTGGACTGCTGAAGGAGGAGCTCAGCAAGGAGGAAGTTCGCTCAAGATCCGAAAGATCGCACCGCCGACGGTCCAACCATCACCGTTTACCACTCACCGCCCTCGCCATCGCCAATCACCACTGCTCGTGATTGCAAGTTGTTCTATATTTCGCCAAATTGCCCTCGCTTTCCACCAAGTTCTGTTAGCCCGCCATCATCCGCCACTAAAGAACTATTACAACTCGACTGTTATATACTGTTGTTGTTCTTTCAGTATACCATCTTGTAATCCCTTTATCTGGAAGATTCTGATTTCGGCGATATACATGGAACATTTTGTCGCGCCTGCTTTTTTCCTCTTTCGAGGTTTTACGTAAAATTTCTGAGTTCTCTCGCCATTTTAAATGCGCAATGGACTCAATAAAGCCCGACACTTTCACTCTACCGCAACTGGTCTTCCGGCACGCAACACATTCAATGCCCCTAATAGCGTTGATGTGGCCCAGAACCAGGCCACCGCCATTGACATCAGCGGCATTACAGATGCCCCTCCGGCAGCCATCTTTCAAGCTGCCGTAACTCCGACCGCTGGCTCCAACGTGATTAGCTTCACCACCCTTCTCCTTTCCAACAACGTCGCCGCCTACTTCAACATGTACTTCACCGAAGTCACCCAGCTCGCAGCCTCTGGCAGCCGCACCTTCCAAGTCGTCGTCGATGACAACGCCGTGTCCGATCCCTTTGCCCCACCCTTCGGTAGCGGCATCGAGTTTTACATGGCCAATTTCTCTGCTTCGAGCAGCACGCTGATTTCATTGCAACCAACCGCCGACGCCACGCTGCCGCCAGTCATCAGCGCCATCGAAGTGTATATGATTATCCCGCTCTCCGGTGGCGGAGGTGGAGGAGAAAATGAGACTCCCGCTCCCGGCACAACGGATGCTCCCCCGAGTGATCTGCCCTCGGCGAACGACGACTCGTCATCGTCGTCGTCGGTGAGCGGCCAGACGAATAGTCCCACGACGGCCCAGAGGGTTCCGACTGGGTTTGCTGCTGGTGGGGGGAGGAAGGGGAATCCATCTTCGGGGAACAAGGAGAATATTGGGAGAGCTATGGGGATTGGAGTTGGGATCTTAGCTCCTATCTTGCTTTTGAATTTTGTGTGAGCTTTTTGATTTCTTGTGTGTTGATTTCTATTTTTTATTATAATATTTAATTTAATTGCAAAATGTGATCATTAAAAATAAATTAATAAATTATTAATATTGCTACTTGACAATGTTGATGTTAAATTATTTAGCATTTTGAGCTTTCGAAAATATCTCTTGATAGAATTTTTCTATTTCATTTAGAATGTTAATGTTTGTATTTAGAGTATGTTTTTACAATATTGAGGTTTAAGTATGATTATGATAGTTCTAATCATTCAATACTTTTATTTTTTCGATCTTTGATGTTTTATAATAAAGCGCATCATTGTTAGAAGTACGAAAATCTAATGTATACATCAAAGAAATATATTGTGTTCTCAAGAATTTGGTTAATTGAGGGACCAAAATATGTTGAATTGATGAGCATTTCAATATAGAAGAGTGATTACAAAAGATACTTTATGAGAAACTTCGAGAAGTTGTAATAAGAGAGACTTGATGATAACAAAGGACATTATACGAAGAAACTTCGAAAAACTGTAATATATATAGTATGTGAGTGTGCGTATCGAACTAATATGAGCTGAGCATGAATAAATTAGAATTTATTTGTGTTTGACTCATTTAAGAATTAAGTTCATAATATCTATTTATGTTCAATTAATAAATAAGTCACACAAAGATATTCGAAGAATATGTGAATTTATTTATAATTTTATTTTATTTCGATAAGGTATAATGGGTTATCTTGTTGGTGCCTAATCCATATAATCAATTTTCAATATTGTTAGCTATAAAAAGTTTTTCAATTTAACTAATTTAATAAATTATTAATTACTCATTAATTATAATTTTGTGTGTAAATTGAGTTTAAAATATTAACAGAAATATGAATATTCAATATATATATATATATTAAAAATAAATAAATATTACTGATGAATATATATCAATCTAAAAATTTTAGTTTTAGTGAATTGTTATTACTTGTAATTTAATTTTATTAAATAGAAATAGTAATGTTTTTTAAGTTTAATAAATAATTTATTAATATTTTAAAATATCTATTTTTATAATAACGATTTAATTAATAAATATATTAAGGATTTACAATTCATATGAATAATTAAAATTTAAAGATGATTAATTAAGTATTTTATTAGAATATAATATTTATCATATAAAATATAATTTAAATTTACTTATCCTGAATTCAATAAATTCAAAATTACAACCGGTTGCAGCCAAACGACCTTAGGGCACTTGCAACCCTTTGTATCTGGGTATGCGAAAGGGCTGAAACGTCGTCGCTATAGGGAGTTTCTGACTTCTGCGCGGCTGCAGTTCGAGCTCTCTTGAACACCCTAAAGTATATTGGAGATCGAAGAAAGACAGCACGTTACCAAGCTCCTCGACGGAACGACCGCCTCGTGCCGAACGTTGATGCTTAGTGCTAATCCCGCGTAACTTTTATAGTTCAGTGCGGCGCGAGGGAGCGAAAGTTCTGCTACATCATCGCCATGTGGCGCTGCTGACTCCTGGCCGGCTGCAGATTGGGGGCGCTGTTAAACCCTAGCCTTCGCCCCGCTTCCTTCCAATCTCAGGCCTCCTGCATCAATGTCGTTGTTAAAATCAGCCGTTAACAAGGCCGTCGAAGTCAGCGGAAAACACAGCCTCGCCTGTACTGTCCGCAACTATGCTGATACTGGCCATCAGGCTGGCCAGGCCGTTGCTGGCGGTACTAAAATTCTTCAGGATCGTATGGTAAATGCTGATTCTTCAATTGTTTATTGGTCATGAATCAAAAGAATGCTGTGATTGGTGGAAACCCTAGGAAAGTTTTTTTTCCTCTTATCACCTGCTTTTATTTGTTATATACTCTTACTTCCACACTTTTTGTTTCCTTTTTTGTATCTCAAGGTTCTTGAATTTCTTGTCCTCTGAGGTAACCAAAAAGATAGGTGAGTGAGTCCCTTAGTTTGGGTGAATGTGAGCCACTTATCTTTTTTTTTTTTTTTTTCTAATCTTTCTTATTTACTTATATTATTTACTTCGTTAGTATTTATGCATCTTCAGTCTTTGGTGCGCATAGTCCCTAAAGTGTATAACACATGCGGTCAAGTGTGTTTATATATAAATATAATATCTTTGATGAATAATTAAATTATTTGAATTTCTATTTTTAATTCGTACATTAATCATCCAAATGATCTATTGCAAGCAATTTTTTAAACCATTTTTTCTTTTTTTAAGTATTAATCTTATTTAGGGTAATAACAATACCATTATTGTTGGCCCCAAAGTTGTAAATGAAATGTTGATTATTGATATTAGATTAATAGGTAGTCATAAAAGTTAACCTAAAGCTAATGAAATAAATCTAAATTTAAAATTTATTTTAGCTATGACGTTCTTAGAAGTGGCGTGCAATAGTCTAGCTTAATTTTGGTAAGAAAAAAATGTAAATGCATGCTAGCATGTCACTCTTAATAGTCGCCTCATAAATTAATTTGATTGTGATAAAAATAAAGAGCTTGCTTTGATGTTCTCTCTAAGTAAAGTTCCACAATTTAATTTTATTATATTGAAAAGTAAGCATAAGTTATTTAGACCTAAAACAAATTAATCATCTAATTAATGGATATTAAAGTGGTTTTGCTAACAGCTTATTTTTATGGAATTTGAAAATTAACAAGATGCTAAATGACCAGAGAGAAAGCATTTTGGTACTGATTTTTGGTAGCAAGAGATGTTTAAGATTAGGTTAATTATAGAGGAGTCAAATTTATGATCATATTATGAACTTATGGGAGAGAGTAATGCAATATTGGTTTGAAAAATCTAAGTCAGTTTTGAAGAATAAATTTAATTTCATGTTAAGAAGATTTATTTTTGAAGCTTCTTAGATAAACAATGGAGAATTATAGTGAGAAGATATAAAATGAAATTTTTGTATTGTTTATATTGATCTTGACACTTGAGAAGGTATTTGATTGAGTATCACTAGAATTAATTTGGTATATATTAAAGTAGTAATGTGTGTTCAAAGTATGTTGAAGTTGTTAAAGATATGTATGACAAAGCACTGTTTAGTATTAGAAATAGTTGTAAAGTTATTAAAGAATTTCAATTTATAGTAAGATTATTTCAAAAATCAACATTTAATCCGTTCTTTATACTTGTTATTAAGATGATTACCAAGAATATCAAAGTGTGCTAATGTAGTGCTTTAGCCTATTTTTTATATGTTATAGTTCTAATTTGTCAGACATTTGTTGAATTAAGTGAAAAGTTTAAACAAAATTTTTTTTGGATATTTGGAAAATTGATAGCTTAAAACTAGCAAAATAAAGATAAATTGATACACATGTATAATTATGTTTAATTATCTTTGATTGATTATACAAAAGCTTGATGCTATACATAATAATATTATTTATAGTTTTATGATTCGGGGGTTAAAAATAAAGAAGTTGCTTAGGAGTAATATGCAATTATAAGATATTATAGTTACCAAAAGATAAATATTAAAATTACAATTAGGCCAAAGTGCATGGATTTGAGTGTTGGACGATAAAAAAATCATTGTTAGGAAAGTTAAATATTGTGAAAATGAGAAAACTAAGATGGATTTGTGGCGAGACGAGGATAAATGAGCAAGTGATCTCTCGATGAAACTAGAGGGAGTTGATATCTAGCTTATTGCATATTATCCGACTCCCACCTTAAACTCTATTTAATCTTATCAACTACTATAAATCACAAGTTAATATCCGAAACTAGTCTTTTACACCACTTAAAACCCTTTCTTAAAAATGATCTTCTAAATCAACCCAAACTAGCTTAATTTGGATTTATCTTGACATTTTTCCTACCATATCTCTCCAAATCCTTTATCATAATACCATCAACTCCAAAACATATTCTCACACCTTATACTAATATTCATAGTCAAATTAAGTCATTTAACCCAACAAAAGCTGACCCCACCATCTGAACCAAAAAGTTGGTATAAGGCTAATGATGTTAATGATGACGAAGATAATATGGTGATAACATGCTTGAGATTGTCTATCAAAGGAGAGAGTAAGTTGGGCTGAATACAGTAATGATCAAACCTATTTTTCCTAAGAGTTTAAGCTTATGGATGTTGGCTAAACACTTAATGTTTTTATGCCAACATATTTTTGTTTAAATTATTTGATATCAAGCTAACCTAATGTGTCACATGTTTTAACGATCTAACTAAGAACCATTCTACTATGTAGATTTTTTGTGAGAGCCAACCATTATTTGGAACTTGTTCAATTATGATGGACGGGTGATCAAAACCCTTGTGCACCACAAATAGCTTGATCTTCTTGATCCTGATTGAATCTTCAACTCTAATATAATTTGTTGGGGAGTGTGGATGAAAGTTGGGTTAGATATACTAATGATCAATCTTATTTTCAACTCTCTAGAGGTGAGAGTTAATCACTTAATATTTCTGCACCAATTTTTTTATACACTATTTGATATGTGCTTAACATAGACAATGATAGAGAGATGACTCTCCACAATTGAATTATTTGAACTTTTGAACATTAAAAGATTAATATTAGTACATTCCGCTGGATGGTTGGCATTAGGCTAATGATGATTATAGTATTGCACCATAATTTGATGGGTTGATTCCATTTGGTTGTGGTTGCTACCTGTATCGTAGTTGTACTGTAGTCTATAATCCTACCCATATCCTATATTCTGTGTTCCATCCATTCTTTATAGCTGTGTCTACATACCTTCCTATACTATCATTGGAAGCAGCACTCTTAGTCTATCATTATTGGTTTTGCAACCCCTTCATATGAATCAGTAATCTCTCCTCTCTGTACATGTCTCTGTTCGCGGTGGTATTATGTTTTTTTATATGTTTTGTCATTTTTTTTCAGCATGTGCTACCCATTCATTCTCTACTACAGTCGTGTCTTTTCATATTACCATATCCATTAGTGCCATTATAATTATATGCTCTATCCAATGAATTTTTTTCTGTCCACTCTACTTTATTGTAATGCCTTATAATTTCCCCTAATTCTAAGAATTTCAATATGCTGTTGAAATGAAATTGTATGTTAAACATGGTGATGATGTTTTGGGTACACTATTGCAGCAAAGGTTGATTACAGAGCACAGATGTGGAAATCTTCGCCAATTCAGTGTGTTTAATGAGTTTTCAAAGCAACTTAAGGGAGAAGTGAAAAGGTAACCTGAATTTTTTAAAGATTTTTCATTCACTTTTTATCTAAAAAGCTTCTTTTTTTTGTTAAACATTGAACCTGACGACTATTTTATAACATTTTTTGGCCATATTTTATTTTAGTATGAAGGCTTAGTTAGAGGTCATGAACAAGTTGACAATGTGAAAATGTTGTGCTTGAATTGATTTCTAAGTGGTGGAGCTGCTTTCTAATATGTGGGATCCTGAATAATGTTTAGTACAGCCTACCATTATTTTAAGATGGGCTTTAGCTTGTTTACGGCATAACGGATAAGAAGTAGGAGATAGCTAATGAAATGAGATACATTTCCAAATTCTAGAAATTAGATCACTGTGTCATATTTGTCAATTATCACATCTCATTTTAACATTCAAATAGAGAATTGTTCAATATCATTTCGGATATGCATGATCTATTTGGATATTTCAAAGAATATGAAACTTTTTTTAAATGTAGATGAATGGGACTTCTATGGGATATATGACAAAAATATTTATTTGTTTTGGACGTGCTCTTGCAAATTGTACGCACCTTGGTGGGCAATGCATGTGTTCAAGTGTGCTCTATTGATCTCGCAGTCATGGTTTTGTATGGTGCCATTTGTATTAGGTGTTGTCTTTCTGTGCATAAGATAAGCTTTCTTTGCTGCTAGCATATTTCTATTCAGACTTGTGTTGATCTTTCACATGTTCAATTGTTTTAACACATCACTGCGCTTCAAACTTTCTCTTACAATCAAGTACTATGTTGAATCTCACTTAAAAAAAATAACTGCTTGTTTGGCTTGATGACAGTAATCAAGAATTTCAAAGATCAATCAAGGATCTAAATGAGAAATTGGGAGTTGTCAAAGAAGATCTGAAGGCAAGGTAGCCAAACTTTTTATTATCATTTTTGAAATTTTGTGGAGATAGTTCAAAACATAAATAGCATCTCCATATTTCTTCATCAAATGATATTTAAAGATACTTTTTTTTGACAAATGCAGAACAAAAAAGACCACTGAAAAACTGCACAAGAGTGTTGATAATGCTTGGATTGAAGCTGAGGCAACATCAAAGAAGGTTAGTTCAATATTTTGTGTTTAAATTTCATAAAATAAATGAAGATGTTTGGGTGTATAAAAAGAAGCTTTACTGATTATGGTTATGGTCAGCTTTGATAATATTCTGAATGCATGTTCTTGTTGTTGTATTGTGGATGTCTTTTGCATATGAAGCGTCATATTTGTAACTATTTTCTGCAGTTGTTCCAGGACCGTGTTCGTGATTATAAAAATTTCTTTTAGTTTCTATAATTCTGGCTATGTGGGAGTAGCAATATTAGCTGATGCATTATGTTTTACGTTACCATCAAAGTAGACCATTGTTAATAAAAAGAACTCCAAAATTTTATATTTGCTAGCTTGTTTATGAAAATGAAGTTATTGATTGATTAAGTTGGGGGCAAAGTAATGCTCGAAGAAGTACAAATGAAGAGCCTCTTGGAAGAGGTGTTGTTAAATGATTGATTGTACTTGATGACTTATTGTCTGAAATTGTATTATTTATAGTAGAAGCTGCATATGTGACTTATAGTGACATTTTGCTTTATTGTAGACACAACTTACTGTTTTTGTTGGTATTTGAGCTTGTCTTGTTTACCCCAAAATTAGGGTTTAATTAATTTTCCTTTACTAAATAAGGGTAATTAACTAGAACCTTATTACATAAAATTAGGCATAATTAGCTTTGCCTAATTTGCAAAGTGCTAAATCAAGCCAATTAAGTCCTCATTGGATATACCAAATTAATTTACAAAGTTTGTATAATTTATTGAGTATGTTTTGTCATATAGCTCGACAATATATCAATCATTTTCAAAATAGGGTTTATGTTTTCAACCTTTCTTTAGCCAACTCTATGGAGAAAAAAATCTTTTACATGGGTGTGATACTCATTGTTGTCACCATCTCTTTGGTCAATTGATCTGTTGTTTGGGACCATCTTTAAAAAGCTCTTGTCACAAGCAAACACATCAACCTAGTTGAACATGATGAAGCCAACAGCACATCAACCTAGTTGAACATGATGAAGCCACTCTGTTGGCATTTAGATTGTCATGGAAAAGTTGAAGATCTAAACCTCTCGAAGCCATTGCAGCCTTTACATGTGACTAAACTAGTTGTTCATGGTATTAGATTGTTTTCAAGAAGAATTTTTTGCCATAAAAATGGCAGAGTTCTATCACCATATAACTGACTTTTAAATTTGATCTCTATGTTTTTTTTTGAAATTATTATGACTTGCACATGCATTTGATTTGTGAATTGCCTTCATCATATAGCACAGGTAATTGTTGATTAGATAACCACTTCTATATATTTCTTTCCCATGAGATAGATTGATTCAATGAATAAATTGGCTCAATTGTATGCAAAGAAAGCTATGAGATTGCATAGAGTGCCAAGGTGATTGTGCTTGGTTGAAATAATAGGTTTACTTCAAGGCTATGGTGGGGAATATAGGAAGGTTTGGGTACAATATTAACCTCACTATAGTTTTTTATTCTAAAAAAGATATGCAAGAAAATTATCTAGATTATAGAAGATCTATTGAGATTGTGTTCCAAATTTTGATTTTGGAGGATCCATTGAGATTCACATTTTAGATTTTGGTGTAGTTGAGATGACTTCATGCTATTGATTGAGTTTGCTTACATTGATAATAGTCTTTAGTCCAATATTGAAATGACTTCATATGAAACTTTGCTTGGAAGAAAATGTAGAATACCTTTGAGTTGGATTGGAATTGTAGAAAGGAGGATTCTGGGGCCATAGAAAATTGATGAAGCCACTAAAAGTATTATGGTTATTTGAGGCATTGAAAGTGACATCTAATAGAAGTGTTATGATTATAGACATCAAGCAATTGAGTTTGAACTGGAATCCCATGCATTCATGAAAGTCAACCATTGAAGGGAGTAAGAAGATTTGAGAGAAGAGAAAAAAATATGTTTTTGCTTGTTTACTGTAAATGGAGGAAAAAGAGAAGAAATATACTCATAAGTTAATCTTTCTAAAGGTTTTGCCCCCCTCGCTTGCTTTGCTTTCTACCTTAGCGCTCGAGTGCTTTGTTTTCCACCTTATGTACCCATTTTGTTCGTAACTCATGCCCCATGAGAACCTCACCCAATCAGCTATAAAATCATGATTTGTAAAACTCATCTGCCTCGCTCACATGGATCTTGAAGCACGAAATGCTAGCCCCAAATACTGTGACATCTCCACTTCTTCATTACATCTGTTTTGAAAATAAATTTAGTAGGCCCATCTTGATTCTTTCCACTATTTTGCATGCTCGATCCCTTTCTCTCACCAATCCTTGATCACCTCCTTCTCAAAATAGTTTAGAAGCTCTTCCTCTCTTGTTTGTTGATCTTCCTAATAGCTTATTTTCCATCTTGTGCTCATCTTACAGAGCTACTTCTCGTATGTTGTCTCCAATTGCACAATTCTAGTGCTTCTGCGAACACCTAACTCCTTTGCCTCTCAACATTCCTGTGCTTTAAGACTTCAAGCTCAATTTTCTCAAATTTAGTGACATCAAGTTTGACTTCCTTGATTCCTTGAATCCTAACCACATTGAATCTTGACTTCATTATGCTTGGATGTGGGTATAATTTTGATCTTTTTCCATAATAAATTTTCGGCACATAAATGCAGGGATAGAAAAAAGTTTGAAAATCTCTGCATTTGTTGTAACTTTGATCCATAAGTATGAAAACTCATGTACATTTGATGAATCTTTTATTTGGCGAGAGACCCATCTCTATGTATGTTGATCTTTAATTGGTCAAAATTTGAATATTTTACGTCCATTGTACCTTTTATTTGATGAGGTAGAAAAATCACTCTCCATATTCATCGTGTCTTAGATATATTTGATTCCACAAGAGTCCCACTTCCATGTCCATTGATCTTTGAACAAATCAAAAGTGGAAGACCTAGCATTCTTTTATATCTTTGATTTGGTTGTGAAGAACCCTTTGCATTCGAGGAATTTTTTAGTTCCATAACCAGAGTATTGCCTCCCTTTGCTGGTCTTTTAATCTGAGTTTAGGGAGATGAATGCTTGCCAACGATGGCTTTACTTGACTAATAACTTGGCGGTAACTTTATTATCTTTAGGTTGTGTCTTTAACATTGCTAACATACTCTTGACCTCCAACTGCAGGTGAGCAGGATGCTGTTATCAGTACTTAAGTTGTTGCTCTAGTAAAGAAGATTGATAGGCTTGGATCTGCTACTCTTTAACCTGCATGTAAATTATTAATTATATATTGCACTAATTCTCTAAGGTGCACCTCAAAAGATAAACAAGTAGTATTTTATTATGGTCCATTAGAAATATAATCTAGATAAGAAGTATCGTACCAATACATTGGCTCATTACCAAACCAATCATCTTCTGATTTTCTATTATTATATGATGCTAGGCCTTGCACGAGAAATGCTAATTATTGAGAAGCTCATGGTTGTAAGTACAAATTTATTACAGTGTTTTCGTCAAACAACATAAACGTCTTCTATTTAATTATGGCTTGGCTCTTATATATTTGCTTTACGTTAAGAAGCAGTTTTAACTTGAAATCTATCAATGGAAAGAAAGAATAGGATTAACTTTGAAAGTTATATCATATTCATACATTCTAAGGATGATAAAATAATGATATGCTAGAAAATGTGAGTTAAAACAAATTGACGGAATACCCTAGGAATTTTAACTTGCTAGAAAAAATAGCCTACAACTCCAGACAAGTTGAAAAGTTTTAAAGGGGCAACTTTGCATCATAGAAATGCCTAGCCTCTATAATTGATGCATATGCATTAATGATGGTGTTAGTGCATCAAAGAAGTATGTCAACACATTAAATACATTCAAGTACTTGTTAAAATCTTAAATTATCTTAACGCAAGCGTTCTGTTAGATACTTGGGGTGACACTAGATGGACTATCATGTTCTCATGAGGATAATAATCACTATAATTTCCTCTGATAACATATTTAATATAATACCCTCTCAAATTCATGCACATACTCACCCATGCCATCACGCATGTGCATGCGCACAAACATCTTCTATATGCCTGCATTGACACTCATGCACGTACACTTATACGTTTCTTGTTTCACTTTTGCCACACGCACCCATGCACATATGCATGTACAGTTATACACATTGCTTTGTTCACTTATGTCCTAGAAAACTACACATTTCTTTGTTACTACTACCACAAACAACCACACCCGAATGTCAAAGTTGGAGCATTTTAGGTACTTAGGAGGTTTATCTTTATCTTTCACTGGCCTCCTTATGAACACGCCTTTTGTTCATTGGTTACAATAACAAATTTGAGGGTTTTCTACATGGTTGTAACATGCCATTTTTTTTTCGTTAACTGCAGTAGCCATTTTGAGTGCTTTATACAGTTGAAGCTGAAGATACTACTAATACAATATGTCGTGCTATTAAGACTTGAATGTGGTTTTTTCTGTCAACATTTTTATGCTAAATGATTCTAAGTGTTTTTATTCTTATTTTTTAGATCCCTTTGTTTTACTTTCTTCACCTGAGATAGGAATTGATTATTTCTGATACTACGACTTAGGTCATTTATGCACATCTTTGGTTTTGGATTTTTGGAGACTGCGGTAGTTGAATTTAGTTCTATTCACCAACTATGAAGCAATTACTAGCAACAGAGTATTGTTTTTGGTTATTCTAAACTAAATATTCATCTTCCTAATAAGCTGATCCAATTTTGTATTTTCTATTGCCACACTTCTAGTTTGCATTTGGTAAATTGTTTACGAGGGAACCTAATTTTGTAGGTGGCTGAGAATGTGAAGGAGAAATTGACAGCTGCTAAGGAAGAGGTAGAGTAGTGCAATTTCTCTATTAAGATGATAGCTTTATGGCGGAGTATCAAGCTGTTTTTGTTGCTTTCTGAGTAGGTCAAAGAGAGTCTGGGACTTGGAACACAGGAAACTTCTGGATCTTCTCATTCCACAGCCACTGCAGATTCTTTCAGTGAAGAAGATGGTAACAGTGCAACAGCTAGATCAGAGAGTTATGATGGTCATGAGGCTAGCAATTCTCAAGAACAAGCTGGAGGATCTGACACCCTATTTAGTAGATTGAGAATGAAATATTCTTCTGCTTCTCCTAAGTTGTCATTAGCATTTCAGAAATTGCAAGAAACAAAAATTCATGATTTAGCCAAGAAAGGATATGATATGATAAGAGATGAGCTTAGTACAAGTCCATCTAAGAGAAAGCAAATGAGATACACACGCACCTCTGCATCATCTGATCCCAGGAGTACCTCGAACTGATATTGTTATTGTGCCTTCCAAACAGTCGCCTCTTGGTGAGAAGTGGGAAGCATTTAAAAGGAAGGTAATTGGGATGCCCATTATATCTTTTTTTTAAATTTCAAGCATCCTTCAGAGTCATTTTTACAAATCTCTTGCGTCAGGTACAAAATCATCCTATTTATAAGCGAGTGAGGGGAATTAGTGAACCTGTCATGGCTAAGGGACAAGAGGTTAGGTTACTTGGTTGTTTCTTTGCTATGATCAAGTAATTTTTTCTTATCGTTCATTTTTTTTTTCACGTTGGATTGTTCTGATGACATTGTAATGATATTTGGATTGCTTATATTTATGTTTTCAGATGGCTGAGGACATGCGGGAGACATTGGAGACAAGTGATCATCCTCTTGTTCATAAAATTATAGAGTATGTATTTTTTCATTTGTCCATGAATTTGCTCTAATTATTAAGGCTTGTTATTATGTCTGGTTTTGTGGTTGCAGTGCTTTGTAGAATAGCATTTGATATTTATATCTAGAAATATGATGTTACTTTTGTAATTATGAGGAATAGTCAGTGTTGGAAGACTGTAAATCCGAATTTAAACTTGGTGGTCATGATTGTTTTGGCCAGTGTTTTCAAAGTGCAATGCAATGCGCGAGTGCTCTTATCTCCTTTGAAGCGCAAAGTGTAATGCGAAGCGGCGCTTCTATTTATTGAAACACTCTTCTTTATAATATATTATAAATAACATGTAAATGTAATGAGTCATTTTCAATAATCACGTCACATAATGTATTTTAGAAAAATTTAAATCTTGATACAAAAATTAAAAAAAGTGACTTGCATACTTTTTGGAGACAAATCTTGAATTATTTCTGCAAAATGGAATTTACAACAATACTTGCAATTAAATAAATTAGAAATTTAGAGGTTTAAAACTTAAAATAGTTTCATTGAATGTATTTGATAAATAGTTTCATAGAATAGATTGCATAACACAGAATTTTCAAAAAAAAAATTGAAAGAAGTATTAGTCATCATCCTCAATTTCATTCATGCACTATTTTTCTCCTTCAGACAAAAGTTCATTATCTTTAAAGTCTTCTTCTATTTAAAGACACAAAAATATTTTAAGAGAGTGTACAAGTTAGAAATGTATAGCGAAGTGAAGGGGAGTTAAAGGAAATTTTTAATAAAAATTTTAATAAAGGAGTTAATTCGAAAAAAATAAGAAACATTGTTATAAAACTTGGTTTAGATATAAAACTTGGAAAATTGAGAAATATATAAAGTGGCCCAGATAGATTAAGAAAGTAATATATGATGTAAAAAAATTTAGATTTTTTGATTTATACAATAGATTAGATACCAAAAGAAGTGAAAGATGTATAAGTTAGTCAATCAAAGAGATAGGAGGTAAAAGACTTAGTGAGGTGTGGGATGAAAATAATAAAGTCTTTTTTAGAAAATGATATTTGAAAATAGGTGGATGAGGCATTTTGATAAAACTTTTCAATGAAGGATCCGAAAGACGATTGATTTTAAGAACCTTATTCTAAACAAAATAAATAAATTTATTTTATCATCGATTAGTAACTGAAGTTAGAGAAGCTTTAAAGAAAATGAAATGTGGAAAAACATTAGGACTTGATGATATTCTAATAGAAGTGTGGAAATATTTAAGAGATCAAGGAATTTTTGGTTTATAAATCTTTTTAATGTTATTTTAAAGACTAAAATGATGCCAGATGAGTGGAGAAAGAGTTTGTTGGTTCCTATATTAAGAATAAAGGTGATGCACAAGAGTGTGCAAATTATAGAGGAATTAAGTTAATGTGTCATACATACATTAAAATTATGGGAGAGAGTAATTGAAGGTTACGATGTGATACAAAAGTTTCACAATCATTTAATGCCAAGTAGATCTACTATGGATGCTATACATTTGTTAAGAGGTTTGATGGAAAAGTATAGAGAAAGTAAGGAGGATCTACATATGATATTTATTGATTTAGAGAAAGCTTATGATAAAGTTTCAAGAGATGTTCTTTGGAGAGTTCTAGACGGAAGAAGTTAATATTAGTTATATTCAAGTCATTAAGGATATGTATACTAAAGTTACTTGTGTCCAAACACAAGGAGGATTGACAAAATATTTTCCTATTTCGGTTGGATTACATCAAGGATCAGCTTTAAGCCCTTATCTTTTGCTTTTATGGATGTTCTTACTAGGCATTTACGGAAGATGTACCTTGGTGTATATTTTTTGCTGATGACATTCTTCTTGTTGATAAGACTAGAGAGGGTGTCCAAGAGAAAGGCTTGTTGTTATTGTTGTTGTTGTTTCCTGAAGATCATAAGTGGATGTTGGAGTCCTTACAGCCAAATGAGATGAATTAGTTCTCATTGTTGATTAAGATCCTTTTGTTTTTGATCTAATAAACCTTACATACCATTTTCTATCAACTTCTCCTGATGCATTTTCAATTTGTCTTCAAGTTAGATTTTCATCATCAAAACGTTCCTCTACAACATCCTCCATTTCTCCAATTAATTACTCGTAGCTTTCATCATTACAATTTGAGATAGTTGGATCTACTAAATCTTCTTTTCAATGTTTAATTGTATTTGATGAAAATCAAATCATTTAATTGCTTTTGCTTCAACCGATTTTTTCTTTTCGTGTGAATCTGTAGAGAGTTCATTATAAGAAAACTAAGTATATGAATATATTAGTAAGTTAATGTACTTAATAATTATAATTTAAAACAATATTGACATGTTCAAATACACTTTAACTCCTTTCACATCCACTAGCACCGCAAGTTAATCTTAAAACTTTAATTGTCAATTTTTGTAAATTGGGGGCTTAAGCACCATATTTTTTCCATCATTCGGCTACATTTAAAATTTATCATCAGCATATGAAATTTATGATAACATGAAATTTATAAACTTAAGATAAGTCATTATATCTTGAGATTTCTTATCTCTATTATGGATAGCAAATTCAATTGCAAATAGACCACTAACATGATTGTTAATTGAAAGTTTCTCATCTATGGTCATTATCTCATTTAGGTCTTGCACTAGCTTTGTAATAATTGCATATAGGTCTTTCATTAATTGCCTGTCTGATTGTATAATAGATTTATTTTTATAGAAAAAATCCAAATTGAGGTAATAGCCATCTTAATGTAATGGTTGGTGAAATTGACACATCTATTATCTATAATCAATGATTTGAAAAATATGTTCAAATTTCTTGACATTCCCTCCAAATGCAGAACTAATTTCATCTTTCATCCTATTCATTGCATTATAAATGTAACCAATAGCTGATCTTCTATCACCATCTATTAATCTTAACATTTTCAGGTCTTGCCATTCCAAATTTGAGAATTATATCCTTAGTTTTATTCTTTGTAATCTACACTATATTTGGATTCGTTCCAATCTTCAGAAATGAACATATGCCTCAAAATTTCTTTTTGCTTATGTATATTTGCAAGAGAAAGAATAGAAGTTGTAATTTTGGCCCAATTCACGCACATATTTTACATCATGTTCTAAATAAGTTCATGATTATAAATAAAACCAGACAACTTCATAACTTTTTTGATTGTCTTCTTAATTTGATCAAGTTTTCAATATTTTCTAACATTAAATCCATACAATGAGCCGTGCAAGGTGTCCAACACATATGTTTTATTTTGTCCATAATCATTTCACCTACCATAAATGAGGCAGCATTAAAAGTTTATATTATGATAAACAAAATTGATACAAACATGCAAAAACATAACTTGAATGATTATTTGTGACAATTTAAAGCACATTTTCTTTTTCAATTTTTTCAATTTATCATCTAAGAGCTCGAAGAGCTTTAATGCAGTTTTTGAATATTCAGATGCATCTATTGATTCTAAGAAACTTGTGCCTGCTGGAGAGTTGACTAAAAAATTGATTATTGTCTCACCAAATTTTTTTATGCTCTCCAACATCTTTTATGGTCAATTCTTTCCCTTTTTTTAAGTAGTGGTACTCTCATCTTATGATATGACGGAGGTTTAAGACCTAGTTTATATTGCACAATAGCTTCAATCGTATGATCAAAGTTTTCAAGCTTTACTACATTGAAAGGGATTCTAGTTTGATAGAACCATCTGACAATGTATCGGGTGGTTCTCTCATGTATCTCCTTATTGAAGTTTTCTTTTATTCCCAATTGCTTCATATCTCCTATTTGCAATTTCTGTCTCAGGATCTATAAAATTAAAAAGATTCATTAGCCATTTTATTTTAGGTTGTTTTACCTCACTAGTTAATGCACTAAAATTTCCCATCCTTGGATCCAAGTCAAAAGATCTTGTCCCATAATCCACAGATGTGTGATTATCTAATTTTTCTGTTGTATCAATCATTCTCTTAATCTCCATGTATAAATTTTGCTTTAATTTTCTCGTATCTTCTTGATATGAAATTAACTCTTCCCACAATTCAAAAGGAACATTCTTGCACTTAGTAATATTACTTATCTTGGATGCTCCAAAGGGACCAGTAAGATGTTTTTTTAGCCGAGAAATTCCTCATTAGTCTCTTTGCCACAATAGATGCATGCATGACAAAGAGTACTCGACTTACTTTTCAATTTCGTATGCTTCCAAGTGAGATCTTTTCTTCACACACTTGAATCGGCTATCCAAAAATTTGTGTTGTCAAAGAAGAAAAGATAAATAACTTAGCAACAACCTATATCTAAAAAAAAAAAAAAGAAAATTGGAGCTTTTCAACACAATCATAAAAGAGATACACAATAATTGATGACCATAGTCGCAAACATAAATGCATGCATGAATAGAAAGGTGTATTTGAAGAAAGAGAGAATCTCGAGAAGGGAAATGAACATCTTTAATAAAAAAATTTCTATCGTATTGTGAAAAATCTTGGATAAGAGAATCAATGGAAGCTTACCTAGGGATGTATTGATAGTGTCAATCGCCTTAATTGAGTCGAGACTCGAGATGGCGAAGGAAGAGTTTTGGAAGAAGTTGCGATGAGCTAGGGTTGTAGAACTAGGGCTGGAGAAATTGTGAGCTAGGGTTAGAGGGCAGAGTAGTTCAATACAGCAAGCATATTGTCTTCTTCGGTCCGGCTCTTCAACAGTTCAGCCCGAGTCGTTCAAACCTTGCAATGACGGGTGACGGGAGTCACTTCGAACCATGTAGCGAGCAACGTTGAACCTCTTCGAATCATGCAACGAGCAGCGACATGAGCTCTAAAAATAAATTAACCCTAGTTTCAAATCGATGTGTATGCCGCTATATGTCGCTTGGACCGCTCTTCTCAGGCGAAGCGAACGCATTGCTAATGTTTGACGCTCGACAATGAAGCAATGTGCTGAACATGCGCATCGCTCCACTTTTTCTCAAAAGCACTATTAATAATGTTTGGTTTGGTTTATTTGGATGTATTCATTCATCTTCTTTTTGAGTTGGAGAAGTAAGAATGATTGTTGAATAATTCAACTAAAGTTACTTTATAGCTAAATGTGCTACGTCTGAATCCTACATTTCCCTATTTCATCACTTTCAGAAAGATCTGACCTATTTTATTGCTTTAACTAGTTATGGGTACTTGCAAAGAATATTTTTTTGTTATATTTTGTAAACTACACTTTACCGTGTTGGAATTAGACTATATTAACATCTGTTAGTGCATCCTTGTCCTTGTAATGTTCATCTCCTTTTTACCATTTCTATTAGTTTGGTTTGGTTATATGTGCAGTTCTTGGGCTATTTTCTGATTTTGTTGAATATTTTTGATATTCAAGCATGTTAAAGACTTTTCTTACCTTTCAACTCGGAGTCCCGTTTTAGTAGAACTGTCAGTGAAAGACTACTCATGATATATGTGGACACATGCTCTACCTTTCCATGATTCTTAGAGCTGACATTTTATCTTTTACTTAATTTTAAATATCCCTATCCCACGGCCTATATCGTTTTTTGCATTTTTTTTTACTAGTGATCAATTTTTGCATTTTTTTTCCTAGTGATTTTATGGAGAAAAATCTCCAATTTAATGAATTTTTGGATGATTCATCTTGGTTTTCTCTTTTGAAACCTGAGTCATTCGTTGGTATTTTGGTAGGGTGCAAACTGCAGTGTAGTTAAAAATTCATTAGTGTGAATTACTTTTTAGGATGTAATTATTATTTTTTAGGGTTTTCACTGCAATATAGAATTTGTGTTGGGCTTGGTATTTCTTGTGTATGCATTTTCAAACATGAATCCTGTTTTTGTCCTCTTTCCCTGTAAACTTAATGTTATTTTATTGTTAAGTTTAAACATTTTGTTTTTCTCATAAGCTTTTATAGAAACTAGAAATTGGAACAGAACTTTACCGTTGGGTACAAGATTCATAAATCTATACCAGATCATCATATTAAAAAAAATGACTGAAGTAATATGGCTGATTATGAAACTTCCAAGGAGAAAATAGGCATACATATATTTCATTGAATTAAAGGGAAGGCTTTGTAATTGGATGACAGGCACAGACTTGAAAGTAATGTATTTCCTGTCAAGTTTTAAAATGATGGGTAAACCAATACGAACTTAGTCCAGAGTATTTTGGCATGTGTTGATGTTTATGCCTCGTTACTGACTGTTTAATTGTGCTTGGATGGCTGTTCTTTTAGCGAAGTCAAATTTTGTGGTGACATCGATGACTTCTTTAGTCTATATGCCTTTTGAAAACGTGTTCTTTGGTTCCTACTAGTGCAATGTTGTTCCACATTCCAGTAAATTAATGACCTGTGAGACCTTGAAAATTCTTTTAAAACATATGTATGCATTGATTTTTGTATCCTTAAATTGTAAACATAGCTATTTCAGGCTCTGCGAATTGAGCCACTTGTAGTGATGTATCCTATCAAAGTAAGTTGTAACTTGAATTTCAATTTGGTGTTTATTTACTAATACAAAAATTATCTGCTAATGTGATCCTTGCTTTGCTCACTCTCTGTTTGTAGTTCACATGCCAGCTTTGCATCCTCATGTCATCTACCTGTTGACTTATTAAAATAAAAAAAAGAAATAAAATAAAAAACCTGCATACATCTCCACTCTCCCCATGTCACCAACCCAGCCTCACATCTCGCATGAAGCCCATGAACCCCTCTTTATTTCTGTCTTGTGTCAATCCACACCAATTGAGCATCTTGACAGTCTCATCTTCTCGCACTTACCCAAAGTCTCATCTCACCATGTCTCTTTGTCATATTCCCTTGGCAATGTCAAACCCATAGGACCATTGTTCGTACCTTGTAGCAGCCCTATCTCTTGTGTGTGAACCACTGTCACCTTCCCCAACCTCTCCCCTTTTGTTCCAACCTAAAATTTATCTACTCGTCTTCCATTTCTGACCTCACTATAATCAGCTTTGCTTGAATCCACATCCTACTCGTTCTTTTTCTCTTCTTTCTAGCTCTAGCTCCACACTCACAAATGATTGACCATCTCTCTCTCTTTCCCTTTCTTATATCCCTCTTTAACTCTCTTTTCCTCCAATTCTCTTTAAAAAGAAAAACAAAAAAATTCTCCCTTTCATGTTCTCTCTCTATCTCCATATCCCTATCTCTATAAATATATATGTTTGTATGTATATATATAAGAATTTGAGAAATAAAAAAGTAAAAAAGGGGAAGTTATAGAAACAGTGAGAAGAAAGAAGAAAATAGAGAAAAAAAAATTGTATTTACTTCAACACAATCTCATCCTCTCAACTTCCCATCAACAAAGTCGGTGCGTACGTAAGGTAAAAATAAATAGTCACAAAATTGATGTACTTGTGTGCATTATTTTGATGAGGTGAGAAAATTTGTTGTTAAGTATATTTACATTGAGAAAAATTGTATTTCATGCAGGTGATTGAAGACGTGTATACATTTCATTTAATCACCATGAGTTTGAATACCCCCGACAATAGTGTCTCATAGCACTAATCATGCATATTTTTCTAAGTGTAATGGGAGTGCATATCACTTATGTAGATTCCCCCATTTGTGATGAAGATATTAGGAGGCTATTGAAATAACATTGACATAATTTAAAATAAAACATTCAAATTTACTTGTTGGACTACAAATGTGACATAAATAATAAAAAATGAATGAATTAGAAGGACACAAACTACAAAAAAATGAGAACATAATTGAACATTTAAAATATTAGGCAAATTACTTTAAAAAGAAAAAAAAATATCGAACAATGAACCAAACATTGACTTACAAGGGACTTGCAACAAACTATGAAAGTCATCCATGAACAAGAAAAAAACTTTCTTGCTCCAACAAAGCACGCTAAGTTTCTACAATCTTGGAGTAAATACAAATTTAAATTATGGAGTTAAATATAAAAGAAAGCTTCTATTTATAGCAAAAAGCATGAGAATTTGATCTCCTTGTTGAATGCATTTAATTGGAATGTAAAAGTTGTGATATTTTTGTCGTGCCATCACACTATTTTTATTTATAAAATAAAAATGATATCCTTGAAAAATCCATCTTATCAAAATGATAAGATTATGATGTCAAAATTTTTAAATAGATTCAATTTGTGAAACACACCATCGAATCTATAATTGCACATGAGTGGACATAATGCATTATTTAAAAATCGTCAAGTTAAACATTTGCATATATCTTAATGATGAAATACCTTCGAAAACAACAAAATTTAAATATTTTTAAGTAGCATGCACGTATTACAACATGACCTTTAAAGTGCTCTAAAACCCATGCAAGTATATCATTTAGATGTTTCGAAATTCATCAAAGATAAACGTACCAAAAAATCATGTAAGAACATTAAACATGCCTACATGTGTTTCAACCAATATGTTTAACTCTCGTGCATGAGGTTTGAGAATGCTGCATATATTAAAACTGAGATGAATTCAAATTTGCCTTTGCTTCAAGAAACATGTAATCTTTTTGAAAAATGAGCAATCACATTGAAACTCATGAGATTGGCTCTCAAGTCCAAACTCTAATTCATCAACATATTGAATGATTTTATGAGCTTGTTGCTTTACTTACAAGGCATGGATGCAAGACCCACTCTTTTAGTTTAATCATTTTCCCCACAAGGATTGTAGTCGACGAGGCTGATCACCCCAAATGAAACAACCATTTTACAAATGCAAAACATTCATGATTGAAAGAATGGCTTCAATTTCTACCCTCTATGCAAATCAAGTAAATTTTATAAACAAGTACTCAATTGTGAACCTAAGGAAAATATTTATTATATTTGCATAAGCTCTCAAAGCCTCTTGGGTGTTATATTTGCATAAGACTCTCGAAAAATGTGAAATTAGATCTTTAAATCCTCACAAAAAAGAGGGCGGAATCTTTGGGTAGTGTTTTATTTGCGAATCTAATATACCTTTTAAAAATTTAACATGAAACTAAATAAAAATTTCTTAGAAGAGTTGGGTGCAAATTTCTTGATCCTACACCAACATCTCAACTCTTACACATACTATGATCCGATTTCATCACGTCACATGAAATTGTGACGCATGCCTTGCGTACTTTGTCATGTTGTGCATCCAACCCACTTGCATGAACATGCAACTCACACCAATGTTGGCATTACCCTAGATCATTGTCATTTGCTTTGCTTCTACATGGCATGTCCTAGCACCTGTGTTTGTTCATTTCATCTACTCACATCATTTCTTCTCTCCATAAATCTTGCAGCGACTAACTATAGAAAGATAATGACACATTCGAATAACATAAGAGAAGAAAGTAGGCTCACAAATGACAAGTGAGTCACCATCAAAAGCCTTGCATTCATAGATCTTTGATTTGACTAGAATGACAATTACCTTCTATTCCCCTTTGACCTTTGATTTGGCAAGAGTTCCTCCCCCATCCATTGATTTTTGGTAGGGTATATGTAGTGATGTTTTTTCTCACCTACTTTTGCATTTGGTCAAAAATCTACTGGTGTTCATGCACTATTGTTAGGAAGATGATCATCATTGTTGCTTCGTGATTTTAAGAGTGTCGCCGCTTTTGATCTCTTTGGGGCTACTATTACTTTTTAATTCATTGGTGAAAGAGGATGATATCTTGTAGTTTATGTCTTCTACTTTATAACTTTTTAAAAAAAAGTATGGTAACTACAATGAAGAAATTAATAAATTAGCTCATAGATGGTCAAAAATCTGACTCCCAGAGTACAAATCAGTTATTAAGAGATAATAATTATATCATTTTTAGAGAAAGTCTTTATTCTTGATCAAACAATTTTTCTTAGAAAGCAATTATATCCCCTTTTCATATCATCTCAAATAATTTCCAACACCTCATTTTTTATCAACCTTTTTTTTTTAATTTTGTATGATTTGTTATTTTAAGATTGAGTAGTAAAAATAAAATAAAGTGTATAAGCATAGGATGCTGACAATAAAAACAAAAATATTTTAGAATTCTTGCTAATGCTATTCTTTCCTTAGCGCAAAGCTCTAACAATAAAGCGATAAGTCTTACTAGTGTTGAATAAAACATATAAGATCCAAAATATGATAAGTTAATTATTTAACTACAAAAAATATTCAATGTTGAATTTTATGGATGTTAGCAATGTGGATCACTTCGCTTATGCATGTGATGAACCTTTAAAGGCATTTTCAATAGTGATGATTTTTCCCCTCAATAAAGTTGTAATCCCACAAACATTTATTTTTAGAGCTCTTCTAACTTGTGCTCACTAAATATATATTATATATATATATATATAATATAAAATAAATAATTTTGTGAAATAATCAAATCATTAACATTTGGACATCTAAATCTTCTAAATCTTAGTTTTGACAAAGAATTATGATTTTTAGCTACACTCATAGATTTTGGCCTAGTCATATATATATGTATTTTCTCTGCTTGGCTACTTATGTTCTTCAGTTGGTTTGGTGATTTTTGTTATAATAAATTATTCCAACGAATTTATGCCATATATTTATCTTCTCTATCAATTCTCCTTTCAGGATAGCTTTAGGAGAATGTATTGATCATAATTAGTTGAACTGGCTCAAGTAATGTTTGTATATTTTATGGCTACAAAATATATTAGGAACAATAGTATTTTAGGAATTGTTTCAAAAATTACCATTTTTATATTATGGATGAGTATTTAGTATTCAAACATGAAAAGTTCAAAGTAATAACTTATATTCATGATTTGTCTCCCTTTTAACCATTTCAATAATCAACAATGAGGTTTGTGAGAACAACAACAACAACAACAACAACAAGCTTTTATCCCACTATGTTGGATTGGCTACATAAATACATCTTGAAGATAATGAATTATTGTAAGGTCTCTAAGGCTTTAGGTTTAATAAACATCTTTTGGTCTGTCCAAGCAAGTAAATTGAGGGACTGAGTTTGACTTTACTAATTCCCAAAAAATCTAAAAGTCTTAGTTAGTCATTTCGATATACACTATAAGATATGTGCACCATTGAAAAACCCAAATTAATAATTTAATCAAATTAGTTTTTTTCACTTGCATGGCACGATTTTACTGCCATTGGGCTAATCTCAATATTTAAATCATAGTCCCACATGCAGGCATGTCGATTGCTAGGTCTATTAGAACTAACTTCTGGGGAACCTGCAAATGGAGCATAAGCCTCAGTTTTTAAATCAAGTTAATTATAAACATTAAACATTAAGTGAAGAAGCTAGATGATATATGAGAGATCTTCTAATGGATGTAAGCCCCATCTTTATTAATAGGCCGATTAGTGATTCATCAAACCCATCAAACTAAATGTAATGTATCGGGCTACATTATCGAGAGGGTAAGGCTATAAGAGTTATAACTTGGATTTTTTTTTTTTTTTTCTTGAGGTTGCTCCTCCAAGGGGTGTTAGCCCTAACCCAATTAATGTGGGTCTTCTAATGAATGTAAGCTTTAATCTAAATTAATCTTGCTCCCATTTCAAGCCCATCAATCAATATCAAATTACATCATGCTTCTTGAGTCAAACTAAAATTCATGATTAATTAATGGTGACATGATGCCTTTGAGCTGTTGCGATTCATGTCCTTCCCGTTGAACCATAAGTGGCCATGATTTGTGCCTCCGAAGTATTCAGTGAAATTGGCATGGCCAATCCTCTATTAGTAAATGAGTTGGCGTTAATTTTGAAAGCATATCTTTGGCACATAAAAAAAGTTTTACAGTAAATGACAGCTCCTTTTCTGTTTTCCAACATATATTTATCTTAAGTGAAATCCTACCAAGTGTGAACAATGTAACTTTTCAACACTTTGAAGAATATCTTCCAATGGGATGGGCAACCAATTAGATTTTGTCATTTGGATCCTTATATCTGTTAATTTTTCAAATATGATAAGGATTGAAATATCTTGTTGATTGAAATGGGAAGGTTAATGTTGAGTGAACATTATATGCCCTTATCCTCAACATTCACATGCCATCTAATTGATTATGCTGTTGCAATTTTTTTTTTTCTCATAAGCTCATTTAGCATGCTTTAATGTTGGATATCATTATTTATGAATAATATTGCTATTCTTTTTGCAGTTTGAATGAAGCTGTTTTTGGGGAGAATGCCACTGCTCTCTCATTCAAGGAAATAAGACGTCGGGATCCGTAAGATTTTTGAAATTTACAATATGATTATTAGATGGAATTTACATTTCAACTATTCTTCTAACGAATGAAATTTAATTTTTCAAAATATTTCTGATTTGATATTTTGCTTGTCAAGGGCTTTCTCATTGCCAGAATTTGTACAAGAAGTTCAGGAAATGATTAGACCTGTTCTGACTGCATATTACAAGGTCGCTTTTCTGTATTTTTCTTATCATAATATTCATGTTTAATAATAAGTAGTTGCAAGTAGTTGCAACACCATTCTAACAAACGGATTCACCTTACATTTTATTTTATTTGTAGGGTGATACTGAGACATTAAAAAAGACCTGTAGTTCTGAGGTGATAGAAAGGTGCAAAGGAGAGCGTATGGCCTACGAAAGTCAGGGTATTTATTTTGATAACAAGGTACAAAATTATTTGATATCATAGTTCAAGGAACTGTACTTATTGTTTCCGCTTTACCTCATCGTCTGTATGTTTGACTCCTCTTTTTTTTTAAGTTTTAAGATCCAATAATACAGTCAATATGACTATTTTGACCTTCAAGGGGGTGGGTGGCTTCATACAGGTTCTAGGTTTTGATTGGTTACAAAGAACCATTCTACGGGAATTTGATCAGACCGGATGGTGTCATTAATTAATGTATTTTTTTAATACATGTTTATTTATGTAGACTGTTTATATGCATGAATTTACATCGTTATTTCACTGATATTTTACTCGCATACCTCCATGTTTGCACATGCATTTAAACATGCATGTCTAGCACCATATATGCTTGCATGTGTGTGTGGAGGTTTGCATATATAGGCCAACACTTGCACAAAACTGATGTATATCATGCAAAAACGAGATGCTCTAGAAACTATTTTCTTTTATAGCCTCAATTTGTAAGTTTGACACCATTCATCTTCATTTATAATGAGAAAACCAGCTAGAATTTATATTTTATTAGTTTAGGATTTTCATGTATTCATCGTGACTTATATATATAAAGACAGCTAAAAATCTCTTTTTTTTACTTACATAATAAGGTTCTCCTATTAGTGTAATATGGACAAATAATGAACAAATAAAAATTATCATAAAACTACAATCAATAGATAAGACTTCAGCTTCTCTCAAAGACAAATTATCACAACCCACAACACTCTATTCTATGCCAACAAAGATTGTCTGTAGCACTCCAGCTGTTCTATAGTTGAAACTACAATTTTCATGTCGGTTAACCACTGATTTGGTTCTAGCTTTTAGTCAAGAGTAGGTCTGGTCGAGCACAAGATGGGCTTCATTTCACAGGGTTGGCTCCAGTTCCTTGACAAGAACAAGTCTAGTTAGGTTCCCGTGGATAGACTTCAGCTCTTCAATTCCTGCTATTGATGAAACACCTCTAGGAAGCTATCCCTTCAAGTTAGTTAACATATAAGACTGAAAATTTAATAAGAAAACAGCAAAGCTGATGGATTCCTGTTTTTTTTGGCCGTTTCTTTTCTTTTGGCTTCTATCTTTTCTCTGTTTTGAGTCGGCTTTCCTCTTTAATGTTTTATAAACTTGCAAAGGGAAAAAAATTGGTAAGTTGTTTCTGTGTGAATTAAAGAGAACTTCATTAATTCAAATAAAGAAAATAGAGAACCTGAGTGAGAAGTTTCTTGATCCAAGAAAGATTGTTTGTTGTAATTTTCCAGAATTGTTTGGTAATTGTACCACCGTGGCATCACTTGAATGTCGAAGAGGCCACTGTTTTCTGGCTAGATTGCTGGGTCGAATTTAGTTTGGAAGAGCTCCCTAGATGTTTCACAAATGGCGCCTGGATGGCTGCAGAGAGCTACTCGAGAGACTTTAGTCCCTTGAAACAGAGTTTTGAATCCTTTTTCCACTGGACCTCCACCGGAAAGGCCTCCCTAGAATCTTTTTCTCCCACTGGACCCTCCAGAAGCAACACCTTGATAGCTTCAGAAACCCCGGAGCCTTCATCCTTTGAAACAGAGGCCTGAAATCCTTTTTCTGTTGGACGATCTGCTGGAAAGGGCTCCAAATTGGCCACGCTAGGGTTGGAGGTGTTGGACAGCCAATTGTGGCAAGGTTTCCCCATTGTGACTTCCTCCTCATCTCACCCTACCAAACTAAAGGAATCTACCCTTTTCTAGGGAATTCTATCCTAGGAACTCTCAGGATATCTTGAACTAAAAACCCATATAAAAGACCCCTCTCCGTTCAAAAATGAAACTTCCAAAGGCGACCCCCTTTATAAAATTATAAATATAGTCTTAATAAGTAATTAGTAAAAATAAAATGGAATAAACATATAATGGACACTCTGTGTCACATCACTATGAATATTTTGAAGAATTTAAAACTTTTGGAAGCCCTCAACGCTTCACTTTTATTGTCTATGTTGAAATCGCAGATACAAATATTCTCTGAACACCATAAACGCCCCACGCCCTGTATATTAAAGTCTAGTTAATGTATATGATTCTAAAACACAAGTAAATTCATCACTGCACATACAATCCAAGCCAATTATCATGAAAATATCTGATTTACTTGATGCATTAACAAGTTGCGTTGAAGTGCATGAAATGATGCATGGTTCCATTTTAACTATAAATGGGTGGTTTGTACTTGGGGATTTGTTTGAAAGCCACTGTCTTGAATCATTATTGGCGAAGGCTGAGCATTCTCTTATTAAGATGACTAGTTCATTCAAACATGTGTGTATGCATCCATACATGTCTGCTTGTATAAATTCATGTGTAAGGACATAAATGTGTCCTTGCATTCATCCATAAATGTATCCATGCATTCAAACACTTGCAATGTACATCACTTCGCACATGCATGCATAAATTTCTTATTTTTGTTATAATTCTCTTTCAAAAAGGTAGGATAACAAGGGAGAGTCATGTCTTCCATCAATCTTGAAGAAATTTTGCTTGATGAAGATCACAAGTTTTTAAAAAATATTTGATGTAGTCGTTTGATCTTTTGCTGGTGGCTTTGTTTTTATTAACAAATAGAAATTCTTATTAGGGCTTGGAAGTTTTTTAGTTTTTTATGAAAGAACTATATCTACTTGATAAGGTTTTAAGGATTGTTCCATCGGCAAGATTCAACAAATGAACTTTGTTTTCGTTGTCCAAACTAACAGAAAATATGCATCTGTACACAGTTCAGAATAACATTTGATTCTGTGAAAGCTAGAATACACTTTGTTTATATACGTACTTTCTTAAGCATCAATAATTCCTAGAATCATGTCATTTCTAAAGGAAGGCAAAAAAATTAAATAAAACCTAATTTGATAAATCATAAATATTGACATAATCCTTACAGTGCCAAATTTTGTTTTAAACATTTTACGTGTTTTGTCTTAGAGTCTCTCAGCCAAGCTTCTATGCTTTTCTTTTCTAAGGGAACAAAAGTGCTTTCGTTTTTTAACATGTTCGTTGCACGGCAAAGCATGTCCTCGTTTGAAGGATGGTGGAAGTGCTCATTCTGCATAGACCAGTAGATGAGAAAGTTAAGAGTTTTGCTAGTTTCATAACAATTTTATTTCAGTTAGCATGCATGAATACCACAAAGGTGTTCATTTTTATCTGCTTGTTTACCGATCAAATCAATTTAATAAATTTAAATATCACAATCAACCTATATTGTTTCTTGATTTTTGTGAACAGTATAATTTTTTGAATCTTTCTGTCTATATTGTCATTGATATTTGTGGGCATAAATTCTGACTTTCTATTTTTTTCATGGATGTTTGAGTTATTTCATATCTTTTAGATTTTAATATTTTATCAGGGTTATTTTAATCTGTCATAAAATATTTTTGGCAATTTGTTTGGACATTGTCACTAGTGTGCCATGAATCACAAACATGGATATAATAAAATGAACATGATATGACATAGAAATGATGACTAATCATAATTATAAAATGTAGGATACTATCTTGAACAGAATGTTATATTTTATAGCTTATTAATATAAAATTTGTAATTTCTACTAAAAATGACACTTAGTTTAAAGGGCACAAAAACAAAGCTAAAGGCCATCAAAACAAAGATTGAGATGCATAAAGAAAAAAATAGATTCAATCCCATTTATAGACATAGAAACCTTTTTGGCTTGGGAGATATTAGTTTCAAAGCATACATTGTTTTCTTTGCCTTTAAAAATTAGTAGGATCCACATTCTTAAATCTGTAGTAAGTAATTATAACACTAATGTATTTTCAGCTTGGTGGATTTACATGGGCACAAATTTTGAATTTTTATTTTGTCATGGATATTTAAGTTAGTTTTATATTATTTGGTTTCATTACTTTGTTAAGCTTATTCTAATTTATTTTGTCAAGTTTGTAAGCATTGTATTAGTAGTGTATTGTTTGTTTCATCTATAATTATGGGATTTCTAAGTATAATTTATGACATTAATACAATTTTTATCGTGGATGTAATGACCCTTCTCCATGTATTTTAGGATTTTAATCTTTTAATCATATGACGTTTGGATACTGTTGTTGTCAAGTTTCAAGTCACAGATTAGAAAAGTTGAGAGTTGTGTTGGGTAGTCAACAAGAAATATAAAACTTGTCGAAAAATCATTACATGAATTCTTTAATACATTGTGTCAATTTTAAGGCGTTCCCTAGAAGCGGTGAGCTATATAGCTTGAATACCGTGAAAAGTGTGCAAGGGTTGTTGCACAAACTCTCGTGTGTAGTGTTAAATAAGTAAGGGTTAGCACATTATAAACATATGTGGGCAAGGAAGTTAGTCCATGAAACTAAAATTAAGATATGAACTTAAAATATAGGTACTCTTAGAGGTAAATTAATGAAATTAATAGATATTATGATTCATAGGAAAATAAATATCTTATGTATTCAAGAAGCTAAATGGGTTTGAGAGAAGATAAATGAGATTTATAATTTAGATTTTAAACTTTAGTATTCCGGCAAAAGTCATACTAAAATTGATGTAGATGTAATTATAGATAAGAGTTTGAAAGATAATGTGATGAAAATTAATAAAAATTAGAGTTAGATTTATAGTTTTAAAGATTGTTGTTCACTTATGTAGGTTTGAATCTATGCTCAAAAGATAAATTTTTGAATAACTTAGAAAAATTAATATAAAGAATACTTTTTGAAGAAAGAGTATTTATTGAAAGAGATTTAAATGGACATGTTGGTAGAATGGTAGAAAATTTTAAAAGCACTATGGTGGCTATAAGCATGGAGTGACTAATGAAGATGGTATGATTATATTAGATTTTGTTTTAGCTAATGATTTTGTAATTTTTAATACTTTATTTAAGAAAAGATATGAACATATTTTCACATATAAGAATGGATATAGTACACAAATTGATTTTTCTTATAAAGAAAATACATTATTTATATTGTAAAGATTGCAAGATTATTTCAAGTGAAAGTTTAAGCACCAAACATCGACTATTAGTTTTAGATTTTAAGATAAAGGGTTGGAAGATAAAAATAAATTTAAATTGCCTTAGGATCATATGGAGGTATTTAAAAAATATTAATAAATATTTTTAAGAATAAGCTATAAGATCTTAGAATTTGGGATGTTCATGTGGAAGTTAATGTTATGTGAGAAAAAATAAGTGAGATTAAGAAAGTTATAAAAAAAATACTTGTAAAATCAAAGAAAAAAAAACTCTTATTAATAAAAATTGTTGATGGTTGAGTCAAAATATGCAAAAATAAAAAAAATTGTTTTAAAAATTAGCTTAGATCTAAAACTAAAAAAATTAGAAAAGATATAAAGTGGTCTGTAGAAATTCTATGAAATCAATATGTAATACAAAGAATTTAACATTTAATTATTTAGATAATATATTAGATACTAAAGATGACAAAAGATATATGTATAAATTAGCCAAGCAAAAAGATAGGAGTAGTAAATAATTAGTTTAAGTGAAATGCATTAAGGATGAAGATTGTAAAGTATTTTTCTTAGAAGAGGACATTCAATATAGGTGAATGATATACGTTGATGGACTTTTCAATGAAGGTTGTGAGAATATAATTGACTTTAATGATCTTATTGCTCTGAAGAAAAATAAAAATTTTTATTTTTATCATCGTATTAGCAAAACTAAATTTAGGGTGATCTTAAAAAACGAAACAATAGTCCCTGATAATATTCCAATAGAAGTGTGAATTTGTTTAGGAGATCAAGGAATTTCTTGACTTATAAACCTTTTTAATGTAATTTAAAAGATTAAAAAAATGTCAAATGAGTGGAGAAAGAGTTTGTTGGTTCCTATTTTAAGAATAGAAGTGATGCACAAGAGTGTGTAAATTATAAAGGATTTAAGTTAATGTGTCATACATTAAAATTATGGGAGACTAATTGAGTATATATTATGGCGTGATGCAAAGTTTCTCAAAACCAATTTGGATTTATGCCAGATAATTTTATTATGATGCTATACATTTGTTGAGAGATTTCATGGAGAAGTATAGGGAGGATCTATATATGATATTTATTGATTTAGATAAAGCATGTAATAAAGTTCCAATATTAGTGCTTTAGAGAGTTCTAGAACAAAAAGGAGTTAATATTACTTATATTCAAGTCATTAAGGATATGTATATTGGAGCTATCACTTGTATTCCAACATAAGGAGGATTGACCAAGTATTTCCTATGTCAGTTGGATTGCATCAAGAATCTGCTTTAAGCCCCTATCTTTTTACTCTAGTTATTGATGTTCTAACTAGACATTCACAAGGATGTGCCTTGGTTTATACTTTATGTTGATGATATTCTTCTTTTTGATAAGTCTAGAGAGGAAGATCAAGAAAAACTTAAATTATGGACGTCAACTTTAGCATCTAAAGGTTTTCATTTGAGTATATCTAAGATAGAATGCATGTAATATAATTTTGGTTGTAGAAAATCTTATGACGGAGTGATGATAATGGATGATCAAGTTATTAAAAAGAGTAAACGTTTTAGATATCTTGGGTCTATTAGTCAAAATGACGGTGATATAGATAGGGATATTATTAGTAGAATTCAAGTTAGATAGTTGACGTGGAGGAATGCATTGGGCTTGTTGCGTGGTAGTAAGTACCGCTTATACTCAAAGAAAAATTTTATAAGATGGTGGTGAGACCTGCAATGATTTATGGCATAGAATGTTGGCCAATAAAAGAGAGCAATAAAATTAAGTGTTGTAGAGATAAGATTGCTCAAGTGGATGAGTGACTTTATATTTAGAGATAAAATGTAAAATGAATGTGTATGTGATAAGGTTTGAGTAGCTCCAGTGGCTGATAAGATTAGAAAGAGTGGCATTCGATGGTTTGGTCATATAAAATGACAGCTGTCCGATGATCTAATTAGGAAAATAGATGTATTTGATTTGGTTAATGTTAAGAAAGCTAGGTAGAGGTAGACCTAAAAAGACTTGATTAGGAAGCATAAAAATCTTAATTTATTAGAGTTAATTGCAAATATGACACTTAATAGGACAGATTAAAGAAAAAGAGTTTATGTAGCCGACCCCACAATGGAATAGAGGCTTGTTCTTGTTGTTGATCACGTGACACTTGAAACGTTTTTGGAGAGATAATTTTGTTTCCCAAGCATAACATTTACTTATCTAATACACTTTTCGTATTTTGTTACTTTATCCTTTTTTAATTTTTTTTTAGGGCTTCTCTTGCCTTCACATTGATATTATTAGTATTTTCAATGTTTATGTTTTATGTTTTTTCTTGTCTTTATTATTATTAATTTTGCTAGATTGATTTACAAAATCAGCACTCTGTTTATATATTGCAGATTTTACACATTTCGGAGGTTGATGTTCGAGAAACAAAAATGATGGGCTCTACTCCCATCATCGTTCTTGCTGTAAGAATTTCTATAACTCTTCTATCACTCCACATTTGCATCTATTCCTTGTATAAGATTTAACATACTTGAAGCTTCATGTTTTTAGTCTTGAACCTTATTTCTCTGCAGTTTCAAACACAACAGATTTATTGTGTTCGTGATAGACAAGGATCAATCACCTCTGGCGGACAGGTAAAATTTATGACCATTTTTTTTTTTTACATTGAAATGAAATTTAAAGTACTACACCTTCATATGTGATGAAGAGGGCGCTCATGGACTCATCCCAGCCAATTGTAAAGTTAATCAACTTAGAGGGAGGAAGATAGTTTGTAACTATTTCATGCTGCTAAATTTTTAAATTCTCATGGCTAGATACTTTATCAACCAAAGTTTTCATTTCATAGTCACCCATATTATGCACTTGATAACAATAATCTGTCAATGTTCGTGTAGAAAGATGCAAACATAATGTGCCTGGCAACAATACTAACATCATTTGGCGCACCTATGGGTGCAGATGAGCATTTAATATGATCAACAGAGTAGTAGTGCTGTGGATTTGTTGGAACGGCGGTGCAAATGGGAGTAGGCAGCTAGAGTTGGACTCACGTTTTGGGTAAAATGGCAATGGTTGTGAAACAACTAAATACTGATGAGAATGCAATAGCAGAATTTTAACGGGCATGTACTTGGAGTCATAGCATGCAAAACATGGTGTTCAAAGAGTGAATGGAGGGAAATTTTGGCGAAGGGACCTTGAAGATTGTCAACATTCAGTCTGATATTACTTGACATGATTGCAATTTGATGGAGATGGAATCAGATCTCATCTCCCACTTTTGGTGGGTGTGGATCTCGATGGTTGATGTTTAGCTTGTTTTGCCCTGGAAGGGGAAGCTATGGTTAGATGGCGAGGGGAAAGGCTCGGTTATACGAACTTGGTGATATGATTGGTTGTGCTGGCTATGGGATTTTGGAGATGAGAGATCTTTGCAGGTGGTGGTTGGTCGTCTTGGAAATGCATGAGGGTGTCATCAACAAGGTTAGGAGGGAGGGGGATAGCTTCGTTATGCTATAATAGAATTAGGAGGATAGAGAAGGGAGTAAGGATTAGTTGAGGAAGAGAAACTAGAGTTAGAGGTGAGATAAGAGGTCCAATTTGGTATGGGGAGACGAGAAGGTAAGAGGGAGAGACATAAGGAGAAAACATCAATTTTGCATTTATTGTTGGAAGGAAAACATGGATTGAGAATACCGGAGCAAATTTAGAACGAAACAAACAAAATCAAAAAGTAAGAACACTAGAATTTATGTGAATAACTCAAAAAATCAGAAAAAGCATTTATATCATCATGTTCGTTGCCCTCAATAGTATTCTAAGACACGGAGGCAGACATGAAGAAAATGAAAGATTATTATGTCCTTAGTGTATAATTATAGTTTATCATGATGAACTCTTGATACTATCAGGGTTGATTACTCTGATGATCCAGATGCGAGTCCTGCCCAATCTTAAAAGAATTCTATGATTTTAATGTTTGCTATCAAGAGCTGGAGATTTACTTTCAAAACCTCAGTAACATATCTGAGGAATACCCACATTTTAAGCTTTCAATCTCTTATGTTGGAACCAACAATATTACTATAATCAATTTGTTAATGATCATTTTAGTGTCTTAATGTCCAATTATTGAGAGTTTTTGTTTTCTGCAGGATACAATCCAAACTGTATATTATGGCTGGGCCATGCAACTGGTGGACGCAGAAGAGCTTGGAGAAGGAGCATACTATCCTGTGTGGAGGCTGCGAGAAATGCAACAATTGGGCGTTCAAGCTCTGATCTAGCAGTAATCCATGGTGATTACCTTCTTCTTTTCTTTTTATTAGTTTTAAAATTATATTATGGGATGATTTTGGTTCATCCCTTGAGCAAATTTCATAAGCTTGCTAGCTTAACTTTTCATTATGCATCAAGTTTCATGTTTTTTATTCATTGTTTTATATGATCCTCTTGATTTGTCTAATGCAATAAATCTTAGTTGGAATTATGTGTCATCTCCCTCCCCTATAGCTCAAGCGCAATATTTAAATGCTTGAGGATTTTGTGATCCTTTTTAGGTATGAAATATGTAATCTTTTGTTACTATGATAGACGTTTCATTGTAATCATTAATATTGATTTTTTTATACTGATTTGGTTAATCCTTCTATTATCCATACTATTTTTTTTTTCTTTTACTATTGTTATGCTCTCATTTTCTGTTGCATAAGATTATCTTGTAGTGTTTGATAGAGCGACAACTGAATTAATATGCTCAATAAGTTATTTTTAAGTTAGCTAAGTTAGAACTCGTTCATTTATATAAATTCTTGATTGATAAGTGATCTTATTTGAATAACTTTGTGTTCGATTCATTTATGATCATGATTAATAGTATCTAAAGCTCATAAATAAGATCATTAGGAAGTTTGATTAAGATTTAATGATATATTTGTTTATGATTTGATTATAATTTTAATTAATTTGATTTTATAGGAGTTATATATATATTTTTATATTAGATTGTTTTTATTCATGATGGTAAATTATTTAAGATGTATAAAAAATGTATGGTAGATTATTTGACATATAAAAAGATTTGGTTAAGATGTATAAAAAATGATCTTAGTATGCTTGAATTAAATGAGAATTTGATACATAATAGGACACAATGGAAATGAAGGATTCATGTAGTTGACTTTAAGTAGTGGGATTAAGACTTGTTGTTATTGTTGTATGGTAAATTATTTATTTATGTTTTTTAAAGCAATTTTTTATTTAGTAGTTTATTTATTTAAGATGTTATTTTTAAGCTCAATAGGTTTACTCATCATCTAAACCCATCATCTATGATTGATAAGGCTTAATTGACTAATAAGTTGCTTGAAAGTGTTGATCATTAATATAGGCTCCTTTAAATTTATTTAATAAAGTTGAGTTAAATCAAAATCAAATAATCATGATTCCAAATGAACCTTAACCTTTTGAGGTGCACTTTTAATGTTAGGTTAGATAGATTCTTAAGAATTCTAATCACCTCGAAGGCATAAATGTGAATCTCGATAAAGTAATGTACATGGCGCAGCCCCCTCCTTATTCCGAGCCCTACACCAACTACTTCAGCGATGAAAACGCCAATAGCTGCTCGATTATGTGACGGGAGAGATGGATAATTCGAAACATGGGTAATATAAATGGGTTAATTAGACAATTTCTTAGAAAATGTTTCAATAAATTCACTGAAAATATTTCAATGGTCGCAACCTCCTTTTCTCATAGAAGGAGTGATTAAATCAACAATATTAGCAGCCATGCAAGTTTCAATAAGATTAGATCAAGATTTATAGCAAATGGATCACATTAGAAGCCAACACAGTATGCAATGCCGAATTGTTAGGACAAGGGAGAAAAAAATTAGAAGAAAGCCCCTGTAGAGAGATTTGAAAAGAGTAAAAGATTTTGGCAAACACTTTGCGTAAATTGTCTTATGGTATATTATTAAGTGGTAAAATCAAGTAATTGCGCACTTGTCCTTTTGTGGTATCTTATCAGTCAAAGTCCAAGTTCTGCGCTGCAATTTTAGTCAATCTGCATGCCGTATTCCTGCAAATATCTCGGTGAAAAATGTTAGGGGGTGACTCTCTCTTAACTTTTAAATGTAAACTAATATCACAAAGTATATATCACTTTATTTATTTTTCAACATATTTAATATATATATGAATGAATCTTATGAATATCTATAAATACAAAAAAAATGTTTAAAATCACTTAAAAAATGAAAATGTTTTAATGAGTTTGAACACTTAAAAAATATTCAAAATGAGTTTGATCAAGTTCAATTAGATTTTGGCAAACACATTCAAGTTTGAAAAATCGAACTTGTATATTATTTGGGCTGATTATGTTATTTTGTTGCTTGGAGGTAGAGCTGTAAATAAGTGCTTATTCTCCTTTGGCTCAATAATTAAAATCTAATTTGATTTATTTTATTTATTTGTAGGTTATGTATACATTTATAAAAATATATTTTAATGGATCTGCATATTCTATTTTACATGTGAACTTGTGTGCTAATAAGCACTATAAGCACTAACATAAGATTAATACAAGTTTTTCATGCATTTTTTAGAATCACATTATTTTAAAATAATATTTATAAGCAAATTTAATTTTTCTTTTCCATTTTAGAGTATATTTGATTTATATTTTTAATTAATTTTATTTTTAAATAATATAAATTTATTTTAAAATGGTAAATATTAATTTTTAAACTTTTAAAGTATATTCACTATTTTTAAAAAAAATCACAACAATCACGCACTTTTTACTTAATATTATAATTTGTCATCACTGCTATTGATCAGTTGTAGTCATTACTTGCTAATCTTGCTAATTTTACTCATAATTGTCATGTCATCTATTCAGTCTTTTAATTATAATTATTATACATTTATGGTTATTATCTGATTACTAACATTCATCATCATTCTCATTAATGTCAGTTGTCATCGCTTAATCATTATAGCTATTATATAAATCTACTTATGTGACATTTAATATAAATAAATAAAAGTATTTCATATTTAAGATATTCTATATTATTATTTCATATCAAAATATAAATTAAAAAAATAGAAAATGATCTTAAAGCGTCTCCATGCTACATCAAGTCTAAAAAATAAACTTATCCTCTAATTTTTTTGGAAAAATATGAGGGCAGAAGCCCAATTTCATTCCATAAAAAATAATTACAAATACAGAAGATAGACTAAGCTAAAAGGGAAAAACAGAGAAGACCAACATGGGCTTCTCAGCAGGTTTAACTGAGACAAAAACATAGATAAAGAAACAGAAAAACACAGAAACTAGTTAGAGCTGTTAGGAACCCAACTGAATTATCAAACTAAAACCAAAAGAACATTTGATAAGCTATCTGGACTCAGACACAAAAAAGAAGATCTGTATAGTATATTCAGCAGCAGCAGCACCCCATAATGAAAATCAACCAATCGAAAAACCTGCGGTTACCTTCCCTGCCTTCCAATGGTTGAGTAAATACAAATTGCATCTTTACCAGGTTGCCGAGAAGGTCGTCCATGCAGGGACTATATGAATATATAAATCCCAATGTAACTATACTGTTGTCATCATCGTCCAGCAAAAGAAATGAAAAAACCAGCAAGCTGAATTCCGAGTAAACATAAAAGCAGATAGGAAGCTTCATAAATGTGCAACAGAACTTTTCCATGCCAAGATTGATCCTTTCACTCACACTTCCACTTTCTCTCGCATTAACCTTTATACATATTATATCCCCCCCATTGCATTTTGAAAGGATCCTTAACTCATTTAATTAAACTTGCGATTATGCCTTCAAAATCATAAATTAAAATCGCTTCTCATTCTTCATTCTCGGTTTATTTAATTTTATATTATTTATTTTGTCTTTTATCAGAAAAAGTTAAATTTAAATAAAATAAAATATTACGTGATTCCTTATCTTCAAATCCCCTTAATTTTATTTATACGCGTGCGGCGTGCATCATTTAAAATAATATTTCTCGCGGGAGAATGGCTCGTTCTCGTAACTGCCCACTTGAAAAATAAAAAACAGAAAAAAAAAAAGGTAATGCGTCTCCTCAGTCCTCCCACACCTAATCACGGCTTTAAATGAACATGAAAAAGAAATAAAAATAAAAATTTGATGAGCAGATTCCAATTTCCAATCCTTTTAACTTCAAGTTCCATATCAAAAATTGCAGCTTGGCAACCCGGCTTTCATTTTCTTTCTTTCTTTCTTACCAATGGCGGCAATGGTGCCCAAAGCCTTCGACATCCACATGCTCTTCTTCCCTCCCATGAGCAAAAGCCACATATTTCCAATGATAGAAATGGCCAAGCTTTTCGCTGCCCGCGGTGCGGACGTCACCGTCCTCATCACCCCGGTTAACGCCTCCCTCATCCGCTCCACCATCACCGGTGTCGATTCTTTGATTCGTCTCTACTTCATTGCTTTTCCCGCCGACGATGCCGCCGGCATCCCCGAAGGCTGCGGAACAAAGAACTCCTCAAACCCCCTCTCCGACCTCTTCATCCCCTCCCTAAATGCGGAGATCGTCCTCCGCCGCCCGTTCGACCAGATCCTCGAAGAACTCCGACCCGACTGCGTCGTCTCCGACATCTTCATGCCGTGGACTTACGACGTCGCGACAGCCCGCGGCGTGCCAAGGCTCGTCTTCGACGGTTTTAGTTTCTTCGCACGATGCCTCGAAGACGCCTTCTTGAAGCAAAACCCCTTACAGAACCTCCCGCCGGAGATTCCATCGTCCTCCACGGCCTCCCCCACCGCATCCAGTTCCTCAAATCTCAGTTCCCTGATCCGGACGAATGGGCCAAGCCTACTCCTTTAAACCAGATATGGAATCAGGCGGCGGAGGTCGATCCTAAGAGCTACGGCATCGTTGTCAACAGCTTCTATGAGCTTGAACCTGATTACGTCAACCACTACAGGAATGTGGTGGGGGGTAAGGCTTGGGCCGTCGGCCCTGTGGCGATCTATAATCAGGTCTCCATTAACAGCGATAACGAATGCTTGAAATGGCTTGACGGGAAGAACCCCGGCTCAGTCGTCTACATTTGTTTTGGGAGTTTGAGTGATTTCTCTTCTCCCCAGCTAAGAGAGATTGCTCTCGGTCTCGAGGCTTCCGGCCATCCGTTTATCTGGGCCGTAAGAAACACGGCCAAGGATTGGATTCCTGAAGCATTTGAAGAGAATATAGAAGGAAGAGGGCTTCTGATCAGGGAATGGGTGCCACAGTTACTCATATTGAATCATGCATCGATGGGAGGATTTGTAACACACTGTGGATGGAACTCATGCCTGGAAGGAATCGCGGCTGGGCTGCCGATGGCAACATGGCCATTATTTGCGGAGCAATTCTATAACGAGAAGATGGTGGTGGATTTGCTCGGAATCGGAGTTCAAGTGGGGGCGAAGGAGTATGGGCTTTTGTCGGAAGAGAGGAAGGAAGTGGTGGCGGCGGCGATGGTGGAGGCGGCTGTGCGGAAACTGATGGGGAGTGGGGAGGAAGCTGACGGCAGGAGAAGGAGAGCTAAGGAGTTGGGGTTGAAGGCGAGGAGGGCGGTGGAGAAGGGTGGTTCGTCGTACAATGACGTTGGCAATTTGATTCAGGAGCTGAGGGAGAAAAAGGCGAAGGGCTTCTAACTCTTTTTAATAATAATAATTTTTGGTGATTAATCAATTAGTTTTGAGAGAGGTGATTAGAGGATTTGGTGTGGTTCCAAGTGGTGATTTTATATGCTTCTAAAGTTTTGAATTTGATATTTTGTTATAGACATAGTGCAATTAACTTAGTCTAATAATAGTTGAGAGCTTATGCTTTTAACTAAGAAGTTTTTGATTTAAACTTTATATATGTATTATAAGTTTGTGATTAAATTAGCTCAAATGTCTCAAAAATATTGTCATATTTAAACACAATAATGAAAATATATATTTGGTTGTGATTTTAATTTAGGGGAATTTATAGCACATAGTTTATATATATATATATATATGTGTGTGTGTGTGTGTGTGTGTGTGTGTATTGTGCTTGTGCTTGTATAGCGTGTCTTAAGAGAGAGAGAGTGTGTGTGTGTGTCTGTGTGTAGTTTTAGTTGTAGAAGATCTAGTGGTGGGGTGATCAAGTCATTAAAAAGAGTGTACATTTTAGATATCTGGGTCTATTGTTCAAAAATGGTGAAATAGATGAGGATGTTATTAGTATAATTCAACTTGGATGGTTGAAGTGGAGGAATGCATTTGGTCTATATGTGATAGAAAAGTACCGCCTAGACTTAAGAGAAAATTTTATTAAATGGTTGTTAGACTTACAATGATTTATGTCACAGAATGTTGGCCTGTAAAAGAGAAGTATAAAATTAACTAATTAAGCTAAATATTGTAAGATGAGGATGCTCAAGTGGATGAGTGGCTCTACTCTTAGAGATAAAATAAATATATACGTGAAAAGGCTGGAGTAGCTCTAGTGGTAGATAAGATTAGAGAGAGTCGCCTTAGATGGTTTGGTCACATAAAGTGTTAGTTGTCCGATGACCTAATTAAGAGTGTAGATATATTAGATTTATCTTATGTTAAGAAAGGTAGAGGTCTAAGAAAAACTTGGTTAGGATGTATAAAAATTAATCTTAGTTTGTTAAAATTAAATAAAAATTTGACACTGACTAGGACACAATGGAGAAGGATTTATGTAGCGGATCTCATATAGTGGGATAAAGGCTCCTTGTTGTTGTTGTTGTTGTTGTTATGTGTGTTTATTTATTTAATGCTTAAATGTTGATATTTATAATAAAATAATATCACATAAAGTTTAATAAAATTTTATAGATTTTCAGAATTTAAAGATTTAATATAATCATGAAAAAGCTAAGTATTAACTTAGAATGATCATTGCAAAAATAGTGATAATCAATCATATGCGATAATCACTTTTAATTTGATACGAATGTCTTGTATTAGTGAATTTAATGTGTTGCTTTTAATTCATTAAATCTTAAATTCGAACCTCGTACCATCATTCAAATTTTATTTTTGACATAAGTTTTTTAGTGTTCAATTCATTCTTTTGAAAATAAATATTGAACTCAATTTTTTTTTTCTCACTCTAATGTAAGAGGAATGCCCACTAGAAGGCGAAGTGAATATATTTTAATTCAGGTGAAGCTAAGATAAAATAATTACCTTTAAATAAGAGATATTGTCAAAGACTTCAAATGAGGAATACAATAAAATAATAGATGATTAACATAGAAAAGTTTAAGCAAGATAAATATTTCATTCATAAGATATCTATCTCTCGACTAAAAATAATGAGTATTTTTATTTTAAATAAATATGAGGTATTATAAAAAAAATATATGCATATCACATAATTTTTATGTATTTATATATCTAATATCTTAAATTTTATATTTTCATATTTAATAATTTTTTATATATGAAATGTATATTTTACTTTTAAAAATAATAATATTAATATACGTATGTAGATCCACTTAAAAATATATATATAAGAAATATCAATGTCCAAATAAGGGCATCAAAAATCAACTTTAAATAAAAAATTCAATAAAAACTTGAGAGATTTAAATACATATCACACAATTCTTATATATTTATATATATACTACATAAGCTTTAATTTTTACATATATAATATCTCAATTTTTAATATAATATTTGATATATTTGAAAATTCTAGTTGAAGCGAATCTTAATGTCAAAAGCAAATTGTAGGTTGACTATTGATCAAGTAAAATATCATTAGAAACTTTGAGATATTAGTTAAATCTCTAAATAACTCTCAAATATGAATTATTTATAATCAAATCGAGCATCTCGACAAGCCGAATCCAACAAGCCCAAGATATTACAATTCCGACTTCATTTGAGCATTCAAATACTTAAAATACATCAAATGATCAAATGAATCACGTCATTTGGAGTGATTGGATTTTGCATGTATTCTAGACGCCACTCCTCCATATAAATAGCTCTCATTACTCATATGAGAGGAGCGAAGAGAGAGGAGAGCAAGCACGAAGATTCTCCAAGCATAATTGCCACCACTCGATGGTCGTCAAACCGTAGTGGTGCGCCGTGATCGTCGCCGTCAATCTCCCATCATGACTACCCTCGTCGGTCGATATCCTCGCCGTTCATCATCTGCTACCACCAGTAAGCGTTACCACACGTGACTTCATAGTTGTTGTTCCATTCATATCAATCACCAATCTCGTTATCGGAAGATTTTGTACTCAAAGATCCATAATGGAAGATTTTCTTGGGCTAGACCCATAGTTTTTCCCTCTTTTGAAGTTTTCCATTGTAAGAGTTTTCTTATTCACTCTTTAAATACGTGTCCTTTATGTGTCTTTGGATTTCACAACAAAGTTAAAGTAAACTTTCACTCTAATGCGGTTTTCTAGCATAGCGGTTTGGCCGTCTGAAAGCGATTCCTATTATTTCATCTTGTATGGCGACCAAGTTTTCAACAAGATCAAAACCACCATCGAGGTGGAGCATTTCAAGCTTTTAAGGAGCGCGAAAGAATGAAAGATTCATCAAACTTCCTTGATTTTGTGGCGAGGAGCAACTCTTAATCTCAGAAGATCGCCCATGTTAAGCATCTAATCGATTACTATCCCAATAAATAAGTCAAAGTTGGAGGATATTTCAACATTAAGAAGAGATATAGCTTTGCAAATTATGATTTTTCAATCATACTCATGGAAAAACATGACCAAGGTTAAGGAGCAACTTTGGCTACAACTACAAACAGATGTTTTGATTCGACCTCTTCCATACAGATTAACGTCATCACGTAATACTTTGACAAACAACCTCGGATGGGTCAAAAATCCTCAGCGGATTAAATTCGACCTCTTCCATACAGGTTAACGTCATTAAGCAAAGACTCTGACAAACAACCTAGGATAGGTCAAAAGGTCCTTGGTGGACATCCCACAGCCTCTTCCACACAGGTTAACGTCATCGGGTAACACTCTGACAAACAACCTCGGATGGGTCAAAATCGAGTGGATTCAATTCAACCTCTTTATAGGTTAACGCGTCTGAACACGATGAGGGTCAAAAATTCTCGGTGGATTTAATTCAACTCTCTTCCATACAAATTGCGTCATCGGGTAAAACTTCGACAAATAACCTCGGATAGGTCAAAATCTTTAGCGGATTCAATTCTCTTCCATAGGTTAACGTCATCGAGCAAAGACTCGACAAACAACTAAGATAGGTTAAAGGTCCTTGGTGGACTTCTACGGCCTCCCGCAGTTAACGCGTGCCGAGTAACACTCTGACAAACAACCTAGGATAGGTCAAAAGGTCCTTGGTGGACTTCCTACAGCCTCTTCCACACAGGTTAACGTCATTAGGTAACACTCTGACAAACAACCTCGGATGGGTCAAAGTTGACGCCTCTTTCGAGAAAAAACTGGAGCCTCACCGTATGAACTATGGGCCTTGATCGCATCAACGTCCGTCCGACAAGAGTTGGCCCTCTTTGAGAGAAAATGAGCTCGCCATTATGAACTACGTGCCGATGCCTCAAGCGACCTTCTCTCAAGAAGAAGAGGAACATTAGAGCATATGAGAGTTGTGTTTTCTTACTTGACCATAAGGGGGTTTTTATAGATCCACTATAGGGGGGAAAGAGAATAAATTAAAATAAAAAACCCCTCTATTCATTATGACATTTAGTTAAAAAAAATCCTCTATTCATTGTGACATTTAATTAAAAAAAAACCCTCTATTCATTATGACATTTAATTAAAAAAAAATCTCTCTTCATTATAATATTTAATTAAAAAAAACCATCTCTTCATTATGATATTTATTTAAAAAAAAACCATTCTACTCATTATGACATTTAATTAGAAAAAAAAATTTCAGATATTTTTGGATGAATTAGGATAATGTCATCCAAAAATAGAGAACCGATATGACACAAAATTCTACTAGTCGAACGAATCTTGATGTCAAAAGCAGTTGATAGGTTAGAGTCGAGATCAAGCACTTAAGATATCGTTAAAAACTTTGGGATATCAGTTAAATCTCTAAATAGCTCTCAAATATGAAGTGCTTATAATCAAATAGAGCGTCTCGATGAGCCGAATCCAACAAGCCCAAGATATTACAATTCCGACTTCATTTGATCATTCAAATACTTAAAATACATCAAATGATCAAAGGAATCATTCGGCGTCCAGATGAAGTGGGTGATTTTGCATGTATTCTGAGCCCGCTCTCCAATCTATAAATAAATCGTATCATCATATGAGAGGAGGCGAAGCAGAGAGAGAGGAGATAGCTCAAAAGCCTAAAGATTCCGGCAATCCGCCTCGGCGGCCCGTCGGCCGCTCGTCAGCGCTAATCCTCGCCGTCGTCACACCGTCATGGCGACCTTCATCATCGGTCGATGTCGCTCGCATTCATCCTCTACTACCACTTGGCGTATTCATAGTTGTTGTTCCATTCGTATACGATCGAATCCGTTATTGGGAATATTTTGTACTCTGAAATAGATCTAGTGGAAGATTTTCTTTGCTAGGCGTGATTTTCCTCTTTTGAGATTTTTCATTAAATTCGGAGTTTTTTATTCATTTCTTTAAATATCTGTCAATTTGGATTTTTACAAAAGGCGTAAACTTTCACTCTATCGTAATTAGTTTTCTAGCACGCAACAATATTAAAAATATTATTATTATTTATTTTTTTAAAGTGAAATATAATTTTTAAAATATAAAAAAAATAGATAAATAAATATCTAATTTTAAATAAAAATATGTAATATATAAAATTTATGTGATATGTATAATGTATGTAAATCTTCCTAAAAACATTCGTTGTAAACGATCGAAGAAGGACGGCACGTTACCATGCTCCTGGACGGAACGACCGCCGCGTGCCTTGCCGAACGTTGATGCTCAGTGCTAATCTCAGGGAACTTGCATACCCCAGGGCGCCCCAAAGTTCTGCTACATCATCGCCATGTGGCGCTACTGACTCCTGGCCAGCTGCAGATCGATCGCCGTTGAACCCTAGCCTTCGTCCCGCTTCCTTCCAATCTCAGGCCCCTTACATCAATGTCGTGGTTAAAATCAGCCGTCAACAAGGCCGTTGAAGTCAGCGGAAAACACAACCTTACCCGTACTGTCCGCAACTATGCCGATACCGTCGTCCATCAAGCTGGCCAGGCCGTTGCTGGCGGCGCTAAAATTCTTCAGGATCGTATGGTAATGCTGATTATTCAATTGTTTACTGGTCATGAATCAAAATAATGCAGTGATTGGTGGAAACCCTAGGAAGTTCATTTTTTTCTCCTCTTATCACTCGCTTTTGTTTATTATATACTCATACCTTCACACTTTTTGTTTCCTTTTATGTATCTTAAGTTTCCTGAATTTTTGTTCTCTGGGAATCAAAATAATTGTTACTCAAAAGTTAAGGGAATTTGTCAACTTAAGATGCTAATATTACCACTGATGCAATAATTTGCACGTTCTTTGCATTTGCTGAAGTATCTTATTGTGGAATTTTTTTCTATTGGAATATTTAGCAATGTAGGAAACCCTGCTCAGTAGAATCGATTATCATACTGGATTCTTTTATTGACAATTTCATATAGAAAGACTTGGTGATCTTTTAACTCCCATCATTTGGTTATATGCAAATGCAAATTATAGATGAGGCTCCTTAGTGCCAAAACTATCATGATTGAACTGCAATATTTTCACCATCTCTCATGCATTCAGTTTGTATTTGATATTCTGGGTGAATGACCTCTGGGATGATTTTTAGCATCTTCATCAACTTTATGATGGCTTACTGCTTCTGATAGCATGATGATGACACAGAAAGCTTCATACATATTTTTATGGTTAGTGGGCTTGGTTTGTTGTATAAGTTTGGTCTATATGTTTTTTTCTTTGAACGAAACAAGTCCTTAGAGAAAAAAATACTCTGATCTTCAATTTCTATTGTTTGACATTAAATTTATTGGAAACATGAAGCATTATAATTTAGCTAAATAACTGCAATTTCGGAATTTTATGTTGTAGGGAAATATAGAATAAAGTAATATTTTTTTTGACAGTATGCATATATGAAGTCAGACTAGCAAACAAGCTGCATTTACGTAGTTAGTTTCAATGCATGGTTTCATTTTTGTAGCTCACCCCACCCCACCGTGATCCACCCCACCCCATCACCACCACTTTTTGACTTTCTTTTGATACACCCCGTAATATTTTCAGGGTATTAAAAATTACAAAAGTTATAAACAAACAGTAAGAAGATTGGAAGAAGCCGCTGTCTCTTGTAGGGGCCAAGAGCGAGTTCAACTGTTGAGAAGATGGTTGCATGCTTTGAAAGAGTCTGAACATCTCTTTGGAGTACCAGTAGATGCAAAGAGTACAGAAGAGCCCCAATCTCCTAACGAAACCAAGAAGTTTACATCAGTAAGTGCATTTAGATTTTTAGATCATTGCATCATCTGATTCCTCTATTACATGATTGATTAAAAGCAATTGTTATAGGTTGGCATTGTTTTAGTATGCGATTCACCTTTGATTTTATTTCATATAAGTTGGATCACAAAATATCTTGGATGAGATATTCAACTCTATAGGTCAATGGAGGACAAATTTTCTCTTGTTTGGAGTTAATGATTTTTTTTTTCTTTCGATCAAGGCTAATTTTCTTTTAACAACATAGTTAGGTTGTCAATTGCCTTAATGGTTCAAGTGCACACACAAATAAATAAAGTTCAAAATAGATGCACAAATCATGGGGCTTATGCTGTGAAGTAATCTTCTAAAAAGTACTTGATCTCTGGCTAATCATACTGGAAAATAACAAATATTTTTGCTTAGTCACTTGTATAACTCAAAAAAAAAAAAAAAAAAAAAATTAAGTAGCACATTTGTTTACAAATTGCCTTTTCTTTTCGATCTCTAATGCAGCTATTAAAGTTTGTATTGATCTATGCACATTTTATCTTGTGGAATGTTTTTGAGGACTGATGTTATTCTTAACAATCATTTTAGATTCTTTGCTATTAGAATTTTGAACTGCTTTTAAATAACCAATGCCAGGTGTGAAATTCTCATGCATGATTAATGCCTATTAATTACTTTTGGATTCATGATGTAAGATTTAGATTTGTTTAGTCAATTACTTTCCAACTTTTCTTCGCATTACATTTTGAAACTATGTAGTTGTAATTTTTAATACATGATAGCTTGACTTGTGTGCTATTGCTAATATATATTATACTAGAATTAGATAATGCAACATTGACTTGCTTTCAACATTAATATCTTTATTTAAACTTTCCAAATTGTTCGAATAAAGCTAATAATGATTATCAATGATGGGGACATCTTTATTTAAATTCTCAATAGCTAAACTAATTTTCATCTACTAGTGTTTTATGCACATTTTGTTAAATGGTTCTGTTAAATGATATTTATTGAAGACTACTGCTTTAATATTGAAATTGATGTGGCGAACAATCATAATCATTGTTGGTCTTATCCCAAATATTTGGTGTTAGCGTTATGAAATCTCATTTTGCTTTTGGTCTTGTTAATGCTATTTGAGGTGTTAAAGCTATTTTTCATAAATCATTTTGAGCAATTTTTGTTCATGTAGTTTTAGATCTGCCTGTTTTCTTTTCCAACCCTTTGATACTAATTCTATCAAGTCATATAATATGCACATTATTTTACTCTATATTGTACATGTTCATACCACCTAGGTCAATTTTCAATCACTTCATCTTCAAACTATATCACTCCAACCTTTGTTTTAATATAATCATTTTCTTAATTTATTCTTTCTAATTTTACCTGACTTCATCATAACATTCTCATTTCTATAACACTCAATGTAGATATTAATAATTTTTTATAGCCCACTATTCAAATTCATCCAATATTGCTAATATGATTGTGGTTTTATAAAATATATTTTCAAGCCTCCATGATATCTTCTTATTTCTTATCACACAAAACTCTTGAAGCACTTTTCCATTTTAGCCATCCAATGTAATTTTGAAAGTTATATTCTCATATATATTTTCATTCTTTTGTATAATAGATCTAAGATACTTACGCCTAACATGTATAGGCATCTCCTTATCGTCTGATGATATTGAAAAGCACTTCTTCGTTTTAGTCATTCAATGTAATTTTGAGAATTATATTCTCATATATATTTTCATTCTTTTGTATAATTGATCTAAGATGCTTAAGCCTATCATGTATAGGGATCTCTTTATCATCTAGTGATATTGAATGACAATTGTTATCATTGTACTTTTTTGTATAATTGATCTAAGGTGCTTAAGCCTATCATGTATAGGGATCTCTTTATCATCTAGTGATATTGAATGACAATTGTTATCATCGTACTTTTAAAATTGCATATTATATATTCAATTTTTGTTCTACTAGTTCTAATTTTTTATCTTAATATTTTCTCCATTGCTCTATTTTTTTTCTTATTCCAATAGGTGTTTCTCTAATTAAATTGATACAAACAAAATAGACTAAGGCATCTCACTTTGAATATCCTATGTAAATGTCTCCATGATATAAATTTTTTTGATATAAACCTATAGTAATGGAAAATTCTTGTGTCGCTCCCTGCAACTATGTCTAATAGTAGTCAGTGCTTTATCATACATATTTTTGATACTCACCTTTATCTTAAAGCTCACTAAATCAATTCTTGCTGTACTTAATCTTTTGTCTTCTCATTATTTATAAAGCATGCTTCTTACGATCAATAAAGCCACACCAAAACATCTCACTTTGAATATCATTTGTATGTATCTTCATGAACATAAAAAAATAAATGTAATGTTGATTTTTGATGTAAACCTATGGCAATTGAAAATTCTTGGCTGTTGCTCCACAACTACATATAATACTAGTAAATGCTCCATCATATATACCTTTCATAGTCACCTATGTCTTAAATTACACTAAATTATTTCTTATTGTACTAGTTCATGTCTTCTCATGATAATTAAATGCATTTAAATGTACTTCTTTATTAAATGATTTAACTCAAAAATTCACTGTAGTTGATCATCTTGATATGAAGTCTATTTAGTTATTTGAAATTGATGTAATTTATCTAAACCTATGTTTCATTTTTCTCTCCCATAGCTTCATGGTATCACTTATATGTTTGATATTTTTACTATTAGCATAATCTTAATTACCACGGCATTTGTTTTTAAATATTGATATTAAAATGATTTTGCTCTAATCATTTGAGATGCTCTTTGTTTTAAAATTCTATTGAAAATATTTGTTAACCAATTATTTGGTGTTGGTGTTATGTTGTGATTTGTAAGAAAGAATTGTTTCTAGTTTCAAATTACTATTTCAAAGTAGTGCTTTGATTTTCTTTGCCTTGGTTAATAATCTTCAACTCGATGGTGTATTTTTATATGAAAACACATTCTTATATGTTTATTTTGTGTCTTTTTTTTATTTATTTTATGATCTCTTTAAAAATTGAACAGGTGCTATTTTTTGATTCTGACATGGAAGGCGAGCCTATGAAATTCCAAGAAGTCTTTCTTTATAGTCAAGCAATAGAAGCCATTACATTGTCTATGGTTAGTGAGCAATGTAAATTTTTTTATGTGAACTCACTTACGATGTAGTTATTATTAGTAGTATACATAGTTTACATGCTTTGTTACTCCCTCTTTTGATGATAATGTTCTCAACTTTTGTCACGAGATAAATACAGACATGACACATATATCACATGTACATGTATTTTTATAAATTTAATATAGAATGTGCAATCAAAATTTCTTATGCCAATAATTACTATAAAAAAGGCATGACACAACAAAGTGCAACATTACTCTATAAAAAATTGTAAATTAATAAATTTAAAATTATTTACTTATAATTATATTCTAATATTTTACCAAGTGTATTTCATTGTCAACAAAACACAATAATTAACATTAATACTAATCAGAACTTTGATAATATAATATTGTACAACCCACAAATAATTAAAAAAAATAAAAAAGGGTGTATGTAATTGTCAAAATAATCACACAAACTATGAATACATTGATGCGCCACTAGTTGTACCTAATACATGCATTATTGTGATCATTATCATCACTATGATCAATCTCCTTCTCAATAGCATCTCGTCACCAAGAAAAAGTTAGCCTATGAAAAAATAATCTCACAAACACCACATGTTCTAGGAATGTTGGCTCGTGTCTTGGTTGTGTCAAAGTGTGTTCAGAGTTGATAGTACTTATTTTGGCAAACAAATAACTAACATGATTTTCCAACATATGGGATGCATGTCTATGCTGACACATGCACAAAAGTTTTTTTTTGAAGTAATGTTTCTCGTTGATGATATTTATTTGAAATTTTTATTCTATTTTTTTTATCTTGACTTTGGAGTTGATGTACTATTTTTTCTATGTTTGCATGAATTTGTTATTGTTTGTTTTATTATTCTTTTAGGAGCTCTATGGTTACAAGTGTTTGAAATTTTGGTGTATTTTAAATATGATGTAACCAAAATTAATGTATTTGAAATAATTTATGGTTTTAGGTTCTTTGTAAAATAAATTCAGGAGTTTATTTTGTTGTGTTTGGTTGCTTACAAAATAAACTCAACGAAAATTATTTTTTAATAGGGCATGTTTAAGACTTGTAATGTGATTGGTAGTTTGTGAGGCTTGGGATGGGATCAGGATATGAAGGCTTTGACAAGGTCGACATGTGAAGGCTTGCGATGGGATCTAAATGTAAAATGGCTTGGACTGGGTTCAATGTATAAGGTAGTGACTAGACCTTATGTGAGAAGAAGAAATTGCGATGGGAGCTTGCGAGAAGGACAAGAAGACATTGTAATACAGTGAGAAAGAATGAATAGGGATTTGGTGAACATGGTATTTGGAATTAGGTTAATTTAGGCGTGTTTTGAATTATTCTTAATTAAATTAAAGAGTTTATTTAAAATACTTCAAAATATTACTTTGCATTTTTTTTCAAACAAAACACACCAATAAAATGAAATGTTAGAAAAAAAAGGCAATGCTCTCTTAATACTTCCCATCAAACAACACCCTAATCTTTTTTAATATGATGTTTGTTTTGGTTATGCTAATATCGGCATAATTGTATGGATGTCACAGATAGATATATTAAGACAAAGTCACTTGCTTATGTAAAAGATAGAAGCGAAGTGCTCCACATTTTAAGGTACCATTATTTCTTAAGAAAATAATAAAATAACTTGATTTATCAATGCATACATGACACCCTAAATTCAATAATATTTCTTAAGATAACTGAATAGTTGATGGTAAGAAATGGATTTATAAAAATATTAGAAATTATTTTAGAATTCATTACCTTTACACAGGTCTAAAAAACATTGTATAATCAAATGCTTTCAAGGTCAAAGTTAATGATGCATTTATAAGCATTATTAAAAGACTCAGTCCAAAGTCAACAATTAATTGGTTGTCAATTAAGTCAATTCAACAATCATTAACCTGGTATATGGTATTTGTTAACCTGATATTCAGGCATCCAAAACTCATTAATTCCGTGTTATGAGTATGTTTCAGATCAATGAATGAAGAATATTCAGTTCAAGGCTTGAAGAATTTATGTTATTATTATTTTATGATCGTCTGATGGAAATAGTGTAAATATGGAAATTATTGTACTGACCTAAATCTATAAATAGGGGGTCAAATATTGTAAAAAGTGTTATACATCCTTAATTCTTAATCTTTGTATTGTCAGAGCTCTTGTAATAAAATTTTCAGAGCTTTTCTCTCATATTCTCTCTATTATACTTTTTTCTAATGTCAAAATAACAATGTAATTTTAACAAACATAGTTTATAGCCCAAATTTAGCAATAAACATCTGGCCACAAGAATATGTGATGGATAAATAGAATTATTTAGAAGAATAAGAACCAATATTGGCATGTTATCCACCATGATGAAGAAGTGGAAGCGCCAACATCTTAGTGAGAAAAGTCATAACGTTTTGGTGTTATGTATGCCAACTGCACATCATTTGTGAAGTAAAAAGATAAAAATTAAAATGGTAAAAAAGAAATGAAAGAAAGTTATTTTACTGAAGTGGCTCTACTAATGCGCTCAAAGGAACTCATGGCTTCAGAACTTGTTGCCCCCAATGAATTAGATGCTAAGGTTGCTCCTCGGATTGCTGAAACACTTGAGGTGCTAAAGCACTAACAAACATCTTTATGTTTGGGTGAATACTTTTACTGATCTTTAATAGAAATTGTGTTTGAAGTCATAATTGCCAGATTCTCATGATTCTTTGAGATGGGGTTTCTTGCTAATTATAGAGGAAAGCCTTGGCATAACAATATCCTCTTATGCAGATTCTAGAAGCACCAATTGACGAAGAAGTTTCTCTGCTTTTGGAAATTTTTGGGTAAGTCTGTTGTTTTTTTGTCTTCATTACTATATTCATCTCGATGAAATAATTCATATCTAATTTGAGCTACAATAATTAACGATGATTGTTTTTGGTTAGGTGTTAAAATTATTAAAGTTCTTTTTCTCTAAGTGCTTGCCTTGTGCTTCTTCTAAAGTGCACCTATTTCATGTGAATTTCCAAGGTTCCAGCCAGCGAAACCTTCAATAGACACCAGTTTGCTTGTTTGATACGCCAAAATCATTGTCCCATAATTGAGTATTTAACCAATTAAAACATCTTAACTTTCGTGTCAGTTTTCACTAATATTTTAGGTTGGTTGGTACTGCTATTGCTCATATTTGGTACTTTCTGGCAACTGAAATTTGACACCATCATAACATATAGCTTGAGATCTTGGTTGTACTGACTGTTTTCTGTATATATTGATTTAAAGAAATCAATTGTTGTACTCTTTGTAGTTTCCAGTTTCAGTGTTGTATTTTTCTTTGTACTCTATTAATTTTGTTGGTTTTTTTATCATTAACGGGTTTAGTTCCCTGGACTATTGGTTAAACCTGAGGTACTGACGAACTTTGTCATAGTTTATTTCAAACGGTCATAACCCCTTAGCTTCCGCAATGATCTAGATTAGACAATGAAGCAAAGTAAATTGGAAGTGTCTTAAAATATTTATTGCATTTTCTTTCCTGGTTTACAAAAATAATCATGCCATGATTTTGATTTTGGTTTTAATGTGAAAATTTAGTATAAATCCTTAGCCATAGCAAAGGCCTTCAAGCATCCCGATTTGCTCCATGTAAACTTTAGATTGATATTTTTTAATATTTTATTTAAGCAGATACTATATGAATCTTTTGAAACTTTTTTACATATGATGGCTTTGCAGTACAAGATGTTGAATTTTTTATATTTGAAATTACGGCAATTTAGTTTTAATGGCATTTCTATATTTTTGATTGTTTCTGTAACCGTGTGTGATTTTGTTCTAAGTTTTTTCTTTAATTATTTGCAGACTCTGTTTTACAGGAGGGAAGGAGGTTCATAATGCAATTATTAGTAGCATACAGGATTTGGCAAAAGCATTCTCATCATACCAAGATGAAGTACTGGTATACTTATTTAAGCTCCTTTTTTTTCTTTTGAAAGTAAGTATGGAGCATTGTTGGAAGCTACAAGATTGAAAATATTAGGAAAGTATTTATAAACAATAGATATGTTTTCATTTATGTTTTATTTTCTCAAAATTGATGATAATTTTCTCCATATTTTTTTCTGTATTTTCTTTATATGCCTTTATGTTAGTACTTTTCTCAATCAATAATACTCAGTAAGTTTTTCTTAATCTAACATGGCATTAGGGCAGAGTTTATCTAACCCCTAGCTGTTATTTCCTACCCCTTCACTCTCATTTCCATCTCATGATCATCAGCTTGATCATACACTCACCTTGCATCATTTGAGTATTGTGCTTTCCTTGCTTGCATATCCCTCTCAATTTTTTACTCGCTCTCATAAGAGTTCTCCCCATCAGCTCACTTATGCCTACGATCTCTCCCCCAACACCTGCACATGAATGTCTGTCTTAGTGAAGTGACATCATGCACAATTTCATTACTATTATTGGCATTGTCTTGCAATGCCCTCGTTCAACTTAGTCTTTCTGTGCAGTCTCACACTACTTGCATGCCTCACTCACTAGGCACAACACTCTTGTGGTGCCTTATTATTCGCGACAAATCATCATCGCTTGCCACTACAATGGTGCTACCTCTAAGGCTCTCAAAAAAGCTCGTTGTTTGCAAACAGTTTGTGTTACTCGTTAAGTAGCTCGTGTTCGGCTCGTTAAGTTACTAGCACACGAACAAATATTTCATTTCGATTTATAAATGAGTGAGCAATCCTTTGATCGGCGTTCGACTTGATTTAACGAAATAAAAATTATACTATATTATTATTATTATATTTATATTATTATAAAAATTATATATATATATATATATGTATGTATATATATATATATATGTATATATATATATATATATGTATGTATATATGTATGTATATATATATATATATATATATATGTATGTATATATATATATATGTATATATATATATATATATATATATATATATATATATATATATATATATATATATATCACAATTGCAAGCATGACTTAATAGTTAAAGCTTTTGTTATGCAAAAGATTGGCCCAAGTTCGAATCCTTCATCTTACAGATTTTTCGAATTATTATATTTTGAGTTATTTCAAACAATTCAAGCCAAACACGAACAGTGAAATTTTGAGCCATTTCGAACACGAGTCAAATACGAATAAAGTAATTTTCAAACGAGCCGAACACGAACAAAGTTTCGGCTCGCTCAAGCTCGACTCATTTACACCCCTAGCTACCTCCATCTTTCTTATTATTACTTGCCACATACTTAGGTTCGGATCTTTTTGGTCTTCACTTCTTTTAATATTTGAGTTTCTCGTACGTTTTTCGTGCCTCTCTTCTCTTAGTGTTATGGCTTCTCCATCTTTTCATAATGAGTCTATTCTCTCATTCACAATTAGATCATGATCAAATTCAATGGTGGTATCTATCTCTCATGATGTAGAGCTTTTCATTTTCTTGTTAATTCTCATGATGAATTTTAACATCTTTTTTCTATAGAGTTTTTTATTTATTTATAATTTTCTACACAGTATTAGAACGAGGTTAGGGTTTTTCTTACAAATTTTATTTAATTTCTCTATTATTAGGGTTTAACACTTCCAACTTTACTTTTCTTGTCCAATTTTCCTTTTATTCATTGTGTATAGGTTTTTTGACTTTCCTTCAAAAGAGTCGACCATGATTAATAGTGAAAATCATACCAAAGGAGAAATACATGGATTTCAAGCATCGTATGAACGAGAAAAATTATCTTAAATAGACCCAAATTGTGAAAACTTTTCTAATAGGAAAGGGAAAGATTCAACATCTTGTGGATCTTGATGTTGGATCTTCCTTTAGAGTCCAAAGACCCAAAATTTATATTTTGGGATAAAGAATGATCATGACATGAGGATGGAATATCATGTTATTGGAGATTAGTTGATCTTTTATGTTTCTATTCACGCATAAGAGGTTTGGGAAGTAGTTAAACAAATCTATTCAAAAGTAAAAGATGCTGCACTCGTCTACGAAATCAAGGCAAAGCTAAACACTTCCTAATAGGATAGTCTTCCTCTTATTGATACTTTAATGTCATGAATGCTTACTAGTTGGGAGTTATACTACCAGCAAGATCTCAAGCTATTATGTTGTGATGATGCTGTAACCCTTAACCAATTCATGGAGCTAAAGAGAATATTTTAGTTTTTGCAGGACTCAATAATGATTTTGATTCAAATTTAGGTCAATCTTAAGTAGAGAAAATATTTTTTTTCCTGAATGAAGTTCACTCTTATGCAAACTAAAGAAGGAAGAATGACGAGGATGATCAATGGTTTAATTTTTGAGATATCTGCCATTACAACTTTTAAATTGTAAGGTAAGAGATTTTGTCACTAAATCTTCTTAAAAGAAGGATAAAAATCTCTATTAAAAGCCCTAAGATTATGTAGGAAACAAAGACAAATAATAAAGGATAGGCTTGCTTAGTAAAGTCAAGATTCAACTCGAAAGAAATTGACAAATTAATGAGTTTTCTCGATTTTTTAGATAAGTCGTCCGGATGTGCTCTCTTGCTCAGTACGATACGATTCTAAGATATATATTTTTAGTGCTCCAAATAAATTTTCCCTTCATGAATCTTAGATTCAGGGCTGGCCACATGACAAACCTCACTAATATATCTCAAATATACAATTCTTGTTACAATAATAAAAAAAATAAAAGTTGTAGATGGATCTTTAGCAACTATTGTAGGATATGGAGATATCTCAATTTCTTCTAGCTCAACTCTCAGTGATGTGTTGTATGTTTCACACTTTACAATTAACATTTATCTATACACAAATTTACTAACGATTATAACTGCATAGTTATTTTATCATTGTGTCTTTTTGGACTTGACTATGGAGCAGATGATTGGTTAAGGTAGAGAAAAGGATGAGTTATATTTATTGATGATTGAGATTAGCTGCCATGCTACTTCACTTCTCACGCCATCAACATCATTTGGATATACCATTATAGATTAGGACATCATTCTTTTAAATTTTTTTTCAGCATATGTTTGCTTCTCTTTTTTATTAATGCAAACATTAAAGATTTTTATTTTGAAACTTTTGAAATTGCTAAACATTGTTTTTTTCTTTTTAAAAACAACTCTAGATCCTCTAGTTCCTATGCTGATTTATTTTGATATTTAAGGACCCTCTAGAATCTCCAATATTTCTGGAGCCACTAGTTTTGTTATGTTATTGTTAACTGCACTCAAAGGACATTAGTATATATAATTATATAGAAATTCACTGTTAGCACCATGCTGCATATATTTACTATTATGGTAAAGAATCAAGACAACTTTGGCATCAAAATTTTTTAATTGATAATGTTCATAATTATTTTAGTTACACATTATAATTTAAAAAAAAAAGGTATTATTCACCATGCTTTTGCCCTGACACTGTTCAACAAAATGTGTGATAAAAATGATAAATTGTTACCTTTTGAAGGCCACTAGGACATTTTCACTCCACAATCAAATGCCAAAATGATATTGAGGAGAAGTTGTTTGAACAACTGTCTATTTAATCAATTAAATAACCTCCTAAATATTCTCTAAATTATTTGACAAAATTCTTTTCTACAGATAGCTTCTTGAAGATACCTCTTGAACTTTTTTTGGATGCATCGTCAATATTGATATCCCTAAACAACATATGAGAAAGCTTCATCTAAGAGCTTTCAAGTGTGTATTCCGTGGATATTCTACCACCCGAAAATGATACATGTGCTATCATTCACTATCATCCACCAACAAAAAGGTTCCTTGCTTCAATGGATATTACTATTGAAGAAATTCATAGCTTCTTTACTTAAACTCCTCTTTAGAGGGAGAATTTACAATTTGAAGTAAATTTAATGATAGTTATATGCCTTACACTAAATGTATTCTTTCATGTCTATATAAGAAGGAATATGCCCATCAAGATTTAAAATTTGTTACAAGGTAACACTGATTAGTCAATTACTATTTATTTATATCCTATCTCTCAGTACATCTCTTTTCATAAATTTTTTGCATCTCATAACACATTTTTAGCCAACATCAAAACTAATCTCATTCTATCTTGCAAAACTCTATTTGAGGCACTTAAAAACATGAATTAGAAGGAGGGCATAGATGAGGAGATGAATGCCTTGAAAAAAAGTATACATGGGAGATCATTGAATTACTAAAATGAAAGAAGATAATAAGACGTAAATGGATCTTTACTGTTAAATACAAATCAGATAGATGCCTGTAAAGATACAAAGTAAGCTTGGTGGCAAAATGATATATAAAATCATATGGGATTGATTATCAAGAAACCTTTGCTTATGCTAAAAAAATAAATACTATTCGCATTCTGATATCTCTAGCAGTAAATTATGGGTGGCCTATACAATAATATGATGTAATAACTTTTCTTACATAGGGATGTCGACGAAGAGACTTATATGGATCTGCCACCAAGATTCGATAGCTTCTTCAAAAAGATTGAAGAACGAGATTGAGGAAGGTTCCTTATATGGACTGGAACAATCTTCAATAGCTTAATTTGATAGATTTATATATGCTATGATAGGGGCTGAATACAAAGCCAAGAAGATCATACTTTCTTCATAAAACACTCTGATAATGCTAAAATCTCAATATTTATTGTATATGTTGATGATATAATTGTTACGGGGATGGCAATCAAGAAAAAAAGCTCTTTGAAAAAGTCTCCTTGAAGAATTTGAAATCAAAGAATCATAAAAACTCACGTACTTATTGGGTATAGAAGTAGCTCAATCTAAATGACTGATGATTCTCTCTTAACAAAAATATGTTATGTATATGCTAAAAGAAATCAAGATGACAGAGTGTAAGCCATGTGAAACTCTAATTGAATTAGGATGAAAGGTAGACCTTTATGAAGGACTTAATGTAAATACGAGATACTATCAAAGGTTAGTAGGAAAGCTAACGTACTTGTCTCACATCTTTTTTAATGTTGTATTCACAGTAAGTCTAGTTAGCCAATTTATGCATAAATTTATTGAATTACATCTTCAAGCCATTTATGAAATTCATATGTGTCGTAAGTCAAGCTTAAGAAGAGGAATTCTATACAAAAGAAATGATATCCTACAATTTGAAGGATACACAAATGTAGATTATGTTGGATCACCTGTGGGTATTCTTGGGAGGAGCAAGAAATAGCTTGCAGTTGCAAAATTGAGTGTTAAAGTCAAGTTCAGAGCCTTTACTCAAGGATTTGTGAGCTTTTATGGATCAAATTCATACTTGAAGATTTAAAAATCTAGTCAAAAGAGCCTATAAAAATATACTGTAATAATATATCAACCATCAACGTTACACATTGTCAAGTACAACATAATCGTGCCATGTTGAGATTGATAGGTATTTCATAAAAGAGAAATTAGAAAGTGGTTATTTACACTTTACAAGTGTCTACAGGGAATCAATTAGCCGACATATTTACCGAACGATTATGTAGTCTCACATTTAAAAATATTGTAGACAAATTTATGATAGATCTCTGTCATTTTGTTTGAAGGAGTGTTAAATTAGAGGTTACTAAAGTCATAGGTGGAGTGGGGGGCCAGGTGGGGCACGTGCCCCCTTAAAATTTACTTTCACTCACAAAGAAAAATTATATTGTGCTCCCTCCAAAATTTTAAGATTTATTTGTTAGGTTTATTACAAAAATAAAAATTATTTATTTGCTATTTTTATTTGTCATTTACATTTTTCTATTCATAATAAATAATTAAAAGTATTTTATTATTCTCAAAATTTTCTCAGAGGATGAATGATCTTATGATTGCTTGTATTGAGAAATATATATTAGATGATATCAACAATGATGTAATTTTTCACCGCTCTCAAAATATGAAGAACAGATGTTATCAATTGTGAGTTTTTATATCTATATCTATTTTATCTTTTTCTTATAAATATATTCTAGTTTAAACAAATATAAAACTACTAATAGTGGTCTTAAATTTGAATGAAGAAGTTGTGAATACTTTTTAAATTACGAAATGGTGCCCTCCTAAAAATTATTTCAGGCTCTGCCTTTGACTAAACAATAGTTCTATAGTGTGCTATAATAGCCTATAGGGCTGCCTATCCCTTATTTCCGCCTCTTTCATCTATTTCTATTTTCTAAAGCCTCTTGGAGATATATATACCTCCCCTCTTGTACAAGGTGAGAGGAAAATAAAATCTTAGAAGTTTTCTCTTTTCTTTTATTTTATACGAAGTTTTTTTTTTCAATTTTTTATTTTCTACATGTTATTAAAGAAAGCACATTTTTAAAAAGAGGCAAAAATTTAATACTACTAAGACTCATAATGATTATAATAATGTTAGAAGGCTTGTAATGGGAGTAATGAGAAAAACAAAAATTATAGTTTTTGATGATTTATATAATATTCTTGGTATGAAGGGAAGGAAAAAAAGGGAGATAGGTGGAATAATTAAGGTAATAAATTAGAGATTCAAGCATTTTGTTCAAATTAATTGGGTTAGAAGCAAAGGTAATGGGATCTTTGTTAAAGATGAAAACATTAAAAAAAGGAGAGATTGTTACTTTGAGAAACAATTAAGAAATTTAAGGAAAAATATTATTTTGGAACACTTTAATGAACATTGTAGTGACATATTTTACATTGATCCAAAAAATTGAGATAGAGAACTCATAATGGTAATGTTTTTGGTCTAGATGAGATGCTCATTGTGATTTGATGAATTATGGAGGATATTGCAGTGATTTGGTTAACAAAGTTCTTTTATAAAATTTTAACAGTGAGAGTATGTCAAATGATTGGAGAAGAAGCATTTTAACATCAATAATTATGAACATAGATGATGTTGAAGATTGTGCTAATTATATAGTAAGAAAACTTATGAATCATACAAAGAATTTATAGGAGGGTTATGGAACATAGGTTTTGAAAAGTTACATCAATTTTGGTGAACCAATTTAATTTCATGCTAGGAAGATTTACCATGACATCAATTTTTATGATAAGTCCATTAATGAAGAAGTATGCAGAACAATATAAAGATCTTCATTTGATTTTTATTGATCATGGAAATTTATTCATATAATTTTTAGTTATGGCATATATGATTGAGTATGATGATATTTAATTTGGTTTGCTTTTAGGTTGAAAGGTGAGTGTCAAAGATATATTGATGTTATTGAAGATATGTATGGTGGAGCACTAATTAGTATTAGTAGTTTGTAGTGTTACTAAAGAGTTCTCAATTACGGTTGATTTATATTTAAAATTAACATTAAGTCCATATCTTCTTGTTTTGCTTATGAATGTTCTTACGAAGGATATTTAAAGCAAGGTACTTTATTGTCTTCTTTTTAAATGATATAGTTCTAATTATTATGTTTTTATTTTTAATCTATAACAAACAGACCTATCATTGTTCTCTATTTTTATTAATATTATAATAAAAGAGGATAAATATCATTAATGTTATTCAAAATATCATAGTATTTAATTAGAAATCACAATATAATATATTGCTAAAATTATGTGTTTATAAAATGTTTTATTAATCATATAAAAGCTATATGATTATATAGTTTTAAAATTTTGACATTATACATAATATAAATGATAAAATAATTTATATGATGTAAGATAATAAATTTCTTTGAAAATATATTTATATGTAATGATATTATTTATAGTTATCATAATCATTATTCAATTTATGAATAAAAATGACTGGTTTTAGTTTTTTTTTTGGAATATGTATATGTAAAAATTGTGAATAAATCACTTATAGATATAGAATGATTTTTTTTTTTTTATGAATTCTTCCAGTAATTATTTTTACGTGCATTTGAACAGAATTTGTTTGCTAGTACTTTGTAATTCATGTTGTTTTCTTCTGCAACTTCAGCACAAGTCAAGCTTAATAAGACTGAAAGTGAATTGCTGAAAGGAGCAAACTTGACTTTTCTTTGACCGTGAACAGAAGGATACATTTTCTTTTTCTGTGGTTCATTTTGATTTACAAATTATGCCTAACTATTAGCTCTCTCTTTTGATGTCATAGGTTGTGTCACATGCAGTTTGTTACTTGGCTTAACAAGCCAACTTTAGAAGATTGAGGATAAATAGATAGAATTTATTCATCTTCATTTTATGATGGACTGTATTTTCTTTTCAGATTTTATTAGATCTTTCATGTATCTTTTCAGCCTCATTTTCTTTTCAGATTTTATTAGATCTTTCATGTATCTTTTCAGCCTCATGTGACATTTTTTAAGCATCATTTGGTTACTTCATCGGAAAGCCCTTTTAAGTAACATTGTTCCTTCTTTCTTGGCTTGTATGATGTTAGAAATATTGACAAACAACAACAACAACAACAACAACAACAAGCCTTTATCCCACTAAATTGGAATTTACATGATCATTCGTCCATTGTACTTTTATGTGTCAAATTCTCATTTAATTCAAGTATACTAAGGTAATTTTTATACATCTTAACCAAGTCTTTTAGGTCTACCTCTACCTTTCTTAACATAAAGCAAATCTAATCGTCTACTCTCTGTCAATCTGGACGGACGCTTTATATGGCCTTACAGGCGACTCTCTAATCTTATCTCTGAGCTACTCCAACTTTTTCCCGAACATACTCATTTCTCATTTTATCTCTAAGAGTAAAGCCACTCATCCACTTGAGCATCCTCATTTCTGCAACACTTAACTTAGTCTTATGCTTCTCTTTTATTGGCCAATATTTTGCACCATAAAGCAGGTCTTATCACAATCTTATAAAATTTTCCTTTAAGTTTAAAATGTACTTTTCTATTACACAATAGGCCAGATGCATTCCTCCACTTCAACCATCCAACTTGAATTCTACTAATAACATCTCCATCTGCTTCACTATCATTTTGATCAATAGAGCCTAAATATTTGAATTGCTCTCTTTTTAATGACTTGTTCACCTAATATCACAATACTACCACTAGAACTTCTACAATTAAAATTACACTTCATATATTTAGTTTTAGATCTACTTAAACGAAAACCTTTAGACTCTAAGGTTGACCTCCATAATTCAAGTTTCTCTTGGACTCCCTCTCTAGTCTTATCAACGAGAAGAATGTCATCAATAAAAAACATACACCAAGGTATATCTTCCTGTAAATTCCTAGTAAGAACATCCATAACTAAAGCAAAAAGATAAGGGCTTAAAGCTGATCCTTGATGTAATCCAACTGAAATAGGAAAATAGTTTATCAATCCTCCTTGTGTTTGGACACAAGTAACAACTCTAGTTTACATATCCTTAATGACTTGAATATAACCAATATTAACTCCTTTTTTTCTAGAATTCTCCAAAGAACATCTCTTGAAACTTTATCATAAGCTTTCTCTAAATCATTAAATATCATATGTTGATCCACCTTATTTTTTCTGTACTTCTCCATCAAACCTCTTAACAAATGTATAACATCCATAGTAGATTTACCTAGCATGAAACCAAACTGATTGTGAGAAACTTTTGTATCACATCATAATCCATGCTCAATTACTCTCTCCCATAATTTTAATGTATGACATATTAACTTAATTCCTCTATAATTTGCACACTCTTGTGCATCACCTTTATTCTTAAATATAGGAATCAACAAACACTTTCTCCACTCATCTGACATTTTTTTAGTCTTTAAAATAACATTAAAAATATTTGTAACCCAAGAAATTCTTTGATCTCCTAAACATTTCTGCACTTCTATTGGAATATCATCAGGTCATACTGTTTTTCCGCATTTCATTTTCTTTAAAGCTTCTCTAACTTTAGATTTACTATCTGACGATGTAAAATTCTCTATTTTTATTTAGGGTATTAAGGTTGAATGTTAGAAATACTGAATGGTTCTAATTTGTTGAGGACATATTTCTTAGGTAAAGAGGGAGGAGCTACTTCAGTTTGCTCAAGGTGCCGTTTCAGGGCTGAAGTTAAATGCTGATGTTGCAAGGTAAGCAAGTTTATTGTGTTTTTATTTTACTTCTAATATTCAATTTGATACTCATGGATACGATCATTTGTTTAACTTTGGGAGGTATGACTATTTATACAACAACAATAACAACAACAATAATAATCCAAGGTGGTGAATTTACATGAATCCTTCTCCATCATTCTTATTATGTATCAAATTCTCATTTAAATCAAGTATACTAAGTTCATTTTTTATACATCTTAACCAAGTCTTTTTAGGTCTACCTCTACCTTTCTTAACATAAGGCAAATCTAATGCATCTACTCTCTGTAATTCATGGACTAGGCGCTTTATGTGGCCAAACCATCTAGGCGACTCTCCTAATCTTACTCTGAGCTACTCAACTTTTTCCTGAATATACTCATTTTGCATTCTATCTCAAGACTAAACATCCACTAAGCATCCTCATCTCTGCACACTTAACTTAGTCTTATGCTTCTCTTTTATTGGTCAACATTCTTCACCATAAGTCATTCAGGTCTTACCACCATCTTATAAAATTTTCCCAAGTTTAGTGAAACTTTTATCACATAATAGGCGGATACATTCCTCCACTTCAACCATCCAACTTGAATTCTACTAATAACATCTCCATCTATTTCACCATCATTTTGAACAATAGAGCCTAAATATAAAACTCACTCTTATTAATGACTTGTTTATAATGTCACAACTATCACTAGAACTTTACAACTAAAATTACACTCCATATATTAGGTTTTAGATCTACTTAAGCGAAAACCTTTAGACTCTACAGTTGACCTCCATAATTCAAGTTTACGTTGGACTCCTCTCTAGTCTTATCACAAGAAGAATGTCATCGACAAAAGCATATACCAAGGAACATCTTCTTGTAAATGCCTAAGAACATCCATAACTAAAGTAAAAAGATAAGCTTAAAGATGATCCTTGATGCAATCCAAGCGAAATAGGAAAATATTTTATCAATCCTCCTTGTGTTTGGACACAACGACTCAGTATACATATCCTTAATGACTTGAATATAACCAATATTAACACCTTTCTGTTATAGAACTCTCCAAAGAACATCTACAATAACAGCAACAACAAATAAATCTACTAGCATATGTAGATCTACCTAAGAACATCTCTTGCAATTTTATCATAAGCTTTCTCTAAATCAATAAATATCATATGTAGATCCTCCTTACTTTCTCTATGCTTCTCCATCAAACCCCTTAACAAATGTATAACATCCATAGTAGATCTACACGGCATGAAACCAAAGCGATTGTGAAACTTACGTATCACATCGTAACTATGCTTTCGATTACTCTCTCTCATAATTTTAATGTATGGCACATTAACTTAATTCCTCATAATTTGCACACTCTTGTGCATCATTCTTAAATATAAAGGCAACAAACTCTTTTCTCATCATCTTTTAGTCTTTAAAATGACATTAAAAGATTTGTAAGCAATTCCTTGATCTCCTAAATATTTCCACACTTCTATTGGAATATTATTGGTCTCTTGCTTTTCATTTCATTTTCTTTAAAGCTTTAACTTGATTTCTTGTCTGACGATAAAATGAAATTCTATTTTGTTTGGGGTATTAAGGTTAAAATCATCTTTAATCCTTTTGAAAAGTTTATCAAAATCTATAAATATTTTCGATATTATTTTTTAAAAAATATTTTTATTATTATTATTTTCATCCTTAATCCTCACTTGGTATGTCTTTCTTTTCTCTATCTGGTTGGTAACCTATACATACATCTTTCACCTTCTTTGGTATTCTATTATATAAATCACTAAAAGTTAAATTTTTTGCATATACAAATCTGTTTCTTAGAATCTCTGGTACTTTATATCTTTCCCAATTCTCCGAAGTTTTTACATTTAAACCAAGTTTTATAACAATCTTGCTTTATTTTTTCTTTCTTTTTCGACTCACCACTATTCTTATTAAAGGCTTTTCCTTTTGATTCTCTAGCACATCTTTAGAACTTAATTTCATTTCTTATTTTTTATAATGTTAGAACTTCTCCAAATTCTCTTCTTTGCTCTTAAAATATTTTTATTTGTGTTCTTTAAGTGTCCCAATCTAATTCTGACGATAATTTGGTTTATTTTTTCTCTTAGAACCTTTCATCTTAAAATCTAAAATAATCGATGTTGATGCTTAGATTTTCACTTGGAAAAGACCTTCAATCTTTCTGATAACGATTTATTTTTTTATCGAGGAAAATAATCAATCAGTGTTTCTTAGATCCATTTTATAAGTAATAATATGTTCATCTCTTTCTTAAATAAAGTGTTAATTCTGAAATCGTAAAATTTAAAATTAAAATCTAATATAGTCCTGCTTCTTTTATTTTAAATCGATAACCATTATGAATCTTTAAAATCTTCTACCACTCTAAACGCCCATTTAAATCTCCTCCAATAAAACTTTTTTCAAGAGGGTATCTTTTGTATTAATCCTCTTTCCAAAATTTTTTTGCCTTATCTCCAAACCTATTTGGGCGTAACTTATAACATTGATAATCTTAGTATCAATAATCTTTAAAGTATAATTCTATCTCCATCTATTAATATTTATAACATTATTTCTTATCTATAATCACACCTATACTATTCTAGTTCGACTTTTACCGAATACCTTTAAAACCTAAACTATCAATCTCCGCCTTCTCCCCACCCATTTAGTTTTCACATAAAATATTTATCTTTCTTTGAACCATAATATATTAATTCCATTTACCGTAAAGTACCTATATTCCAAGATCCTAATCTAATTAGTTTCATGGACTAACTTCTTTGTTCGCATCCGTCCATAATGTGAACCCTTGCTTATTTAACATCGCAGGGTGCGATGTGACTCTAGCATATTTTGTATTCAGCCATACAAGCTTGCCAGGGACGCATTCACAATGATTTAAAGGATTCATGTCATGATTATTTCAACAAGTTTTACGCTGACTGTCGACTACCTAACGCAACCCTCCACTTTTCACATCCGGACTTGGGACCGGCAATGGTAGTGTTTGTATGACTATTTATGTTTATATAAATGCAAAAATAAATTGATGTTGCAAAGTTTGTGAGCAACTTTATTGTTATTTTTTTATTCTACTATTAGTAGACCGTGTTTCATTTGTTTAAAAACACAGAATATGCGGTTCAATTTTTTGTGTTTTCCTGATAAAAATAAGGCATATTAATGCTATACCTTTATGAAGCATTCAAGAAACTTTATTTTTTCTTCATGTAACATTTCAGAATTCTGCTCAAGTGCATGCTAATAGATGCTTCTGTTATGCTAATGCACTTGTGTTAGTTAGTATCTCATGCTTATCAAGTCTTGGCAATGTTTAATGAGTTGAAGTAAATGTAGGTCTTAAAATCTGTCCTCAGCTGAACTACAATATTGAATAAGTAATAATTACTGTTACATTAAGCATCATGCACCATTGAACTTCACTGCTTAGTAATATTTATGGTACATCTTCGTATCGCATTGCTATCCGCTTTCATAAACACTTCATTAATGTACAAGTGATGTGTGACATTTTAGGGAATGTGGATCTAGCATGCAAAGGAGGCTAGCTATTAAAAATCAATCTTATTCTTTTGATGAAATCCGAAGATGGTCAAGTTCCAATTTATATGAAATGGGTTTTGGCTTTCTACTAGAAATTAAGAATAAGAAATCTGATGCTAATGAAAGCCATGCAAATAGTTGAAACTTTATATAAAAGAGGCAAATTACATTATAGTATTTTTGACAAAATTGAATCACAATCTCATCCAATAACCCTAAATAAAAAAACGATCAAGAGAATAAAGAGAGCCAGGAAATAAATGACTCTAAAAATAATTCTTATGCTTATACGAGTAAGCCTCTTTTAGAATCTGGCAAATCTTATACTCATTTAACAAAAATTATCTAGAAAGTTGAAGGATTTGCACATCCAAACCCAAAATTTCATTAACCATAAAACTATTATTTGTTTCAGATAGACTTTTTTATAATACCAATTAGGATAGATGACATCTCCAACAGAAGGAGAATTTGAAAGTCCAGAAGATTCACAACTACAAACAGGATCACATTCACAGCTTAGATATAGTCCAGTGAGTAAGATCCCGCATGCCAGCTAAGTCCCACCTCTTAGCCACAACCTCGCTCAAGAAAAAATAGAAGAACCTAAGGAGTTGAAGGAAGTTAAGCTGTGGAAATTGTAAATTTAATAGTTGTAAGTAAGGCGTCTACTAAAACAGCTACAAAGGCTGGCAATGGTGTTGTACTAGAAGGGGATTCATTATTTTTGCCTGACTTAGAAATGTTTTTCTAAGCTTTGAGGAATTGTTTAATTAATATTCTTTCCACAAAATTAGGTATTCTTGTTGGATTTTCAATATATATATATATACATATATATATATATATATATATATATATATATATATATATATATATATATATATATATATATATATATATATATACATATATATATATATACATATATATATATATATATATATATATATATATACATATATATATATATATATATAGTTAAGTCATCATATTTTCACAGTTTACATTTGGCATCCACTATTATAATTGACATAATTGCATTAAAATAATCATGTATATTCTTAAGAATCATTATGTATGTCTGGAAAACGTGTTGAGCATATAATAGATGTGAAAGTAGGAGGTTGAAAAAGGGTATAATTTAAGGCATTTATTGATGGTTCATGATATAAAATCAGATCATGAACGTTAATATTTGGGGTGATATTGATTTTTTTTTTCAAAATTTCTAACTTGTGTGCATTCCTCCTAATTATATTGTATAATTTTATATGATCATTCTTTTCTTCTGGCTAATTTTTCAAGGGTTATTGAAAGAAAATTTTAGAATATTGATAGACTGTGGTCTTTTTTTTTTTGAATTTCAAGTATCTTTGTTTGACAATTGCAATAGATATTTATTTATTATAGTCAACAGCGAGCTTCAATGAATATTTTGACAAAAATCATACTATGAAGAATGGGTATTATTACAACAGAATGTGATGCTTATAGAAGTAACAACGAAATTCTCATGCACTTGTGAATATATTATTAAGTAGACTTTATTACATATTTATGCGGGCTGCAAGTTTGCATTTAGTATAAAATATAATGAAATATATAATTTCACTGAGGTTTTCTAGGAGTTCCTTAAATGTTATTTGAAATTTTAACCTCTACTAATGATGTAATGAACGCACAAAGGTAGGAGCTAAATCATCCTATGACTGAAGTTGTTGATGGTGTTTGGCACAAGATTTAATTTTTTTCCTAATTTCAATAAGTTGATCTAGATCACATAAATTTGGTTTAGTGCTTTTTGGTACTGATGTGAAATTGTGAGGTCTTCATATTTAGTTCAAAATCATGGTTCAGTGCAAGATACGATTGCATATATGTTCCTTTAAATTTTCTTTCTCCTGACATAAGCAATCACTTCTTCAATGATGGGATTGTGTATGGATTCTAATGGGTGATTGTTGGTTTAGGTGAGTTGTCAAAACTTATGGGATTTCGAGTGGGAGTTATTCTAATCAGTGGCAAAGTCAAGAATGGATCAGTAGCAAGCTCAATTTCTCTAGAAAATATTTCTTAATATCAGTTTTGTTATAGAAGGGTTGGTTTTTGAAGAGGGTGACATCATTGGTAGTGTAGATTCTTTTTTTGGTAGATGGTGAATATCATTTTTATGCCTTTTTTTGACAAGTACCTAGAAAAATATATTAGGTGATCTGGTTGCGATGTTTAGGATTTATGTGACGAAAGATGTGCATTCAAAGATTTTGGAATGGATGAGATGATTTGAGCATTAGTATAGTCTTGGAGAAGAGTTAGCGTAATCATTTGGAATTTTAGTATTCGAGAGGGCATATGATTGATGAGAGAAGTTACAATTAACATAACTTGCTCTAGAAATATTTTGGAATGTTTGAAACAAGCATAATTAATCTAGCTGCTTCCATAAGATTTTTATTTTTTGTATAAGCCATTTTGTTGTCGAATGTTGACATATTTGCTTAGATGAACACTACCTTGATCCAACAAGTAGGACCCCTTTGTAATACTTAGTTTTTAGATTGTAGTTTGGAATTGAATTTGCATCATCTTATTGGTAAGTTTAAATGTGATGCTAACTTGTGATTATTTTTTTCTTAATAAACAACCATGTTATTCTGAATGATAATCAATGAATCTCACAAACCATCTAGAGTTGGCGATGTTGTTGACCCTGACTTGCCTTCGCATGTTGTTATGGATTGAAGATAATGGATTGATTAGTTTGAATGAATGACTCGGGAAAGAGTTGCAAGTTTGTTTGGATAACTGACCAATTTTGATTAATAAGAACCACAAATTTGTTTGAATAAGATAATATTTTTTTTAGATGTAATAAATTTTGATAACCTAAACAATAGTGCCATAACATGTTTGCATTCTCGTTGTTCGTACTAAAAGTTGAAACTATACATGTCTTTTTCAATGTTTATCACTAAATGTTCTTTCCTTAGGATCTTCTTCATTGCATCCAAGACCTGAAATTTACATATGTTTAGGAGGTTTAGTATCATAATTAAGATTTTTATAATTTTATTGATGGAAAGAATGTTACTATTTAATTTTTGAGCATAAGGGATAACATCCTTTTGAATGTATGCCAAATCTAGTGCTTGCAATTGTATAAAGAGATTCATATGCAGTTGAATAGCAAGGCATGAAAATCACATCGTTATCAATTATGTGATCAGAAGCACCCAGGGATCTTGATTTCCACAGATGCAATCATGAGGGTGATAGAGGGTTGTGTTTTTCAACATTAAAAGCTGATCTCACAACGAATTCATCGGTCATAAGTCATAAGCAATTTTTGAGACTTTGATGGTTATTGAAATAATTTTTGAAGAAATTCAATATGCTCTTCATTTCTGTTGGAATCTCAAAGAAGGCTTCACGAATATTGGGAAGAGACTTTGGTGTCTAAATATTTATTTAAGCTGACTAGGAACTTGTATGCTTGTGTCATTTTATTATCCTTTTGTATTACTGGTTATCTTCTCGACACCTCCATTCTATTTCACTAAATTTGTAATTTGTCAAGTTATTGCCAACAACAAGATAAAGAGTTGAAATATGCCGTGATAAGTCTCGCCTTATCACAAGTCATGAAAAATACATTTGATCTCATATATGGCTGATGTATTGTTGCCATTGGAGCATCTTTCTTAATTATATCTCAAATTTCTTTAGCGATCTTGTTTATGAGAAGGAAGTTACTTGGAATTAGTGGTCTTAGCTACTTTTTGGCTGAGTTGTCTAACCCTTAAGGGTAATTGATGCGTAGAAGGTTGGGCATAACACAAATGTTATTGCTTTTGGATTGTTTGCCTCAGATAATTATTCCAGATCTCTAAGGGCCTTGCTTGATACATGGTGGGAGCTTTTTTACTCTATTAATTGCAGTACTTGGTTGCTTCATTTAAATTGAATTGTATGGACTGCCCTATTTGTTCAGTCACCAGCAGAAAGAGTGGCGGTGGTTGTTCTATCAAGGATGTTAAATCAAGATGATTGTCTCAATGAAAAGACAATCTATTTGGATGCAGGGCGGGTTGAGAGAGGTGAGTCATGCGATCTGAGAGATCTTGCATAAATTCACCTATGACCTGCTACATTCACTTTCCTTGTTCGTGTTTCCTGCTATTGTCTAGTTAGCTTTGCTCGTGCCTGCTATCGGTGGATCATATTAATTTGAGAACTACTAAATGCAGAATTTTTTGGTTGGATAATTTTTTACAATGTTCTATTAGTGTTGAAGATTTGTGATTAGATGCTTGTCTATCTGAGTTATACTTGTAATAAATTGATTTGTTAGTTGAGCTTTAAGTTTGCATTTGTTAAATAAAGTCATATTAAATGAAATTAAACTAAACGTGTGCCATGTTCTTCCAAATGACCATTTTTTCTTTTAATGTGCACTATACAAGCTTTGTTTTTGCCTGATAGTTATCTTATATTTTAGACTTTATACAATTTTTATGGTATAGTTTTCTTATCATAAACTGTTGTGGAGGAGCTGGATAAAAAATTGAAATTGCACGGCAAACATAATTTGTATAGTTTTATAGCTGATTCTTTCGTAGCCTATCTCTCCTCATTCTCCCCTCTCTTTTCTCTAAAAAAGATAAAGAAGAATGAGAGCTTACTCTGATGATCCTCCTATTCCTATATTTTGTTTATAGACTAGATGCTGAGGTTGCTAAACTTAGGCAAAGCATTGAGGGGATCAAATCATTGCAAATTTCTTCAAGTGAAAGTCATGACAAAGCATCTGAAAAAGCAACCTTTCTGACAATGGAGGTGTGGCTAATTTTAAAGTCTGGTTTTGGCTTTTTCTCATGTACTCTTCATCTTACTTTTATATTATTTTTTAGTAAGCTGAGTATTTCTCCAATTGTTAACCTATATTTTTTATTTCATTTGTTATTTGGCTGTTTTATATACAATTTTCTTTATGGTTATTTTAATTGTGCAAAATTGTTTATTATAGGAATGGTAGGATAATTATGTGGTTTTTATGCTTTTTTATATTGAACGTTGAGCCAAAGTTTCTCGTTAAAATCAAGAAAAATTTACAATTACAAACAAATAATAGCAATGATAGAGAATCAATTAAACGAGATGCATCTATTAGACGTTGAGAAAAATTCGAGACCATAAGGAATGTGATTCTCTTGACATCATTGTTAATTTTAGAAAAAATCTTTTATTTTGTATTGTTAAAACAAAGGTAGGAAAGATTGATAGTGTGAAATTAGAGGATCTTCTTTTTTTCTTTTTCTTTTTTGTTCTTTGAAAAATGTCTAGCGTTTCTTTTATTCTAAACAATCAATCTTCATGACAAAAAGAACACAATCCAACTTTCTCTAGAATTTATTCTTGATATGAACATAGAAAGAAGCAGAATCTAGGTCCTTGAAAGGGAAGAAATGCCAAAAAAATATTATAAGGCCTCCTCCAAATATTGGAAATAGTCATGCAACCAAAGATGATATAATTATCTTCAATTTTGCTTTTATACATAGCACAAGTAGGGGTGTAAATGTATCGAGCTTGAACGAGCTTATTGTTTGTTTGCCTTCGGCTCAAAATTTTATTTATTTGATTTTGGATCATGTTTGTAGTGGGATAAAGTCTTGTTGGTGTTGTTGTTACTGATTTTGCCTCATGTTCAGTTTGATATGAATCTGTTTGCTTGTTTGCTGCTTATGTTGGCTCAAATTTAGCTCATATAATCTAAAAAATAAAATATAATATTTTTTTATTAAACTTAAAAATAGTATTGTTCCTTGAGAAACAAAAAAAATTATTGCTTGAATTATTTGATTGCAATTTATAATAACTAATTTAAAACAAAGTCTTACAACTAACAATTTAGTTTATCACAATGCAAGTAATAATTGCATAGCAAATAACATATACATTACATGATAAAAAAATTGAGAATGATCATGTAATATTTTTCAATCTTCATCAACTTCACACCATACTTGCAATTTTTATCTACTATGAAGAATTTCAAAATAAGCGATGAAAGTAAATTGAATAAGATAATATTGAAAATTTTATTTTATTTACAACTGCAAATTTTACAAAATGGAGGCTCAAACTTTAATCTTATGCTTTATATAGTTGGATGCTCAGCGTTCCATTTCAGCTATAGAGAAATTAGAGTTCATAGGCTAAAGATTATCTTTTCCTACCATTCCTGGGAGGCACTTGTTTATTGCTAGTTTTAACAATCTGTATCTCTAGGTGTGGGGGTTGCGAAGTAAGATTTAAATTTTCATTACTGTTTTTAACTTCTACATGCAATTCATTAATAGATGATGTATTTTGAGAAATATTTAATGTTGACATGGCAACACACTAAATAATGAAGAGAAGCAAAACATGAGTCGAAATTAGAGATCCTCTCAATATGCCACCAAGCATCATCCTTTCAGCAAAGTAACACCAAAATTAAATTTGATGGATTAGTAGTTCAAAGCAAAGGCAACAAAACATACTTAATATAAAAAAATTTAGTACATATAAAGTTATATCATCATTTTTATAAATAGAAACCAACCATCCAACCATGGAAATGCAGCTAAGATTTGAATAAGCTTTCTAAACCTACTTTTAACAAATAAGAGATTATTCAACTTGATATTCACAAAAATAACACATAGAAGTAAGAAAACAACTATATATGAGCCCTTTATTTCAAACAGCAACCAAGAGATCTTAAATAGTTGACTAATCACAACAAGCATAACAATGGATTCATATAATCATGGTTACAATAAATATTTTAAGTTTCAACATAACAATAACCCAACCCTAGAGTAGTAACATATTTAGTTGCTAAAGCATATCACCATATGAACAAAAAAAAAATCAGAGATAGTGACAAGGATGGACCAAAAATTATAATCGAGAAGGGAGGAAAGTAGTTAAGCGGCGTTGTGAGTTGTGATTTGAGAGGGCTTGAACCATGAGATCGATAGGTAGGTAAAGCCAAGAGACACAAATAGAACTTTCACATCATAGAAAACAAAAGTTGCAAAATAAAAGAGAAATCTTAAGGTTGGCTAGCATGGGCAAAAATTTGTTTCGCCTAAATGTAAAACACCCAAAATAAGTTCAAAATGCACTTCGGTTCAATGCTAGCTAGCTTCGTAGACCGTGATCTAATTTAATAAAAATAAAGGAATTAGTAATAAATTTTAATTATTTAATTATTTTGAAATAAAATTAGCTAAACATGATCGAACAAAGATTTGTTTGTGTTTTGCTTGTTTATAAATCAAGCTTAGAATAACTATTCGTGTTTAGCTCGTTTACTTAATGAATAAATCAAATATGAGCTACTTAGCGTGCTGAACACAAGCTCTTCATGAACAATAAATTTTTTTTTCTCTCTTGATAGATGTAACAATGTTAAAAATGTCTTTGTTTATTGGTTAAACCTTCTGGGAATTATCCTTGTAAAAAGAGATTAGATAAGAATAAAAAGTTTGAAGGGCGCGGTGCAATAAATTTTCAAATCCAGAAGCTAGTTAGTATATGAAAGCTCTCATCCAACAACAACAACAACAAGTCTTTATCCCCCTATGTGGGGTTGACTACATGAATCATTCATTTCCATTATATCCTATTAAGTATCAAATTCTCATTTAATTCTAATAAAATAATACCTTTTTTATACTTCATAACTAAGTCTTTTAGATCTATTTCTACCTTTCTTAACATAGGTTGATTCTAATGCATCTACTCCTAATTGGGTCATCGGACGACCAACATTTTATTTGACCAAACCATCTGAGACGGCTCTCTCTAATCTTAATGCCATTGGAGCTACTCTAACCTTTTATGTATATATTCATTTCGCATCCACTTGAGCATCCTCATCTCTATAACACTTAATTTATCCTTCTCTTTTATTGGCCAACATTCTGTGCCATAAAGGATTGCAAGTCTCACTACTATCTTATAAAATTTTCATTTAAGTCTAAGCAGTACTTTTCTATCACACAACAGGCCCGTACATGTATCCATTTCAACTATCCACCTTAAATTCTACTAATAACATTCCCATCTATTTTACCATCACATTGAACAATAAACCCAAGCAATCTAAAACATTCACTATTATTTTAATGACTTGATCCCCTATTGTCACAACCCCATTATTAGATCTATCACTACTAAAATTACTATCCATATATTTAATTTTAGATTCACTCAAACAAAAGCTCTTAGACTCTAATGTCGACCTCCATAATTCAAGTTTTTCTTGACCCTCCTCTCCAATCGTATCAACAAGAAGAATATTATCAGCGAAAACTAAAATGCATACACCAAGGTACATCCTCCTATAAATGTCTTCTAAGAACATCCATAACTAAACCAAAAAGATGTGTGCTTAAAGCAGGTGCTTGATGTAATCCAACTAAAATAGGAAAATACTTGGCCAAGCCTCCTTGTGCTTGAACACAAGTAGCAACTCTGGTATATATATCTTTAATGACTTGAATATACACAATATTAACTTCTTTTCTAGAACTATTCAGAGCACTTTTCTTGAAACTTTATTATATGCTTTTTTTGATTCAATAAATATCATATTGTAGATCCTCTTTACTCTCTTTATACTTTTTTATCATAGCTCTCAACAAATGTAACACATCCCTGGTAGGCCTATTCGGCATGAATCCAAATTGGTTTGGAGAAATATTTGTATTATGTTGTAACCTATGCTCAATTACTTTCTCCCATAATTGTAATGTATGGCATATTAACTTAATTTTTCTATAATTTGCACATCTTGTGTGTCAAATATTTTTTTTAAATAGGAACCAACAATTTCTTTTGTTTAACATCTATTTAGTCTTTAAAATAAGATTAAAAGGTTTAGTAAGCCAATAAATCCTTAATCTCCTATTTCACACTTCTATTGGAATATCATTACTTCTTACTGTTTTATCACACTTCATTTTCTTTAACGCTTCTCTAATTTTGATTTTATCAATACAACGATAAAAATAAAAATCTCTATTTTTATTTAAGATACTAAGGTCATTAAAGTCAATTGCATTCTTACAACTTTTATTGAAAAGTTTATTAAAATATCTCATCCACTTATGTTGAATATTCTTTTGTAAAAGTACCTTGTCATCTTCGTAGTTAATGCACTTCTTTAAATTAAAACTTTGGCTAACTTTTACATGTATCTTTCTCTCTCTTTAGTATCCAATCTATTATGTAAATCTCTAAATGTTGAATTCTCTGATCACATATTGCTTTCTTAGAATCTATACAAACAATTCTATATCTTTCATAATTTTTTGAACTTTTATATCTAAACATATTTTGATAATAAATTTTTTTATGTTTAATCTTTTCTTATATATTTTGACTCCATCATCAACTATTTTTACTAATAAGATTTTTTACTCCTGATTCTCTAAGCACATTTTCCTCGCAACATGCTTAATATCATTTGCTACTTTTTTTTTTACATTTCATTAGCTTTCTCATGAATATCTCAAATCTTAAGATCTTGTAGTTTATTCTTAAAAATATTTTTTTAGTGTTCTTTAAATGCTCCTATTTAATTTTAGGATAATGTTTCATTTTATTTTTTATTTTTCAGCCCTTTATTTTAAAATCCAAAACCAGTGGTCAATATCGAGTGTTTAAAACTTTCATCCGAAATGATCTTACATTTTTTCTCTAATAAGTAACTTAATTTCTCATTATCATTATTCCTAGGAAAATCTTGAGAAGATAAAAGAATAAAGTAGAAGTACGTAATAAATTTGTTAAGTTTTTTATGGATGGCATAGACATCCTTTACTTTAATGAGCTTAACTTTTATTTACAAGTCTTTTGAATTTGTATTGTTGTCCATACAATTAGCTTCCAAACTTTAGATATAATGAAATCAAAAGCATCCCAATTTCAATGGAAGAAAGACAGCTATGAATTCCAACACAAACATGTACATGATTTGGCGCATTAGAAGCACCAATGTTCTCATTTTAATATTTAACCATAATAGAGAAACCATTATGCTCCATACATTCCTTGTTAACAAGAAATCTAATACAACTCTTGAATTTTGTAAAGAAAGAATCCGATTTGATGAGAGTAACAGAATGTACGCAGTCCTTATTTCTATGCTAATTTAAAACTTTAATGTTATCTTAAGTCTCAAATCAAAGCCTTAAAAATACCTTAAAATTTGGTGATTTTTTTTTGTTTTTGTCATCTTTATGGATTGAATGTAAAATATGTGATTAATTTCTTTCTCAACGTGATTTTAAAAGTGCAGTATCGATGATATCGCCAATCTTCTTTCAACCTAAGCATATGACCCCATTCTAGCAATTTCTTGGGAATTGGCTCTTCTCCAAAAGCTTGAAACACTTGAGGTTTGTGGGCTTACTTCCGGATGCTTGAGAAAGCTTAGATTTAGGAAGAGAATAACAAGGTGCCCTTTTGATAATTGAAGAATTTCTTTAAACATTTGCAAAGGAGCTTTCAAAGAATTTCCTAGGAAGGAGTGAACAAGTTTCGGTTTGCTTAGGGATAATACCACCATCTCCCCACTTCAATTATCTCATCCTTCTAAAAAATTTTTTGAATGTTCCTTTCTCACTCTTTTTAATGAGCATGCTTTAGCTAGGAAAGATCCTCTTTTTGGATAAGTGATTATGAATTAGGGATTTGAGATTTGTGAAACCACCACAATAAAATATAATTATATGTTTTTTAATTTAACTCATTTTCTCAGGGTATTAGTGTTTTTTTACTATATGAAATACAAACTCCAACCTTTTTTCTGATTGATTAATCTCCTTGGCCTAAGGATTTTGATGGTAGTTTTGACTTCTTAAGCTAATAAAATTGCTAGTGTTTATTAATATGAAAAAAATAAATTATAGCAATGATAGCTATCTTTTTTTGGTATTTAACTAATAGGGTGCTTCAATCACTTACCTATACTTAGTTATGTATGAACATAGGGAAAAATGTCAAGATAGTATCTGGAAAATTTATGGGGGCTCATTTTAGTCATCTTAAATCTCATCTAAAATAGTCCCTTGATTTCTCAAATTTGATTCAAAATAAGCTAATAGAGGAACTATTTTATTTCATATTTGATGGACTAAATTTAGATCTACATAATAGTTTAGTATTAAAATGACCCTAAACAATTAGTTTTGGGGTCATATTGACCTTTTTTCTTTTTGGAAATATAAGTTGGCACTTTTTTTGGGTTTTTTATTTCTAATCTTTTCACGGAAGAAATTTTTTAGCTTTGCAATTGCTGTATGATACTGATTATTACACATCTAGTAGAAGGCCTGGTATAGCTTAAAAGTGAAAATTGCTTTGGTTGTCTTGAACTTTCAAGCGTATGTGTATTCATACTTTTGAACTATGGGAATGTATTGGTTCGCTGTATAGAAGAATATGAGAATTTTTTTGGTTGTTGCAATAAGTGATTACTCAGGTGCGAATGTTTTCAGTGATTGTTACTTTCACAGATCAGTCATAACACTATGGCATGTTGTTTCTAGGAGATGTGAAGGTTTTGTCATCTAGCATTAAGGTAACCCACTTCAGCATCCTGTTGGATTAGCTGTACTCATCTGTCTAGAGTTGGTGCTTGGCCTGAAGGTTTAGCTTCAGTATTGCAACAGTGATGCCATTTAGCATTGTAGGATGTTTTTTTAAAGCACACTTGGAAGTACCTTGATGATGTTTCGAGTGTGTTTGAAAAAAAGATATATATTTTGAAGTCACATTTCTTTTTTTTTTGTGTGTGAACATCTTTGCATGATTTGTTTTATTTTTATATTTGGTAGAGAGTGGATGCTTCTGTGTAGGTATGAATGCCTCTCAAAAGTTATGTATGGTTTGTTTATATTTAGGCCTTTGGATAACTGGCAACTCTATTTTCTTTAATGATTTGCAATGTATATTTCTAATTTATAAAAATAATAGCATGCTGCAACATAACTTCTGCCCATTTTTTTGATGATAATGAGTTAATTGAGTAATCAAGTATCTCAAACTAAAGTATTATTCAAAATTTTTGGCAATCTTTAGGCTCTGAAAGACGCACTCACAGAAGTTCGGCTATGTTCCAGAATTGAGGCCTTACTTCAAAAGAAGAAAATGATAAACCCTGGAGATTCACCGAGATCCATTATCAAAAGGTCTGTTGCTAGAGATATATTTCACACCCCTATAAATTGAACATATTTTTAACGTATGTACAAGTGAACATATTTTCAATGCATGTGCTCATATGGTGTCTTACCTTATATGTAAGAGGAGTGCAATATTTGTGGAGATGATGTACCAACATCACTTTTTTTTTTTAATTATATATAACCTAAAGATGTGTTGAAAATGTGTTCTAATTAAAAGCAGAGAATATTTCCCATGTTGCTAATGAGTAATGTTAGCATTTTTGAGTTATTGATATCAATGAAGTTTGACTTTTCAAGCATGTTTAGGATGCACAAATTTCTGTAGAATTACCTATTTTAAATACTCATGCTAATTTATGCAATAGCTGCAGGATTACCATAGCTTGTGGTGACATGTTCAATTCCTGTTGTTGAATCACATAGTTTTTACAAATTTTCTTTCACTTTAATGGATTTCAGTTTTTTTAAGATATTCTTAAATTTTATTCTTGATCATCATGCTAGTCAGTCAATTTTGAGTACTTGATTGCAATGGAAATAAGGTTGGAAACTAGAAAGTATACAAAAAATTAACAAGAAGTTTTGCTATATCTCACTTCATTAGATTATACTTAAAAATATTATCATTATGAATTTTCTCATTTTGATATAAAGACCAAAATAGTGTGTTGATTTTTAAATGTAGCGTCTATTACATTCTTGAATGGCTTTGGTAAAACTCCAATCTTTTGTGATGGAAAGAGCAATATGTGAGGATTTTGTTCTAATTTCTATCTGAATAAAACCATTGAAATCTTGATTGGTTTTGCTGATCCAAGGGTCTAAAAACATCAGAGCTTCTTACGACATTACATATATAACTAGTTTTTGTATTATATTCTTGCTTTTGAAGTTGGTCTCTCTAGCTGATTAACATTGAAACAATGTTGCATGCTTGTAAATTGAGCAGTAGTGATTGGCATTTGGTGCATGCATTTGACCACTACACGGGTCCTCTTGAGAAGTTGCGAGCTTGCAAACATTTAGTATCTATAGCTTGGAAAATATAGTGCCTAATTTGCACTTAACCTTGTATTACTTTTTGTTTCAACAGATGACTTCTTTTTTGCATCAATCCTATAATCAAATGTTGCATTTTTTTCATTACCTCCTTGCTTAATCTCATTACTACCCATTGATGGCCCCACACTACTACGTCTACCATGACTTTATATCGAACCTAGGATTGCAAATGAACTGAGCATTCGACAAGCTACTTGTAGCTTGGTTCGATTAAAGCTTATTTATGATCGTTTGATTAATTAATAGAATGAGCTTGAACGCATGTAAATACTCGGTAGCTAAATGAAAAAGCTTGAGTAGCTTGTTGTTTAATTCATTTATATTCATGACAATATTATTTAAAGCTTGTGAACAAGCTAATTAGGAAGCTCGATTAAGGCTCATTTATAAACAAAATCATTTAAAATTTTATTTAACATAGTTCGTTTATATTTTTTAACAAGGTGCTCATGATCAAGCTTGATTAATGCTCGTTTATTTCGTTAAACTAGTTGTTGTTAATATGCTCTATAATTCCAATGTGAAGTGAGTTCGAACATGATTTTTACAAACGAGCTCAAGCATGAATATAATATTAAAAGCTCGAATCAAGCCCAAGTCGAGCTTGAACAAGATGTTGATAAAAGAGCTAGAACAAGCACTTGCTTGGCTTGGCTCATTTGCATCCCTAGTTGAACCCGTCAACCTCGTCATGCCCCTCCACTGGCCATCATCGAACGAGAAGGGGGAAGGAAAGATCGACAGGTGCTCATTTAGGGAGGCTTCGGTGTTTCTATCGTATGTAGAAGCAGGAAGTTGCGATAGGAATTCCTTGGTGTTGGTCGATGTGACCAATGGCGTTTAAAGGAGATTAGGTTTCATGAGGCATGATTTTCACTGCGTTCTAATTCTTGTGGCGATTTGTGTTGTTGTGTGGCTAGCGTTTACTTGATATCCTTGCTCTAGTCTCTCACATGCAACTGTCTAGGTGTGCATCTCTCTTGTTATTATGTGGCCATTTGGAGTCTTCTTGTGGGTATGATCTTGGATGCTCTGGATTCGATGGATTTTTTTGTTGTCAATGCCATCTCATGGAAACAAACAAAACTTGCATTAGCTTCCCTTTTCTCTTGGACCCTTCATCACCTTGGGCTTCCATCGGCATGCTGCCTTCTTCTATTTTCTCTTGGAAATAAATTCTTGCTTGTTCTCCGATGTTCATTGCTTGCTTATTTAGTTTCTTCATAGCTCCTTTAAATCCCACCTTAAATTGACCTCTCTTAAGGGATTGGTTACCCCCCTTATGCAAACTTCTCCTCAATTGGACCTCGCTCCTTTTGAGGCTTTTCCTTTATCTCTGATGATTGTGTTTCTTTTGCCTCCCCATTCGCGTTCATTTGAAAATTTGTCTCATGCTTCGAATTGTTTAGACATTTCCTTCTATCCATTTGATAATTATCCACTTTGCTTTCAATATAATTCAACAATTCCCCAACATAAACAACCTTCAATTTTTTTAGGGCAAATCTACTCCTTTTTTATGTGTAGATTTTGGTACTTTCTAGGTCTTTTGTTTTCTCACTTGGAAAATTTTCTTTGGATCAGCCTAGTTTGGACATTATTTGTAAGTTCATATCTAATTTACAATTAAGGGATGATTATTCCGTTGGGCCCATTGACCATCGATTTGTCATTGTAATGCTTTACTTACAAGCATACTACACTAGACCTGACTATTCTCACAGATTTCACATTATCTTAGTGGTTTCTCGATGGACATATTAAAAGGATCCCCCAATTTTGATTATTATGTTGAGTCTCCTATTGCTAATGTTTGGATCTCATCCATAACTTTGTCTACACTATTTCAACCAATCATTCTTATAATCTTTGGTTTTTATTTTTGGAAGCCTTTACAGGTGGATTGCAATTCTTCATTTTGCTTATCCCTATGTGGCTAGTTTTGGTGGAATTGAATATCACAACCTTTTATCATAAGGAAGCATGGGTTGGATCTTTGTCGTTTAGATATTGGTCGACAATGGTATTTGAAAATATTCCATCCTACTATACTTTTTGCCATATTTTTGGGCATGGATTTTTTGAATGCTTCAAGGATCATTCTGAGCTAATGAATCCTAAATTTCAAATGCAAGACCTTCCACCTAATGGTCATAATGATCTCCTATCACTCTGGTGGAAGATCCCACCTCACAATATAGGTTTTGTTCCCATAACATGGAGATAGATTTAATTCCTCTAGAAATAGTCGTTGATGATTCTGTTTTTGCTTTCCCTTTAGTATTGGTTAATTTATCAATTGTTGATATTTTCATTTGAGAATATTCCACAAGTTCTTGAAATGCCTCAAGCTTATTTTATGAGTTAGCACAACGATGGTTACTTATTTCAGTAGATCTCTAATTCTAAATGGAGTCTTCAGAGTATTGACTCTAGTGGATAAGAGATGTCAAGTTCTTTATATTAGAAGGGGTAAGACGACGACGACAACAACAACAACAACAACAACAACAAGCCTTCTTTATCCTACTGAGTGCCTACATGAATCTCCATTGTATCCTATTATGTCAAATTCTCATTTAATTCAAGTATACTAAGGTCATTTTTTATACATCTTAACCAAGTCTTTTTAGGTCTACCTCTACCTTTCTTAATATAAGACAAATCTAATGCTTCTACTTTCCTAATCGGGTCATCGGACGGCTGACGCTTTATGTGGCCAAACCATCTAAGGCGACTCTCTCTAATCTTATCTTCCACAGGAGCTACTCCAACTTTTTCTTGAACATACTCATTTCGTATCTTATCTCTAAGAGTAAAGCCATTCATCCACCTAAGCATCCTCATCTTTGTAACACTTAACTTAGTCTTATGCTTCTCTTTTATTGGCCAACATTCTCGCACCATAAGTCATTGCGTCTTATCACCATCTTATAAAATTTTTCCTTAAGTTTAAGAACTTTTCTATCACACACGATGCATTTCCTCCACTTCAACCATCCAACTTGAATTCTACTAATAACATCTCCATCTATTTCACTATCATTTTGAACAATAGAGCCTAAATATCTGAATCGCTCACTCTTATTAATGACTTGTTCACCTAATGTCACAACACTACTACTATAACTTCTAAAACTAAAATTACACTCCATATATTCAGTTTTAGATCTACTTAAACGAAAACCTTTAGACTCTAAAGTTGACCTCCATAATTCAAGTTTCTCTTGGACTTCCTCTCTAGTTTTATCAACAAGAAGAAAGTCATCAGCAAAAAGCATACACCAAGGTACATCTTCCTGTAAATAACTAGTAAGAACATCCATAACTAAAGTAAAAAGATAAGGGCTTAAAGCTGATCCTTGATGTAAGAGTAAGAAAAAAATTTATTGCCACTCACCTTTTTTCACTAGGCTTCATGCTATGCGATCCAAATGAATATCTTATAGCTTTGTTTGTACTACTATATCTTTTATTTTACTTTGACATTTCCTTATAAATGCCTGTGTGGTGTTCATTTTATTAGCTAGTTAATATATTTTGCTTTAAAAAAAAAATTCTGCGTATTTTTATCAGATTTATGTTTTCTTCTTGTTTTTTTAGCCAAAGTTCATGGTAAAAGATGATGGGGATGACCCTCTGAAAGCTTTTTTTTCTCCAGTTTGTTTTTATTTGTTCACAAGGTATACCCATACTTCTGTTCACTGTTAACTACCAAACATTTGCTCAGGGACATACCTCTCCACTGTTGCTCAAACTCAAGAACTTAGAAATTGCACTATGGTTTCACCACTCGCTTACCCACAGGATTTGAAGAGAAATTTTGAAGAAAAATTCTAGGAAATTTTTATACTCTTTGAAGAACTTAATCTTGGTTCATGTACTTCTGTATTTTAGCCTTGCAATATTCTTCTTCGAAATAATAAGGATGATTGATCCAACTAGGTAACAAATTTTATGAACCTTTTTTTAAATCTGAACTTGCTTTTTCTGTGTTATTAGAAATGATTTCTCTTTCTAGCTATAAAATTTTTTCTTATGATTGTATAACTCAATTTTCAGGTCGATAAGCTCAAAGTTCTTGCTGAATCCCTGGCCAACTCTTCCACAAAGGCAGAAAAGCGTATTTTAGATAACAAGTTACATTAATTTTTCATCGCTTTGATTATCCTTCACTGCTCTATTCTGTTTTTTGACCTCTTGATAAATAATTTCATTTTGGCTTGTATCTTTATTGTTCTCTTTAGATGTGCATGTGTTGACTATAACATGAAACGCAGAATGGCTAATAGGGAGGGGGCAGAAGGAAATGTGGAAAAGGTGCATCATATGGAAGTGGAGAAAACTGAAGATGGATATGGACACAATTTTATTTAAGATATCATTGTGACTAGCAACTTCAATTTAAGAATTTTCATAGTTTGCTATTTGTAGAAAGTTAATGTGGTTTGGAAGTTTCTTTACTGCTATTGGAATGCTATTAGAGACTAGCAATATGACATGCTATAACTTATTTTTGTTAACATGCAAGGCAATATGGTGAAGTTCTTATTAATGAATAACTAAATTAGAGAGGTGTTTGGATTTACATATATTTAATATGAGGTAGTTGAAAATAGACTGTGGTTTGGACAAACCACTTGCACAATGAAGAGTTGAAAATGCACTCATTAGACAAGAAGATGAGTTATTGTTGAAGGATTATGAATGGCCATGGTTAGAGCTATATAGATAAAAGTTGTTTAAAATATTTTTTAAAGATGAAGATTTAACATCTTGGGCTTTCAACAGATTATGTTTTGGACATGCACAATAAATATTTGAAAATGCACCAAATAAAACAGAAGATGAAGTTTTTTTTTTTTAAGGATTAAGACGAAAAACTATGATAACATGGATAGAAGTTGTTTGAAATGAACTTTGAAAAATAGGTTTATGATCTTAAGCATGAGCTGATGGAAAATTAGGATTTTTTGAAGCTGATTCTTAATAGTTGGGATAATACTAATTATGATGATGATTAATATCTTATTTTTGCAGTGACTTTATCTTGTCCCTATCACATTTTTTTTCTAATCTCTAAAACTAAAAGAAAAGTCTGTCAACAAATTCAAAATTGTGCTTCTGTATGATTTGGCTGAATGATCCAAGTTCCTTAACTCCTTTGCCCATTCCCCCCTTTCAATTAGAATTGGATTTGGGACACGACAATGGCTCTTACCTTTTTTGAATTTATTCTGTTTTCTCTATTATGTGGTTATCATAAAGGTGCAAGTTATCCGCTGTATTGCCATGAGTTCTTATTACTTAAATTGTAATGTCTTAGGAAAAATAGGAAAATGGTGAATACGTGACTTTCTTTATTGCCTTAGAAGATTGCAACCTGTTTCAGGCCCAGGATTTCATTTTTTTAAATTTTCAGTAAGAAAAAACTTCAAGAATATGATGGAATGGTCTTTTTTTGTGAAATGTTAATTTACATTGAATTTGTAGCTATAGAAATTATGCGGGAGTTTTTCCAAATGTACCTTTTTTAATCATTGTTTCATTTAGCAAACAAAATTAGATTAGTAGTCTAGCTCAACTTGATGATTGATGCTAGGAAGGTAAGAAGGAGATACATGAGGCTTGAATAAATGAGAATGTTAAAATGGATATATGATTAAATTAAAAATGATAATGTCATAATTATAATAGAAGGATGGTAGACAAAGCAATACTAAAGATATTGTATTTACAAATAGATTGAATAATTCATGGTGTAAATTGTGGACCAAAGATGTGCTAATAAGGTGGTTAAATAGAACTGGTATTGAAGGTTAGGAAGGAGAAAATGTAACATGGTTGGAAGTTGTGCAAAAAGATTTGCACAAATTTGAAATAACACATAGCACTTAATAGAGTGGATGGAGAATCAAGTCTTATACATCTACTCCAAAGTATTGGTCTAATGCTAATGATGATGACAGAGAATGGCTGGTAGTGTATCATGATGAGAAGTGAGGTTTAATTGACACTTGCTCTGAATGAAGGAAAGGAAAGAATGCTATCTTTTTCTAAAAGTTTTTGTACTTAAAAGATCCTCCACAAATAAACGTTTTTAGAAATTGTCGTTTGCTTCAACTCTAGAGAAAATTTTAGCTAGATGCCAGGATTGTTAATCTTTATTGAATGACAAATGCCCAATTATTGATATAACTAGGCTCCATTTTCTTATAATGATTATTACTAATAAGAAAGCAGGATTGGCAGCTGTAAATTTTTTTGCAACTTGCTTTGGAATTGGAATTTGTGAATGAGTTTATTTACACCTCTAGAACTTTTCCTTGTGTTAAAAAAACTTTTTGTATGTAAGGTGGCCGCTTATTATCTATTTTCCTAAGAAGTAATAAGTTGAACCTAAAGCTAATTCCAATCATCTTAGTCAATCATCATTAACTTATTAAAATTATTTCAGGTTGATTTTAGGCGTACGTCGTTCATACTTGAGTGTTATTTGTGTTGTTAATTTTATCCTGTCCAAGTCTTTGTATATAAATTCCTAGCCATATTGTATTTGGTATAGTGCTTTTATATCCTGGCTTGTTTATTAGTACTAGTGAATCTTTTACCTTTATTGCATATGCCCAAATTGCTTTTTATTTTTCACTTTCATCTTAAAAGTTTATATTTTCATCATTCTTTTAGCATAATATTTCTCACTCTTATCATTCGTAGTTTTACGGCATGTCATCCTAACATTCTCCTTTTACTATATTTAACTTCTGTTTTAGTGACATTTTTAATTACTTTACACTTGAATTCATATAACACAATCATTTTAATTGAAACATTACAAAATTACTTTACATGATATAGTTTTCATGGTGTACTTCCTTATTTGATTGTTCAGCTTTAACACTAGAACTTTTATTCTCATCTGTAAACAATACACTAAGGTGTCATAGTTTCAAAAATTTTCATAAACATTTTTGCATTCAGAACAAAGAGTTAAGGACTTAATGTTAACTTTTGATATAACCCCATATTATAATTCATCAAAGGTTAACATATCTTTATAACTTAAATTTAGTTTTAACACTTGTTTTTATATTGTTAACTAAATTAATGATACTCATTCTTATGAACTTCAATATCAAAAAGTGTAATCTGATTTTTATTGCTCTCTCTATATTTTTTGTTAATAATCTTAGAAACATAGAATCCTTGGTTTATTTGGTGTAGGTCCACATGGATTTTTTGATATCATTGTTGTTTTTTTAAGCTTTTATTGAATTATCCTCTCTTGCAACTCCATTTTATGGAACTATGTCCCATAAGTTTGGTTCTCCAATGTTCTATTTTTCTCTTGTTCCATTGGCTCTATAGTCAGTCCATTTGTCATAAATCATAATTATCTTCTATTGTGAAAGATAATTCCAAAATGCGTATTTTCAGTAAATTATGCATTCTTTTCATATTGGGATTTTTTTAAAAGTTAACTATTGATTAATATTCTCCAATTTCTCCATTATCTTTCTAATTCCAAATTATGCATCTCAGTAAATTATGGATAAAGTAATTTACTTTTATGCATTATCTTTAACTTTTTTAACTTTCCTATATTATATTGTAAAATTTTTCATGATTATGCTCATTTGCTCTTCTAAAAGCTTGAACCTATTTTCTCATTTAAGAATTTCTTAATGGGGCATTATTTTCTTTGCTATTATCTTTTATCAGTTGAGATTTAAGTGTTGCTGAAGTCAGTTTATTTAAGCTTCCCAAATGATTTTTTGTGTCCACTTGTTATTCTAGAAATTATTAAGAAGCCCTACGTGCTTTTCATTTTATCTATCGTCATTGTTTATATTCATTTTGTCTCTCATTTATTATCTCCTCTCATGTAACTCCATTTCATGACTTTTAAATATTATTTTATCTATATTTCATTACCCTCTTATTTTGTTACTTTTATAGTTCTACTTTTCATAACCTACAAGTTTATTTTGTTTTCAAAGACTATCAATTTGTTTATTTTTATAATATTAGGCATCATTCTGGTCTTGAGAATTTTATTAATGATGGTTATGTGATAAACTACTAAAAGTTGTCCCATAACTCTCCAAATTTGAATGTGTCTCATCAGATCTAAAGTTTTACTTTTATGCATCCTTTTTTATCTAATTTACATGCTTTTTTGGATCAATTTTTTAGTGGACTTTACAATTATGCTTGTTTTATTCTTAAATTTTTTTTTAACCACTCATTTAACAATTACTTAAGGTGATTTAGATCTTTTTTTATATCCTTAAGGGCTTAAGTATAGCTTAATTTTTTTAAATTGTTCATACTTATAAGAAATATAGCCATACTTATCACGCTTTGTTGGTTGGTTACGTGCACTCTTTCAAGAATTTTTTAGTAAAGACTTCAAAATAACTGGTGCAATGCATGAAAAAGGATTTGCATTTTTTTGAATAAAATCTACTTTATAAACTAAATGAAAAATCAAATTTAAAAACTTTTTTTAAAAAATAAATATTATAGTTAAAAAAAAGGATATGAGTATTAATTGTAAGCGTCAAGAACTGCCATTAATAATAAAGAATACTAGAAAAAGATAACATGAAGCATCCTTTGGATCATAGAAACTAAAAAAAAAAAAATACTCATTTGGATCATCTTGTTTGATGCTTTGTGAGTACAAGAAGTGATGTTATAGTATTATTTTTTTATTTTTTGCCCCATGTGGTAAGTATGATTTGAAATCTTTTGTGAATTAAAATATCAACACTTTGTTTGCTTACATCTGGAACATAAGGTTGTGGAGAGTCATGATAATTATGTACACAAATTAGAGCTAGTTGAGAAGTTCTAATAACAGGTAGGTCAGTCTTAATGATAATACCCGCCGATGATGAAGTGCTTATCACTGTAGGGCTAACAGGGGTAGGTGTAATAACCTGTAATTTCAAAGAAGAGTTAAAATTTCCTTTAAGTTTTGAGTTTCTACCTGATTTGATGGAGGATCATCTACCAAAGGGTTAGAAGATCAAATTTCAATTTTTATTTATATCTTTTATATCAGATAGTTAGATCTGAAACCTTTAGCCCACCAACTATATTTGTAAAGGAACAATGAGTGTGGATGGCTAGAGGCACAATTTCTAAAGGAGAGGAAGTAGTAGGATGAGCCTTTATGAAGAAGTAGGCATCAGGATTGGATGTTCCAACTAGGATCTAAATGAGAGTCATTCGTAACCCTAAGTCCAATCAATGTGGGAGAAGAGGGAGGCTGATAAGGGATAAGGGAAGTGGGATCCTACCTATGTTACCTAAAGAAAATGAGTCATGGTTTTGAAGAGAGAAGATATGAAAGTTACATTGAGGGGAAAAATTGATTTACAATTGAAATAGGATCTTTTCAAGTTCATAAAAAGTGTTTTAACAAATCAAGTAACACTGTTTCTATAATTTGCTAATGCTATTTGTAAAGAATTGAAATAGGATCTTTTCAATGTCATAAAAAGTGTTTTAACAAATCAAGTAACACTGTTTCTATAATTTGCTATTGCTATTTGTAAAGCTAAATTTTAGCAAATCTATCAAGTTTCTTAAATGGAGAAACCTATAAACAACACAAACTTTGATGTATACTCATTAGAACATTTTCTAAAATGACAGGTTGGTCTTATCAATTAAAGAAATACTGATAAAACTTGCAAAGAATTAATGCATAGGGCATCCATTAGCAAAAGAAAGTACCAATGAACAATAAATGGTAAAAGAACATGTCTACGATTGCATGGGCATCCAATCCCCATATAAAATATTTTAAATGAAGATAATTAATTATGAAAATATGTATGATGGATTAGAATGAATAAGGTGAGTGATAGATGGGCAAAAATTGAGAAAGGATATATGTTTGGTTTACCAACATAATCATGCAGTTAAATACAATGTGTTATTACTTCAATTTTGCTCTAGTGACATTTAAGGCAATAATCTTATATACCAAACACATCCAAATCCTAAAATTATATTAAAACCTAACGAAATATAAATATCTTCTCTATGATGTCACGATATTCCTCTTATTTGCAACTTGTTATTGATAATCACTCTTTAAATTTCCCTACATAAACTTAAGGAGGCTAACTTTATGAGTTGGTCTCAATCTAGGGATGCAAAGGATGGATAGGAAACATAGTAGGGATGGAAGAACAAGTGATAGAACAACCAAATGATACTGAATTTGCTTATGCTTCTTATGATGGAGAGAATTCCATATTGATGAATAGCTTGATAAACTCAATTGAGCTTAAAATCAATTGAACATCTCTTTTGAAAAACTACAAAGGAGATCTAGCATATAGTGCAAGAAATATGTTTCAATCTCAAAAACATGATAATAATTTGAATTCAGTTTTGTCTCAAGAATACATGTCAAAGTGCAATGATTGTGATGGAATACTAATTGGAGTTTGCTTGAATGTGTCCTCAATCTTCTTCGAGCATTGAATAAATATTTGGATGAAATAAGAAGTTACTTATTGGGAAAGAAGAATGAAGCCTTTTTTATACATATGAGAAGTCTTTGCGAAGCTTTGATGGAAGGCAAGCTACAAGAGGGTGATGCTTAGAAATACTGAAAGATTATTTCTAATGTTCACACCCAAAGTATAACATATCATTGTATTTTGATGGTAATTGAAAAAATGATCAGTATGGTGTGATCACTATCAAAAATCTTACAATACTTAAGAAATATTTTTAAAAAATTACGGGAATCTAGTCGATTCAAAATCAATGGAGCATGGAGAGTTTAGCCCAGAGTTTCAAGTTCTTACAGATGAGGACAAGCTGAGCAATATTCCTTCACTAAGAAACATCTTGAACAATCAATATTCCTTTGGTTCCTTTCTCTATTACTACTAATTATTCTATAATGCAAAAGCTAATTACTTCTCTGCCCTAAACACTAAAAATGGAGTGAACTATGGATAATTGATTCCAAATAATTGGAGATAAAATATTTTTTAAACAAATGGTTTATTGGTGTATTCCTTACCTTGAGAATTTAAATTTTTGAGTGGTTGATGGATCTCTTTCAATCATTGACGATAAATGGGTCATTTGAATAGCTAATTTGACTCCTTCCTAATGTCTTCATGTTCCAAATGTCAAGTGCACTCTAAATAAAAATTTGAATTGTGATTCTAAATATCTTTCTTCATATTGTGAATTTAGGATTCATCCTCAGAGATGGTGGCTAGTTGTGCTAGAATGTGTAATTGCAGGTTTCACTTGAATGGTTTTCAACGGTCACTATCCTTTGTCAACTCTGCTACTATTTTTGGTCGTAATGGCGATATGTCTTGGCATGCATAGCTAGCACATCCTTATTTTTCCATCTAAAATATTTCTTTCCTACTCTATCTATGAAGCTATCATTTTTCATATGAAAATTGCGTTATTGTCAAATATAATCTCTATGTCCTCGTGTTTATTATAAGTCACTACATTTGTTCTCTTTGATTCATAGTAATGTTTTGGACCTCTCTAAATGGTACAAATTTGGAATTCCTACACATGGTATCTTTTCTTTTTTTTTTTGTTTAAGAAATGTACACATATTTTGTGCTGCAAAATATTGTACACTATATTTCTTACATTGCGCAAATTGTGTGGCACTACTTAAACTCTAAAGATTATTTGCATATTCTAGGTATCAAAAGGAAGAGGCGCTGAATTTCCGTGCATCTAAAGCTAATGAAGTAGATGAAATTGAAAAGGTATATTTCTAGTTAACATTCTAGTTTCCTAGGTATTGTTGCTTGTTTGTTTTCATATGAAATCTCTGAGTTTGTTCAATATTGTTTTGATTCTGCTGAACATAATCGTGTGTTTTTTATTCATTATTTATTTGATTAAGGTTTCTAGACAAACCAGCAATACCTTACTTCCCATTTGTTTTGAAGCCAAAAGTGTCATTTCAGTCTAGACAGGAAAGAGGGGATAGAATAAAAAAAAAAGAGAACTCGCAATAGTCAAAGCTGGGAAGTGCAAAGCAAGTATCACTTAACATAATTTTGTTGCTAAGATAAGTACATTAGAAACTTAAGAGAGAAATAAACTAGGAATCTTTGTCGAGCATATCATCATTGTTCCAAGCCCAGTCTCTTATATATTCGTCACTTCTACAATCAGCCAGGTTTAGGATTCTCCTTGGTGTAGCCAGTCATAGCAAGCTTGATACTGTTGCAGACTTCATAAAGCAAGTGTCCAGATTAGGAAAGAATCAATGAAGCAGTTTAATTTAAAAAAGAGTTTAGAGTATTGAATTTATATTTGAAGTTTCTACCTTTTTTCATCCAGTTGTTTTCACAGTATCAAAAACATGACTAATCAAAGATTGCTGAAAGGTATGACTTTTTGTTGAACCGCAATATGATCAATAGGCAAGTTAGGAGCAGTCCTGGGAATAAAATTCATAAAATCCCAGACATGAAGGCGCAGAAGAGATTGTCCATTCTTTCAATCATGCAGTTTCAGATAGCATTGTCAATGTTTCAATTCCGTTTTTATTTTCTCACGTCATCTCTTGTAAGAATTCTGTCATAGAAGCCAGCCAAGCAGGATTTTAAATAAATTTCAGGTTTCTATATAGGCTTAAGTTCTGGTGTTAGCGTTCTCTCACTAATTATAAAACCTTAGAAGGATCTAATTGAGAATAGGCATTCAACTTCAGAAGTTCGGCACTTTATATCAGGATTAGCAGTAATTCTGAAGGAATTGTTGCTAGAAGATGCTATATTATTTATGACTGTTTGGTTGCATGCAAACTGAATTCATGCATTTTAAGAATGCAGCAATATACAAAGGCAAAGTAAAATTTGTGGATTTGTTGCCTTGTTTCATGTGAAGTTTGAAGTATAGTACATCACACAGAAAGAAAGGGAAGACTTATCTCCCATACAGATTACAAACTTGTATTAATATAAATAAAATTAAATCTTATCAACAAGGAAAATGAGTATCAAAACTTTGGCATTTTTTTACCAGGATGACATTGAGCTATCAAGATGATATTTTCCATTAGGTTAATGATTTGATTGTTAGTGATTTGATTTTGTATTGATTTGACCCTTAGGTACTGGTTGGTTTGAAGTCAATCAATCCGATCTCAAGCCAAGCCAAGACTTATTAAAAGTTAGATCATTGCAATCTAAAGTTGAGCCATATATGACTTATTAACCTCAATTCAAGTTCAATTTGAGCAAAAAATTATTTTGATTTTGATTAAGTTTCAATCTCTTAAGATAACTCTTAGTCCAACATACATATATATACATTTATATATATATAAATTAATATATAAATGTGAGATGCATGCCTAGATTTATTTAAATCCATATACATACATAAATATATTGGATATGCATTCAAAGATATATATATATATATATATATATATATATATATATAATTTAATCTTGAGCTAGCTTGTAATACATGCTTAATTAAGGTAATTTCATTTTTGAGCTAAGCTTAGCTTGTTAGTTGGTTTGTTGACTTTAACAAACTAAAAATGATTTAATTTTCATGCAATCGTAGATCTTCAAGCCAAATTAATTCCTTGCTTTCCATGCAACAAATGATTGATAAGTGTTCCAAAATGTGTAGTGGAAAAAGTATAAGGAATAGATGTAGGGGTGTAAACGAGCTAACTTTTGTTCGTGTTTGGCTTATTTGAAAATTGTTCTGTTCGTGTTCGGCTCATGTTTGAAATGGATCGAAATTTAAGTGTCCATGTTCGACTTGAATTGTTCGAAATAGGTCACATAAGCTCGAAATGGCTCGAAAAATATAGAGGGAAGATTTGAACTTGGACTAATCTTTTGCATGACAAAAGTTCTAACCACTAAATTTCGAGCTAAATCGAGTTGAACACGATCTAAAGAATGATTGTTCATGTTCGACATGCTTGCTTAACTAACGAGTCGAACACAAACTATTCGCAAACAACGAGCTTTTTTAACAACCCTAAATAGATGTTGACATTTAAATGGGGTTACTGGGAGTTATTAACACTTTTGACTTTGCTAGCACACTTCAAAGGGCAACATGAGCCATTCCAATTGTTGTGTGTGTGTGTGTGAGAGAGAGAGAGAGAGAGAGAGAGAGAGAGACTATGGATAGAACCTTGTGAAATTAGGGGTTTGACTTTGGAATGGGGATAGATGTAGTGAAATTATTTGCATTTGCTTTAATTAATAAATGGAAGAGCAATGTTGATATAGCATTTCTACTTAACATTGCACATTAAGAAGCAAACCTTGAGGAGTGCCTCAAAGTGTTTATAGAAAATTCATCATGAGGTATAGAACTCATGCAACTCTTGATGAGTTGTATGCTTTAACAAGGGTGAGGTGCACCTTAAGATATGCTTATTTGTAATAAATAAGAGGTGCACACCTCAAATCTTGGAATTTTTGGTTATTCCAAAAAATAAATTTATAAATTATATGTAATTTTAAAGCTTTATTTTTATTATCTCACTCTAACTGTAACTAAACCTCTCAATTCCTCTCCCTGATAACTCACATGAATGCTCTTGGCCAACCCTACCAACTGGTTGTTTATCATTGCTCAAGTATGCATCGCCACTGGTTGTCCCCTTGTTATCTTTGCTTTGCCCAGTCATGCCTCTTCACTATCTCTCATCTTTGCGTCAATAATCCATCTACATTTTTTTTTCTTAAAATTATACTATTTTGCACTCTTTCTGTAGTTTTTTTTTAATCAGTTGCATTTTGTAATGTCTATTTTGAAGAAAATTTTTAGTTTAGGGTTTTTTAAAATGGTCAGAGGTTTTTGAGGAAAGCTTAATGAGATAGAAAACAGTTAGTATGAAAGTATAGTGTATAAGTGAAATTGGTTGGATTGAAAATACATTCATCTATTTGGATTGCAACTATTGTGATAGTGGTTAAAGGTGATATAACTGAAATGAAAGAATATCTTTCTAGTTTTTATCAGAAGGTTGTATCATGTGCCAAGAAGTGTAGAGAAGAGAGATATGCTTTCATGAATAAGGAGATTATGTCGAAGTATTTGGCGCAATGATAATTTGCTAGTAGAGTTATAGCAGATCTTATCATGGTAGTGGGGTTAATGGGAAAGATTTCTCTTCTTCTATGCTACAAATGTCCAATAGAGATGAAAGGAGACCTATAGATTAGTATATGATGAATATAGAGAATGACAAGAATGATGTTATGAGAGTAGCCTATTGAAGGTATCCATAAAATGCAGGATAAGCTTGTAAGCATGTTTATATGGACATTGGAAATGCTACTTTATTTAATGTGGCAACTTCCCCATTCTATGTCAATGCAATTCGTTCAATAGATTGTTATGGTCAAGGCCTTAAACCTCCATCTGTGCATGAGATCAAGATTTAGATATTGAAAGAATAAATAACGTTGAGAAAGTTATTGACAAGATCAAGAGAACTTAGGGCCATATTGGAGTTACAATCATGCATAATGATTTTTTGACAATAAAAAGAGGAACTTAGTCAATGTTCTAATAAATAACCCGGTTGTCTTTGTTTTCCTGAGGTCTTTGTTGAAGAATTGAGAGCATGTTTATGAGCTTATTAAGAAAGTTATAGTGGAGATTAGAGAACATTTAGTTGTCCAAGTTATTATTGAAAATGCTAGTGCTTAGGTTGAAGAATAAAGAAAACATATTTAATGGACTATGTTTCGCATATTGCATTGACGTAATCCTTAAAATTTTAGGAAAGTTACCTTTGTGTAAGAATGTTTTGATTGAAGCCAAGAAGATTAACAAGTTCATTTGCAATTGTTGTTAAATTTTTTACCTTAACTGTAAATTTTCTAATCTAATAACTACTAGATTTGTTATGACATACTTAATAAAACATACTAGAAGCAAGGTGTTTTGTGGAGACTATTTTGACTTCTACACAATAGATAAAATGTGTTTGGACTAAGAAACTTGAAGGGAAAGAAGTCAATATAATTGTCTTAAGTGATATATTTGGGTCAAGCGTGACTTATTCTATTACAACAACTATGGTTTGGTTCATGTTTTAAGAATCGTTGTTGTGGAGAAAAATCTTACTTCAAGTTTCAATTATAGTGTAATGGATAAGGCGAAAAAGTTGATAACACAAAACTTAGGAGAAGACGAGTCTACAAGAAAATTGAAAAATTGTAGATGAGAAATTGGAGCTTTAGATGCATTTACATTTTTTATGCCACAATCTATTATATGAATTCTTAATATCATTAAATTGATAATGGATGGGGAGTTGAAAAACTTGAATTATGGAGTTAAACCTTAGAGTCTAAAGGCTTTCGTTTCAGTCGATCGAACACCGAGTATATGGACTGTAATTTTAGTTATAGAAGATATAGTGGCTGATTGGACAATGAGTAATAAAGTCATTAAAAAGAGTGAAGGTTTTATCTATATCGGGTCTATTGTTCAAAGTAATGATATAGATGGGGATGTTATTAGTATAATTCAAGCTAGATGGTTGAAGTGGAGGAATTGATCGGGCCTGTTGTCTGATTGGAAAGTACTGCTTGGACTCATGGGAATATTTTATAAGATGGTGGTGAGACCTACAATGCTTTATGGCTCGGAATATTGACCAGTAAAAGAGAAGTATGAAATTAAGTGTTGATGAGGATGTTTCGGTGGATGAGTGTCTTTTCACTTAGAGACAAAATGAGAAGCGACTATATATGTGATGAAGTTAGAGTAGCTCCAATGGAAAATAAGATCAGAGAGAGTCGTCTTAGATGGTTTAGTCACATAAAACTCTAGCTGTTCGATGACCCAGTTAGGAGAGGAGATGTATTAGATTTGGCCTATGTTAAGATAGGTTGAGGTAAGCCTAAAAGACTTGATTAGGAAGTATAAAAAATGATATTAATTTATTAGGATTAAATGAGAATATGACACTTAATAGGACATATTGGAGAAAAAAAGATTCATGTAGTTGACCCCTCGTTATGTGATAATGACTTGTTTGTTGTTGTATTATATTGATATTAGGTCAACCAATCTAGATGTCAAATTTTATTTTTGCCATCATATGGATAGATTAAATTTTGATTCAATTGAGATGATAAATGTTAATATTTAGTTTATAACATTTGGAAATAAAGAATGATTCTTTCGCTACAGCAAGATAGATATATTAGCAAAAATGTTATCTAATAATCATTAACATTTACTAGTTAAATTCCTCAAAGTTTATACTCTATGTTAAATATATTTTCTCTAAAAATTAGTCGAGTGATAGATTCGATTTGAAGATGACACTCCATAACTATAATGATTTGCAATCAAAATTTTGAGTCATATGTGCTTGTTATTTAAGTGTGAGTGAAATTGGAGCAGGAAGTGATAGTAGTAATCAACTGTTGTAGCAAACTCGAAGAGAACACAATCCATTTTCTATAGGAATTGTCATCGTAGACATGTTTAAAATGATTAAAATTAAAATTTATAAGTTTGAAACTCAATGAATTAGTAACGTCAACTAATAGTAAAATCACTTAAAATGTCAATTTGCATAAGCTTGTGTGCCCGACAAACCCATGAGAAGAACCAAGGCATCATTTAATACTTTTCTAGCTCTCTAATGAGCCATTGGTTGTAAACCAAAGAAAGCTTGCATGTCTAGCAAACTCATGAGGATAACTAAGGGTCTGTTTGGGATAGCTATAACTGTCTGAAAAAATAGTGGTGGAGGTCCTGCAGAAGAATTTATTGTTTAGGAAGCAGTGGTGGGGCATATAATTTTTCTTATTTTCAAAAAATCAAACCGTAACTTTCTGGATGCCACCGCATGGAACCAAGTCAGGTTGGAAAACACAGCTTTCTTACTACAAATTCTTCAAAATGCAGGCGGAAGCCCCAAACGGCATTGCGGTGCGGTGCTGCACTGTACGACCACCGCCGTGTCAAACACACCATAAGTCTTCACATGATGTTGATCAAATTAAAGCCATCTCTTCTTAGACACAGATGACTAACTTTGTAATTGTGTTTTCTATGCTCATAAAGCCATGATGGTACATGTAGCACGGATTTCATAGTGCATTTCTTCTAACAATTTTTTTAGTGAAAAGCTAAATTAATTTTTTTTACTAATCATAAAAGTAAATTAGAAATATGAAAAAGAGACCTAAAGAAAACAATGCCAAAACTAGAACTAAGGAGAAATATAACAATACCTAAATGTGTTAGAGAGAAGCTCTAATGTCCTAATCGCAGTGAATCTCCTTCATTATTTTTAATTATGAATGCCATTTTTATTTAGATTTGTTGATCCATAGGACCTCATGATGATGTTAATATTCCAAGTGAAAAAATGAATCCAATTTATTAACTAGTGATTTAATACTGAAAAATATTATTTCATCCAAACATTGAAAATAATGTGACAATTAAAGAAGATATGAAAATTGTCTTCCAAATTATCTTTGCATATGTCATAGATAACTGATTGGATAATACCTGTCAAACAAAGAAATAGATGATCCAAGAAAATATTACTTTTAAGAGGAAACAATAAATTTCCAGATCCAAGGTTTTTAAGGATATTGAACATCATCATCCATCAAGAATGAATTGAATCATGTAAATAAATAGCAACCGTTACTTGACAGATTAGTTGACAGAAACCAAATATGGAGATCGTGGTTATAGTCATAGGTGATATGGAAGTTCCTTTCCATTGTTTTTAACATTAAAATTATGATGTCAGTATTTTGGAAAAAGCATAACAGTTGAAAAGTATTATCTAGCATGTCAAGACATATATTAAGACCTAAAATGTCTCTTCAAAGCTGTGACAATTTATTTTTTGTCTGCCTGCTAATTGAAATAGAATGGTGTCCATATGTAATATCTGCTTACCTTGTCCATTATTGACTGAGTTTGTATCTGAGAATAAATTTCTCTTTATGTTTTTGGAGATTTTATTGTTTGCTTTGAGAACTGTAGAATTGGACTAATGAGATTCTCTTCCGACTTCTTACAGGAATTGATTGCCGAGATTGCTGTATTGGAAAAGCAAAGGGATCAACTTGAGGCTGAACTAAAGAAGGTGCTCACTATCCTGCTAATCAAGTCTCAACCCGCAAAAAATAAAAAAATAAAAAATAAACTAAAAAAGTGACTGGATTTTATCAGTAAATCCATTCTACCTGCATATTCAGAGAGAAGCAAGATGCTTCTTCCACTATCGTTTGGTTCTTCAAGAATATATTCCAATTATGGGTTCAATTATAGGGGAGATTTGAACACCTAAACTTCAAAAGCTGTCATGCCTCCCTTGTAGAGGTTGGGTCAATACCACCTGACCTACGTGCTATTTTATTAAATTATGACTTCTATTATTCATTCCTTTTGAAAAATATTATACCAGATTTGGTTTCGTTAAGATTTAAGGTAGATGCATTTGCAGCACTTAGTACAACAGTAACGAACTCTTCAAATCTATCACTTCTGCTGCACTAGGATTGAGATCTTCATCACAAAATGATTCAAGTAGACTATCCTGCATTCAATAATCAAAATGCCAAATATCCAAATTTGTGATTTAGAAGGTGATTATTGTCTACAATAGCTTAATTTGTTTTGATTCCTACTTGTTTTTTTAGTTGCTTAAGAAGTTTCTTTCTAATCTTAGTGCTGCATTGGTTGTGAATTATATTGTAATGCAAAAGCCAAAAAAGTATGCAAACTTGTTCATGTCGCTCCATTCTTCCTATATTCTACCTTTTATTCCAGGGTCAATAACTGTTGTATTGTTCTTGTTCTGTCTTCCAGTATCCTCAACACTCATGTCTAGATTGTCACCTTATAGAAGTGAGATTTAAGTTTGGCTTTACATGTAAGTTTAACGTTGGCCAATTGTTGCAGAAGTATGAATTAGTTTTTATCTTTTATTCTGAGCATTTCTCCTGATCCTAGAAAATAGTCTTTTCCTATACTCATTGTTTTCTGTTAGTCCTTATTTTGTTCTCTTTAGGGTTATTTTGACTTTAAAAACATTAATGAGGACTGGCAAGGAAAACATTGTTATACAATTTTGCATCCCAGTTTGGAGATGATATTTTATCTGTTATGTGGAAAGGTGCTTACTCAAAGTTTAAGAGACGAGTTGAATTCTTTTTCTTTTCATGACTGTTACTTTGTCTTGCTTTTGGTATCTGTAAACAACTTCCTAATCTGGTTTTTGGAAACCAGGTCACTATTTCTTTAAACGCTGCTAATTCACGCCTCAACAAGACCAGAGAGGAAAGAGACCAGTTTGATGAAGCAAGCAATAAAATTGTGTTGCACTTGAAAGCAAAGGTCAGACATATTATTTGTCCTGTTTCTTTTGTCCTTATACAAGCAACATAGCAAGTGCACTTGCTCCGCTTTGAAAGGCCTGAAATTTTTAGTCACTTTTTGTCGAACTCAGGAAGATGAACTATCAAAATCTATTGCGTCATGTAAAGTAGAAGCTGATATTGTCCATACATGGATCAATTTCTTAGAGGATACTTGGATTCTTCAGTCATCATACATTGAATTGAAGGAGAAGCAAAATGCGTATGTCTATTCTAGCTCATGGCACCATCACTGCCACTTAGTTTTCTTCCTCTGCCTTTATGCTTTTATTGATTATGTTCATCAACACATCGTGTGGTTGATTGGCCTTCATTTACCTGATTGTCTTTATGGTAAGTTAAGTGGTGGCCAGGATAGCTATTGATACGTTCCTATAGGGTTATGAAGTATCAATTAAATTTGATTCTCCAAATCAAAACATCAAGATTTGTGCTTTTGCAATCCTCCAAACAGAGCATAAGTAGTGATACCTCTAGATCACTAATATCACACCAGCTCAAGTTGTGTATTGGCCTTCAATAACATTCAAAGAATCAAATACAAATCTTGATACATCAATTAAGATCTAATGGTTGAGTTCTTATCACACAACATCAATTTAAAATCTATCTAAAACCTTAATTGCAATCTCTAGAAACATATATATGAAAGACTAAGCACTTTATTTTCTATCCATTTCCCTATGGGATATAATGGTTCAATACCAATCTAAAAGACATTGTTCGTCTCCTCAACCCTCAAATAACTTGAGGATCAAAATATCTTTTAGTTAGAGGTATTTTTGTTCAACATTGATTTCGAAGATGAAGTCTTTTCCATACAATGTTCATATTTCCCAAAGTACTATATTACCCTCCACCCTCACCGCTATAAATATCCCCTTCGTGAAAAAAGATAAGTACTTAAAACCTTTGAAACCCTTAATTTTTTTTAAATCTCTTGAGCTAGACTCAATTGAACCTTTTTTTTATTTAAGCTTTAAATCCCGTGTAATGATTTGAACGTCGAAGTGTCTTCCTAAGGGCGCATTCTTTGTGGTAGGCGTACCTTTTACTTTCGCTGTATGTGTATGAAGTGAGTGATGCATTGAACGACATACCCAAAAGATCTCCATAAACTTCAAATTATTTTTGGCTCATAATAGTTTGACATTATTTGTAATCAGTACCATCAATTGTTAGTATACAACCAATCATTGTATGCCTTTGTGCAAGGAGATGCCACCCATTGTCGATATATACAAAAAGGTTTACCCTCTCCTCCTTCATAGAGCTGGGTTTTCTGATGAATTTCCACAATCTTGGACATCATGCAACTCTGCATAGATTTTGATTCTTAAAGGCCTCATATTTTGTCTTAAGCATGATAATGAATTCATTGTAAGTGATTTTTGCTCAACTTGAACTCAAAAATTTTTGCGTTCAACTAAACTTGGAATAACTCAACCCAAAATCAATTTCATTCAGAAGCAGCTTTGGATACTTACATTAAAATGAGTATGAGATTGTTGAAAAAGCAAAGCTCTCCACACCAATCTTAGAAGCATCATATAGACCAATTTGACCATCGGTCATAGATTTTGAATCTTAAAGGCCTCATATTTTGTCTTAAAAATGAGATTGAATCCATTTCAAGTATTTTTGCTTAACTCGAACTCAAAATTATTTGAGGTCAACTCAATTTGGAAAAACTCAACTTGAAATCGATTTCATTCATAAGCAGCTTTGGATACTTGTATTAAATTGAATATGAGAATGATGAAAATTTTTTCATTCAATTGATGACTAAAGTAAGGTCAATATATGTCCACCAAATTCACTCGTTCTCTAGTATAATACATTAGGATCAAAATAAATTTCTTTGTTATGAATGGCCAGTAATAATTTGATTGTGAGAATACATCGTATCAAAATTATGGCTAGCAGAAATAGGATGGGTTACCACAATGATAGTCCCCATCATTTGTGAATTGAGTACTTTGCCTTCCATTTACAAATACATCTTGGAAAAAAATATGTAATTTGGCTGTAATGTCTTTAAGATGGGATACTACAATGATAAACTTTTAGGTAATTACATACTTATATGCTTATTGTAATTTTGCAACTAACATTTTTGGTTGAATGCTATTATATAACTCATTGCAATGACGTACTTTTTTGTTTGTTTAATATTATGTTGAATCTTCTTTTGCTTACTCTCCCCTCTAATGAAGTGATGAGCTGGAGAAGTGGGGAAGCTATTTGTCAAAGTTGATCAAGTCCCGGCTTTCGGCATTGAAGGTGAGTTTATTTGCTTAATTGCTTTGAAGCATGTCTATCAGACAAGGGATGTATGCATAATATGATATGAACAGTGGCTTTGAAAATTTTGAAAACAAAAGGAATGACCTACGGTTCGTGATAAAGCACAAAATTTAGTGATACGAGAAGAATTATGTTCAGAGTGTTGGGGAGGGAGGATGTTATGACAATCTAAATTCAGTTTACTTAGGTGTAAAGTTGAGTGGCATAATACAATATGTTTCTAATACGTCCACCAAGAATGCGTCCAAAAAGCATCGCAGAGATATCCTCTAACTGGATATCTCTTCAGTGTAGTACAAGAAGTTCTGAAATTGTTTTATTAAATTAAAAGATGAGGCATTCCAAAGGGAGTAACCAAAATAAATAAAAAATTTAAAAAAATGGAGTAACTGAAATGGTGTCCTGTAGTATTGAGTTTTCAGGAATTTCACGTGACAATATGAACTTCTAGAAGTGTCAGTGTTTCATAATAGATTTATTGTGCTTCCAAACGGTGCCCAAGAGAAGTGCACTAAGCGTCTCGTACAAGTTCTGAAATTTTTTCATAAAAAAAATTATAAGATGAGGCATTCCAAATGAATTGCCCAGCATGTACTGGAGTGAGTTTTCTAAGTGTTCGCCATGACAATAAGAACTTCCTGGAATTTTGCATGATAGATTAATTGTGATTGTAGGGAGCCATAAATTTCATACCGAATTTGTCTCTTTGATGGTTATTGCAGGATGAACTTCTGCCTTTTATAAATAGGCTGGGGACATTTATCGACAACTTGAAGAAGTTCAATGAAAGGTTTTTGAATATCTTTCCAAGTACATTTGAGCTTGATAGGTGCGTCTTTATTGCTTTAGCACCTCAAGTTTGTGTTTTGGCAGGCCAGAAATGATTACAGACGCTAATCATGATACTTTAAAAGAAACAAGTCCAAAGGAACTTCTTGAGGAGGAATATTTGGAAGCTGAGAGGAAGGTAATTTTATATTGATTTTATCATTTGTTTATAGTTTGCATATATCATGAAATGTGCCATCATGATTTTTTTTTTCATTTATTATTTTTTCATTATGCTATTCCCAAAGTTTACTCTTTTTTATTTTGTTATACTGTGTCAAATTTCGTTTTTACAACATCTAGTTAGAGATCTTTTAAATACACTTGAACACTATTGTAATCTGTTTTGATTGGTTAGATTTCATGAGTTGGGTTATATGGGTGTTAAGAGTTACTAGAAGGAATAAAACTGCACTCCTTTTTTGAAATTCCTCCCCCCTTTAATAAGTCTTTTAATTTCAATGTGCTGATTTGTTAAATTGGGCTTGCTGGTCTATGTCATACATGTTAGACATTGGAATTGCTCTATTTGTCATGTATAATCTCACTTATGATTAAGTCCAGCTCGAAGTTGTTTGTATTGAAGAGTATGTAAAGGCTGACAGAATTGGCACCCTTAAGATTGCTAATGTAGAATGAAAGGACCTACGAATTCATGTGCTAAATAAGGAGATATATATGCTATGGATTTATGTGCTTAACATGGAAAGGAGTGTCTTGGATTTCTCCCTTCCACCATTCAAGGTACAAAATTTTAGATGACAGTTTTAATTTGTAAATACTTTGTAATTAGTAGTTTATAATTATATTTTTGATAGTTTTGTACATATGTGCTCATTGGAGGAATGCACAAAATAGGTTTTCTAGCCACTTCCTCTTTTCTTTATGTTATCAAAGCAAGGTTGGAGTCCTCTTTCCAACCTCTATTTTTTCTCTTTCTTTCATTCTTATTCTCTTGATTATGTCTGATTTTTTATTTTCTTCCCCAAGGGGTCAATCATCATGAGTTTTGAAAACCAGATTAATTATATTAAAGAAGAATTTCAAGGAATACAAATATTGTATCATTTGAATGAAAAAAAATTACATGGCGTGATCTCTTGTGAAGACCTTTTTGAAAGAAAAGAAAAAAAAAATCCTCTTTTGGATCTGAAAAAAGTTTGTATTTTGAGATGAAGTAGATTTTATATGTCATGATTATAGAAAAAAGAAACCTCCAAGGATATGCTAGAAAGAAAGAAGACGAGTCTAAGGGGCTAGCTTATCTCATTGGATGAGAAGGGCTCAACTCAAAAAAATTGACAAGCTAAATAATTTTCTTAATTCTATAGAAAAATTTTTGATCATGCTTTCTAACTTAAAATAGTACATGATTATAACCCTTGGTACTTTTAATGCCTCACGTAGTCCCCTTTAAACTTGAATAGTAAATTCAAGAGTCACTAATCACATGATTTACCAGGCTAATGCTTTTCAAATCTCTGTCTTGCCCCAACGATAGGAAAATATTGATAGCCAATGGCAAAAACAGTATAAGGCATTTGGGGCACATACACTATGATTTAAGGCATTTGGGCTTAAAAATATTTCAATGTATATTACTTTATAAATATTAACCTTGAAAATTTTAATTGCTAAGTTTTAAATCGCTAAAGATTATATAATTTATTTTTTGAAAATAAATCTTTAACCTCTACTCCTTTTGTGATAATTTACTCTAATATTTAGGAACCTCCAAAAATTCTTAATTTTTTTAGAGTTGAAGGATCTGTTTGTTAGCTGCCAAAAAAAGAAAAATAAAATAATAAAAAATAAAAAATATGAGGAATCTAGAAACCTTAACCACTCCCGCCAACGGGAGTGGTTAAGAAATCAGTTTCTTATAAAGGATGAGGACCCACTTCACTCTCTCCAACCACTCCACTTCACACTCTCTCCAACCAATCCACTTCACACTCTCTCTAGCCACTGTCATTCCTTTGGTCATGCCCTCCTCTCGCACGAAGAGTCTCCTTCTCACACGAGACAACTGAAACCAAGCCCTCCTCTTGCCATAACAGACTTTTAGCTATTCCAACAAAGGAAAATGTTTTTTAAGCGTCAAATTCAGGTAAAATTTGAAATGAAACTTTTTTATATGATTAATTCTTTGCTTTATAGGAAATCTTTGAGAGCTTCCATCGTTGATCTTGGGTCCGGTGTGAGATGACAATACTCTCTTTGTCGATCTTGGATCTAGAGCAAGGGAGAAGAGCGTGATCGCGTTAATTACAAAATAATTAGGTATTGTCAAGACAAAACTCTGCTAAAATTAAAATTAATTTGTAATTTAAATCACCAAATTACAAATTTTAAAATATAAAGACTTCCGTCGTCGAACTTGGTTTCGACGTTAGATGAAAATCCTTCTTCCGTTGATCTTGGATCCAGAACAAAGGAGAAGAGCGCATGTTGTGCTAAAAAATTTTCAAAACATTGCACTGCTAAGTTGTTTTGTAGCTGAAATATTGCGGGAATTATCAAACTGCACAAGAAAATTACCCTGAAACAAAGCCTCCCAGCTCGTAGCGCCACAACGCTACTATGTAGCACCAAGATGTTGCTTGTAGCTTTGAGGTGCTAAGCTCTAGGGTATTTGGACCTCTGGCGCTTCGCTTCATTGCACTGTAACCAGCATCGTGACGCTGACTCCTAGTGCCGCCTTCTCAGGTTGTAAGATTAAAATGCCCCCTTGCAACATTACAGTGCTATCCTGAAGCGTCGAGGTGTCATGTTAGCGCCACAATGCTACTTTTCTGGTGCCTAAGCGCTGCCTTCTCTGATCCTTAAGCCCAAGTTCTACCATCTAGCGCTAAGGCGCTGATCTCCTAGTGCCTAGATGTTGACTTCTCAACTTTGCTAATCTTAAGTTAATTTTTTTACTCAATTAAAATTTTAATTTATAATCAATTTTAAATTGAAATTTAATCCTGGGAGCAAATTAACATTTAAAATGACAAGCAATCAATATGAAATAAAAATTTTGTATTACAAAATATACCAAATAAAATTACACAAAGTACACAAAAAAAGAGAGAAAAAGTTCATGAAGTTTACAAGGAAAAAAAAGAAGGAAAAAATAATTATCCTTGTAGTCGTAGTCATCCTTCTTCTCTTCTTCTGACTTCGGCAGGGTGCTAACATAAATGTGATAATGAGGTGCTACAGGAAAATAAAATTGACTCGGGCCACATTAAAGTTATAATTTTCGAACATTTAAACAAGTGTTGAGTTGAAAATTGTTATTGTTGCTCACTCATATGATGATCGAATTTCCTTTTCAATTCCTGTTGTCGTTGGCTGTTTTTGCCAACCATTTTTCTTAATTTTGAAACTTCTCCAATTTCTTGGAGTTGCTCATTTAAAGTTTTGGAGGATTTAGACTTATTAGATTAAAGAGCATGCGGGCTTATTAGATTAAGGAGCATGCGGGCTTTCTCTTATTTACTTTTTTTTATCCAAACTCTTCAATTGTTCTTTTAGTGAGGGGAGTCCTTTGTATAAGGACTTTTTCATCCGACTCCCATGGCACACCACTCGTAGCATACAAAGCATAAATAAGAGAATAATGACCATAACTTAGGATACTACTACCCCTACTCATATTACTAAAATAATTTTCTTTACATCTATAATAAAGCTCTTTTGAGTTACAAAATTCAAAACGGCTCTTTAGTTATCTCACTGATATTACTAGTGGGCATCAACTTCACGGAAATAAAATAATGTCAAGCGTTGGCCTCAGGTGTCTGGTTGGCGGTGGGAAAATTAATAATTTTTAACTCCTGCAATTTCCACTGAACATCTGGATTTCTAACAGTGAAGAAACTAAGAATTTTATCAAAATCAAGATGATTATTGTAGTAGGAAAGATATTGATTGTATACAAACTTTTGCAAATTGTAATATACATTAATGGTAATACTATCAAAACATACTCATTTCCTTAACAATTACTTTATTATCTTGGTGCTCCTTCACGTTGGCGAAGAACTCCCGCACCACAAGGACAACGCAAGCCTTACTGTTATTAGCGAAGTGCTCCCAATCTCACTCATTGATGATCCTCCCCACGCTCTCACTCGAATTGTGGAATCCACTCTTCGGAATGAGATGCTTGTTGATAAGAGCGTACCGATACATCTCCTCTGCATTTATGCTAACAAATCGGTTAGTGTCATTCTAGGTTGTCCTCTTCTTACTCTTGTGGAAGTGTTTGAGCGGCATATTTGCTGTCATTGATATGAGGGGAAGTTAAGAAGGGAAAGATTGTAAGAATTCCTAAAGGAACAAAGGTTTTGGAATGAAAAAATTGGTTGTTTAGGGTCATATTTATAGATTGGACCTTGTGTAGCGGCGCTGACCTCTTGGTTCTAAAAATGTGGGACCAGTGCCGCAACACTCGGAATGCGGCGCCTAGGCGCTGGTCAGTCGGTCAAGGCGGTTACTATTCTCATCAGAAAGATTATTTATAACATTTATTATCATTAATTACATAACCGACAAAATCATTAAAGCGCTCGGACATTTATCGGCCTCCCTCCACGCTTTCGCGATGGTAAAAGTTGCCTTTTTCTGTTAAATGCATTTGTCCACCTGCCAATTCTTTTTGAATTACTTTTTGACTTGTGCCGTGGTGCTACTTTAGCAGCACCTAGGCGTTAATCTACCAGTCAACCTATTTTTCTTTATTTTTATTTTAAACATTGCATTGTTCAAAATTTTTGCGACACTGTTTAAGCGTTACGGCACTGCATATGAAGTGCATTGAATTTGAAATTTTGTATTGTCATGGGCTTCCTGGCGCCGAGGCATTGATTTTCTAGTGTTGGGGCATCCCTTTTAGCGCCTAAGCGTTGTTTCTTTGGCACTTAGGTGTTGTTTCTTTGGCGCCTAGGTGTTACCTTCTATAGGTAGGAATCAAAGATCTACTCATTTGCCATGCAGATTCATTTATAATTTTGATATTCAAAAAGGATGTAAGTCCAATTTAATTTAATGGCTTTTTAATATATGTAAATCCGACCTATGCTTGCAACGCAAGCATACTCTTAACATATCTAGCATTCCAAAGGGATGTAAGTCCAATTTAGTCGCTTTCTAATAGATGTAAGTCAGATTTGTGCTTGCAATGTAAGTACACTTTAAACCTATAAAAAAAAAAAAAAGTACACTTTAAACCTATCTGGCATTCCAAAGGGATGTAAGTCAAATTAATAGCTTTCTAATAGATGTAAGTCTGACATGTGCTTACAATGCAAGCACAACCTAAATCTATCTGACATTCAAAGAATGTAAGCCCAACCCAATCTATATTTGCCAAACAAACATAATCTAAATCTATCTAGCTTTTCAACGGATATAACCCCAATCATTTGTTTGTCATGCGAACACCCTTATAATTTTGGCATTCCAATAGATATAAGCCCTACATATGTCTATAGCACATACTTCATAAAATTGAATTATTAAGATAAACTTATAAATTAGGTTTAGGCTAAATAATTCAGTAAATATTTGCGCAACAAAACATATACTAAAAACTCCAGTCTACTTGGGATATCTGAGACGAGACAATTCATGGCTATTAATCAAACTCCCTGGACATTACGGCTAATAGCTCTCTAATATTGGTAGACTCGAATAATGGTAGTCCCGAGACGACGAAATCATGAGATCTTGATCGGGACTACCCTCCTTTTTCTTTTAGACAGTCATCCACACCACACTACTAAACACTGATTTATATTAGAGATTTATATTTATTTTCAACCTTAATCGAGAGTACTCTTCGTAGTAAGAGATAATTAACTATGAATGCTTACGTTCATAGGAAGTAGAACCTAGATCTAAATAAATCCTAACATAATATTTAGGAAAATTTGGTTGGATATATCAACCTGCCTCATGAAGAACAAACTCTCTAACATCCTATAAAGATGGTGAAGATTTGCAAACGTGTTTTTCATTTAATAAAAGAAATACATGGATTTTGATTTAATTGATTTTTAATATAAATTAAACTAAATACAAAGTATTTGTATAGGATATTTGGTATACCACAGAAAGATTATTTGTTATGAATCTGGAATTCATCAAAATTAGGTGAATTTGAATGCAAAAAAAGTTTCAGCCAGCAACCTCTCCTTCCTCAATTGTGGCCATCGTTGGTTGATGTGTATCACCTCTTCCCGTCAATGTTACCCCTCCCTGCCACCTACCATAGCCATCTCCACTTATAACAACCAAAATATATTTCAATACATTAAATTTACATTCAACCAAATAACTAAAATTTTCATAAAAATATATACATTTCTAAAATACATTTTAAAAACATCCAAACAAATTGTTGATCTCCATATATATGTCATAAGTCGAGTCAAGCCTACAAATCGAATTCGACGGACTTCGGAAGTGACAATGCGCAAGTCGGGGCTCAAAATGCACTGAACGTCACCGAAAATGGTCGAAACGACCTCCGATCGACGAATGGACTTCGCCATCGTGTTCAAAACATCGAAATTGATCATAATATTGCATAATATAAAGAGTGACCGATATAACGATCGGACTATCAATGTGTCGACGCGCATATCGGAGTTAGGAAGTTGCGACGATGTCCAAACGACCTCCGTTCATAAAATTGATTGTGCTGTTAGCTTTGAAATATCGAAAACTATCAAATGAGGCTGCGCGATTCGGCTGCAAATGTCGAATGATCGAAATGATTGTCGTCATCGGTGAAATACACCGTCAGCGTTCAAAACATCAAAGGTCGATATAAATATTGCATAATTTGATGATCAATGAAAGTCGTCAACACGCGTACATGTATATCGAGGTTAGGCGTAGCAAAATCAAACGACCTCCGTCGTGAAATTGATCGCGTCATTGGCAAATATCGAAATCTATCAGTAAGGCATTCGTAATTCGGTGCGCGAAAATCGAGTGGTCGAAAGTGGCGATGCGTAATTTTGACTGAAATTGGCTCGATTCGACGCCGACTTGAACCAAACGGCCTCCGATTGCGAAATAGACTTTGTCGTTGTGTTTGGAACATCGAAATAACCTAAGATTGATATATATATATATATATATATATATATATATATATATATATATATATATATATATCAACTATATGAGTCTGTTGGCGTAAAATTCATATTAAGGTGGATTATATATTCAGAAAATTGATTTAAAAAGAAAGAAAAAAGAAGAAAACTTATTTACATCTAATAGTCCTAACCCATCTCACTACCCGTTTCCCCCACTCGCTCGATTTTTCCCTTCACAAACGGCAACCGAAACCTCCTGTTCGTCTGTTCGAACGCCAAACGTTCGTGCGAGCTGTCCTCCCCGTTAACGAGCCCGCTCCTCCAACCGTTCCCTCCTTCTTTGAGGGTTATCTTCTCCCCTACAAACAGAACGACAAGAGGTGCCGTCCCATGGCTTCTTCCAGCCGAAACCGCAAGTCGCAGATCTCCCTTCTTCCAGCACCCTCCTCGTCGCCGGCGATGCCACCACCACCGTCAATTTTCGGTTTAAATTCTCTACTACTCCTTCGCCTTCGAGCAACACTTCGCATTTAGTGGTTCAATGCTCTCGCTTAAATCTATCCCTGCAGCGATTGTGGTAAGGAGACTTCACCGCAGAAGAGGAAGATCAAGAAGTTGATTTCCTCTTGGAGGAGATCAAATATTAGTAGATATCCAAGCTTCTTTTGAACTCTTTTCATTTCCCCTTCTAGAAGAATACGGTAGTGTGAATTAAGGCGTCAATGTTTTTGCCTCCCTTTCCTGTTCGCCTTTCATAGCGATTGGCTCTGTGAATCAGTCGTTAGAAGTAGTTTCTCAGAGAATTTTGTCTTGTGGAATTCCTGCAAAATTATCTTTGGGTAGTCATCTTCATACATGATGGATCCGATGAGGTCTTTTCTTGGGAGAGTGCTATTAGAAGAAATCACTCCTGTTGTAATGGTGCTTTCGACTCCTCTTGGTGAAGAAGCTTGCAGAAAAAATGGTCTAAATTTTGTTGAGATGTTACTCCCATTTTTTGTTTTCAACAAAATAGATGCACCTGTTCGTACAACAAGTGATCAACCCTATAGGCTGCAAATGTTTAAGCTTTGATTAGTTTATGCTTCTGACATACGCCAGCAAGATTACAAGGTTGCGGAAGATCATTTGAAGCAGTTAGTGAGTGATGCGGCCAATGCTGCCCTTTCTGATATCCAATCTGAGCCTCCACAACTTGAAACTATCCTTAGTGGTGATCGAAGACCCCGTTAATGCCCCATGAGAGCGTAGTGGGTGCGAGGAAATGTGAATGTGAAAATACATATATATTTGCATTTCTTTCTGCGGGTTTTGACGCTAATGCGTGAGGCAAGTGGCTTGAAATGTGAATGTGAAAATACATATATCTTTGCATTTCTTTCTCGTATTTCAAGATCGCTAATGCCCATTAGAGGCATAATGGGTGTGACTGATGTCGTAAGACACCTGACGCTTTCGGCGTCGAAACTAAACTCTCGATCGACACGCTTGAGTTGGTAGGAGGTTGCCAAAATTATGTCTGATTTTGGATTAAATTTGAGACTCAGGCAAATTTAAAATCGTTTAAACTTAAATAAAATAAAAAATACATGATAAACATGAAAATAAACATTAAAATAAAGTGAAGAATGCTTAAAGAAAACAAAACAAAACAAAGAGAAAACATGATACTAAAGTAAACTACTTACTTTAAACGAAAGCAAGTTTCCTTCCTTTCTTCAAAATCCTTAAAGGCTATGAAGTTTTCTCTCCAAGCAAATAATGTGAAAAGTAAAACTCCCCCACTAGCCTTATTTATAGGAAAGGAAAGCTATCTTTGTGGGACCCACTTATAATTAAATTAACAACATATGTAAAACATATCATAACAACCTTGTTCCATGTTTGTTATGAAAACGAATGCAAGTGAAGCTTAAGGAAGTTAATGCCAAACTCATAATAGACTTACAATAAATTTGAAGTCTAGTTTTCAAATAAATATGGTATTTGATGTGGAGTTAAGGATAAATTCATGTTGGATTTGAACTCTTCTTATGTGAATAAAGCTTCTCTTTGAAAATTCAAAATGTTAAATTCGTGAACAAGTAATCAATATGAACAATGTTAATTGAGCATTTGAACGAACATATTTAAATCACAAATGAAGGAAAGATCTTAATTGAATATTAAAATATAAATGATTGGTGGTAAGTCTAAATATTCAATTTCAAATTGAGAATAAAGTGTGCAAGAAATTTAGTAGCTTTCTTATAAGCACAAATTCAATTAGGCAACTCATAATCACTCATGAATGTAGCCTTTAAAAGAATCATTTAAATCTTGCGTTTAAAATTAAAATTGATACGTATGAGATTTGTTGAGTGTTATTTTCAAGTTAACTTGAAAATTAAATGAATTTCAAAAGAGATTTTCACTAAAGATGAGCAACCTGTTAGCAAGTATAACTAAAGCTCATAAAAGACTGTAAGTCAAATAATATCTAAGAATTGGGAAATTCGATAATATACATCATCACCGGATTTGCAATTCTTTGTACGAGCAAACAGAAGGCGATACTAAATTAAATATTGTACGAATGAAGGAACTTTTCTTCATTCCAAAAATAAAAAAAATTTCATTATAATTACGATTTTTAATGTCAGTGATTTCATTAATTAGATGAAATTATCTAAGCTGTAAATACCTGCATCTGCTCGAACATAGAGATTTAAAGTGTAAATTTTAATGTTTGAAAAGGCTGCGCAGGCTAAATTGGAATCAATTAAATATTAATCTGAAAAATCTAATAAGTTGTTAGATTAATTTCTAACATCTTCTCGAGATCTACAATTAACATGCAAGCGAATGAAGATGACACTAAACTAAATGTTGCACGAATAAAGGAGCTTTCTTTCAATATGAAAAATTAAGAAACTTCATTCTAAATTATGATTTTCAAATTCAACGAAATTACTAATTAGGTGAAATTAGTTAAGTTATAAATACCTGCATGTGTTAGGATATAGAGATTTAATGTGCAAATTTTAATGTCTGAAAATACTACATAGGCTAAATTGGAATATATTAAATATTAATCTGAAAAATTTAATAAGATATTATATCAATTTACAATGTCTTCTACAGAATTTGCGCGTATGTCTGAGAGCGTAAAGAAGCGTTAATTAAGGCATTCTTAGATACACCCGCATGGGTCCCGACACTATGTTGAATGTTTTGATTCAAGTGTCTGAGGATGTTGTGCGGTTTCTTTCGATTTAGTCTTGGGGATTAGGGTTATAAAACAAAAATCTTATAAAATTTCAACTTATTGAAATATCCCAGAAATTAATTACGTAAATGTGATAGTAGATGCGATCTTATTAGAAGCTGAAATTGACAAAATCTAAAGTTCTCAAATATATTGAGTGTCAATTAATTACCTTGATGATGTTTGTGTTAAATAGTGATTTCAGCGGAGGATACTTAAAACAGTTAATCTCAAATCAAATATCGATCAAAATTGCTTAAATGAAATTGTCGTTAAAAGATTCATAGCTTCAATCATCATCTTACATAATTGTTTATGGGTGACAAATTAAGAAAACTTTAGCTCCTTTCACAAAGCGAGTCAATGTCAAATCGTTATTCTATGTTCACTCTCAATCAATCTATCTCCGAAGCGACGTGACCGTCTCCATCTGCTTGGCCAAGAGGCTCCATGACGAAGAAGCGACCGAGTCCTCGACGGTTTGGCCAAGAAGGCTCCATTATATTACGATCATAATGTAATCAGCGCTCCCAATCTCGCTTTGAGTTGTGAATCATGAGGTATACTTGATAGGGAGTGACTTAAGCTGCCTCCTGACAAACGCTACCCTGTTCTACAGGATTTCTTGACATAAACCCATGTTCTAATAAGGATCCTTTTGTCGGGGTTACACCTCCTCCTCACTAAGTAGAGGGGACCAACGGGATGACATAACCATGGGATCTAGATCGCATATCATCATTCCCCAACCATCGGTTTAAGGAAATAATGAATTTCATAATCTAAATTCAAACCCACACGCCGCTACTATACGCCACTATTATCTAACGACAAATTTAATCGAAAATTCTTTCTCACTTATGAGAGGTAATTAACTATGCTTTATGCAGGAAACCCTAACTAGATCTAAAGTTCTCACTAAATGAGGACGAAATCTCTGGATAGTGTCTTATCTACTATTCCACCTGCCTTCTGAAAATTACACCGATATTTAAAATCATACTCTCTTCAATCAATATTGTCGAGAGGTCGGTGGCGAATTTTCGGAGCCCACACAAACATCCTCTTAATGCTTGATAGGAAGCACAAAATTTATGTCATAATTTACTTGATGAATATCAAATGCTGAGCTAAATTTTTTTAAATTGGATTAATTTATACGTACATGTAGGTAGTTAAATTTGGCACCATATCACATGTGAAGGCTTAAATGTAGAATTTTGAAAAGTATTGGTTGAGTTTTGATTTGAGCTGTGAAATTTGGATTGGCATTCTCTTTGGAGATGGCTTATGAATTAATTTGATTATATGTCAACCATATCTATTAGCCTAGGAAGTGAAGGGTTTATAAACATATAACATGAGGTATATAACAAAAAAAATTGGCTTAATAATATTTCTCTTTCTACTTCTAATATTAAGAGTATAAGTTGGATGTGTGATTTTTATGAGTGGTATATGTGCAACTATGTGATTCTAAAGAAGTCATCTTCTTTTATGAACATAAGGCATGATTTTTCTTATTTTTTGATATTTTAGTTCCTAGCTTTTATTTCTTGTATAGAATTTGATATTGGCTTAAATTGTGATCTTGATTTTATTAAAATTTATCACATCTGAATGTGGAAATTAAATTATAATTGCTAACTAATTAATGTGATTCTAATTTATCATTGTCTTTTCAAATTGTTTCGATGTTTTGTTTCTAGTTGACTAGTAATTCTAGTATTACATATTTATTTCAAAAAGGCAAGTTGTTTAATTATTTGATTGTTTGTGATTTTTAAATCCTCAATTTTCTTTGCATAAATTCATACTCTGTATCATTTTAGTTTTGATCCTTACAATTTGTTTTACTAGTATTTATTGTTTTCTATCGCCTCAGATTGTCACTGCCTTCAGTGTGGCTGATCACATGAAAGAAATGTTTTATGCAGAACAAAGACACCAATCCAGGTATCTCATTTCATAAAATCTACAGTATTGATAATTCTTCACTTGAAACACCTGTTTTATATTTAAGAATTTTTTTGTTAGCAAATATGATTTTATCAACGATTAACTGATTTTTATATTTTATAACCAGCAGAGATGACCCTGAAATCAAGGAATTATTTAATGACATTGAGAAAATTAGAGCAGAATTTAACTCAACTGAGAGACCAATACTAGAGATTGAGGCTCTTGAAGAAAAGGCTGCTCGTAAGGAGAAACTGCCTGATCAGTCTCATCATACTGCAGAGTTAATTCCTTCACCCAAATCAGCAAATGAGTCTCCAAAATCTTCAAAGTTCACTAAAGAGTCTCCAAAATCTTCAAAGTTCACTAAAGAGTCTCCAAAATTAGCAGCTTTTAGTGGAGAACAACAACTACATGATCCAGAATCAGAACTGGCAAAATTTGAAAAGGAATTTGGAAATGTTGGGATGGATTTCTCTAGTGAAGAGGTTGGAGGTTGGGAATTTGATGAACTTGAAGAGGAACTCAGGTCTGAAGCAAATAAATAAATAGTATTGGAATCAAAAAGAAATAAAATAGCTCCATTTTCATTCCATTATGATCAGTTTACTACAGCCAAGATATGAAATTTAATAGGGGCTGTTCAATTAAAAAAAAAAAAAAAATCTGGACTGTGGATATCTGTAAATATATCTTCAATGCGTTGTTGTGTATTTCATGTGTTTATTTGTTCTGAGATTTGTGTTCAATTGAAATCGTTTTTATGGACAGTTTTTTATACAAATATGATCATTTTTAGCCATCAGAAAGTCTCGAGGATCTGCAATTTTTTTTTCTTCAAGTTCTTATATGTGGGATTGTTGAGAATAAGAGCTCATCTGTGATAGTTTTTTCATGATTTTATTTTTAGGGCATTTACTTACATAGCACATAATTTTTTTTATAAATTTACGTATGTAATATGTAAACTTTCATATTTATTTAAATGACATTTAAATTTTTATTATTATATCAAAAATAGTATCATCATTGTATTTATGCAAAAAAAAATATTATTATTTATAAGAAAGATTTATATATATATCACACAATTTTTATGTATTTACATATCTAATATTTAAAATTAGATATTTATTTTTCTAATTTTTAAAAAGGTGTATTTTATTTTTTTTAAAAATGAGTAATAGTATTTATTGTGATGTTGAAGATGAGTGTTATATATATAAAATAAAGTTTGCAAATATACAAGACATGTGGTATGTATATAATTTTTTTTATTTATAAATATTAAAATTTAGACATTAGATATGTAAATGCATACAAATTTTGTGCTATAGATATAAATTTTTTTTACTTTTTACAAACCGATGACACTTCTATTTGGTAATAATTTATATGTTGCTTTTCATAAATATTTTATGATCAGAGTGAGTTTCTTAAAAACAGATTAATTAGTGTGACAATTATAAATTTTACTACTACGTTTTTCCAGATGCTTTAGGGTTTGTGGTCAAATTTTAAACTTTCTTCTTGACCGATAATTTCAATGGCGTTGACGAATGGAGGAAACTTCCATTGCTGTGTTTCATTGCTCGTAAAATTTATAAATATTGATAAATAATTGTCAAATTTACAGATGTTTACTTTAATCTGGCAGTTTGTCAAAGGAATGTGTTTTTGTGAATTTTTATTATTATTATTTTTTTCAAATTAATATTTTATTATTTAATTGGGTTGGTGGAGGGATTAAGTCGCATATAGAGGAAAGCGATATTAGCTTATTTTCCCGATTCGCATCACAAGAAATCAATGGAACATTAGGAGCGAACGTCACTTTTTCAATCTCGTTAAAGAAAATAATAAATAATAATATGCATATATATCACACAAATTTTATAATTTACATATCTAATTCCTAAAATTTAAAAATTTATTAATCTAATATTTTACTATACTTAAAAAAAAGAATGAATTCTACCTTTAAAAAATAAATGATGATAATATTTTTAATATGATAATAAACATTTGAGTGTTACACATATAAAAATTTAAATTTAAATATTAGATGTGTAAATACATAAGAATTGTGTGATATGCATGTAATATAATAATTTATATTAAATAATATATAATCATCATAGGGGACATCTAAAATATAAAATAATTATTAAAAAAACTTGATTTTTTTTTTTTTATATATATATATATATATATATATATATATCATCTCTATATATTTACATATCCAATACTTAAGTTTGATAAAGTTTAAATATTAGAAAGGCCTCTTTTTTTTTTTCAATATTGTTCAAAGTATGAAAATATTAGAGAGAATAAGAGAAGGAAGCAATCAACTAAGCATACTTCCTTCCCTACAAATTTTATATTATAAGGCTTCCTCTTGTATCATCTCTACTGAATGAACCCTAAAGCTCTAAATAGCATAAATTGGATCAACCTCTGAATCAGAGAATTCATAGTTCTGCCATGAGCTTGAAGTGCTCCTCCTCGATAACTTGTCCCTCTTCCTTATCGACCGACTGCGTTTCGATCTCACGACATAGTAGGTCATTGTCCCGAGGACGCCCGCCATTATCACACCGCCGATCAAAGTGACCAGAATGGCGGCCCAGACCGAGCGGCGACCGACGACGATATACGAAGAAGCTATGAAGGCCACGGTGGTGCACACGGAGGCCAACCACATCAACTTATTGATCACCTCTACCACCCGCCGCTCGGACTTGGTCTCTCCTCTCACCAGAGTTATCTGAACCACCACAACAGCCAGGGATGTGAATAACGCGATCGCGTTGAAGATGAAGAATATCTTGAAAGAACTCGTTCCGACCGTGACTGCCATGCCGTTGTTATCGTTGCCGCCGGGAACCGTGAAGATAGCCGCAAATGCGACGGTGGCGAATAGCACGGCGACCACGGTTACGGAGTTGGTCGCGTTGTTTATGCCCTCTCGATGGAGCTTCCTGAGTTCCTTGGCGATTCCGTGGACATTTTTGTTGGTCTTCCTGGTTTGCTCGAGCTGGGTGTGCACATCCTGTTTGATCTCTGTGACAGTCTTTCGCAGCTCATCGCGAGGCTGGTTCAGCTCATTCGCGCGAACGGCTCCGAAATGTGATAGTATCTCCTTGATCTCAGCAGCCTCTTCAGAGAGAGGGAGCCCTTCAGCAATGTCGAAGGCCGTTTTGTGGTCTCTTGTCAAAGCATTCACATGAATGTCTGGAAGAGACAACAGAACGCTCACTATCTGCAAGAAGCAACAAGCAAGAAGACTTACTAAAAGTATGTTAAACTTATTTTAACTTTTTGTTTCAGTCTCTAATGATACAGGGGCAATGATAAGAGACATGTTTCTACAAGCTAAGGAAGAAGATAAAGCACTTGGCATTTGCTTCTGCGCAATCTATATCTCATACCCTACACCAAGTGATGCTAAAGAATTGTAAAAGAGTGGATCAGGGTACTAATTGGTTAGCTTTTACTATACGGAGCTTAGATTATCCATGTATAGAAGTTCTCAAGTGAAAGCAGAAACATAGGAAAAAAGAAATCAAATTCTACTATTCATATTTAACATACTGTTAATGTGATCTCCTGTAATCTTCTTCAACAAGAAGACTTAAAAGATGACATGAATTGACTCAGAAACTCCTAAACTCAACTCATCTACAATGCCATGACCATACATTTGTTGCTATTTAGAGGATCCAATCAGTTTACATTTTGAACGTTTAAATGGAGAGATATTACTCTGAAAAGATTCTCTAGTTGCTCAACTTAACATTAAGTTAGAAGGAAACTAGAAATTTAACAGAGGTCAATCAAGTATGATTACATCAAGATGACAAAATTTTATTGTACCCCCTTAAAAATCTCATTTTGATCATCACGAGCCCACATGCAAAGCAAGTAAAACAAAGCAAGGAGGTCCAGTTATATTTCTACCTCAGATCGCTTCTTCCTTGTTGCCACATGCAAAGCAGTATTCCCAGATCTATCAGGCAACATCACAGTCGCCGGATCAGCATCCACAAGAGCCTTGACAACTTCACTGTTAGTCCCCTTCACCGCCATGTGCAGAGCGGTCTGACCTTTCTTATCAGTTCGCCGGGCGAGCTGTTGATCCTTCCCGAGTAAAGCTTTTACGATTTCGACGTGTCCTTGCCTGGCAGCGAAGTGCAGAGCGTTCTTGCCATTCGCTTTGGATAGCTCCACCAAGCTGGTGTCTTGACCTAGCAAAAAGTTTACTACTTCTGTATGACCTCTTGTCGCTGCTGATATTAGCGGAGTTACATTAGCTGGACCAAAGGATTTGCCGAGTGTCGGATCGTGCTCCAAAAGAGCCTGCACAATTGCTGTGCTGAAGTAGTCAGTGTAAAGCTTCAGCCATAGAGAACCATTAGCTCAGATTTAAGTAGAATGGCTGAATACATAAATCGACTCTATCTAATGAGAAAATCATGACAACAATTAGATGTAATAAAGCAGCGTATGCAGTCCATTAAAAAGCATCTTATAGGTAAGTTTGTCATAATGGAATTGCAGTTTGTCAGGGTTGTTCATACTTGCAATCAGCTAGTCATTTCAGAAATTCCTGTCTGAAAACCAGAAGCAAGAAAGTTTAAAAATTTCTCTGTGCTGCTATGAGTTTAAAAAACTGAACTTTGCTGTGGTATGCTCAAGAACAGAGAGCATGGTCCCTTTCTACCTGAGGTAAAATAGAGAGCAAGCAAAGAAGAAAGCTTGGAGATAAAAGATGACGTCTTAGCATTTATCATTCAACATTATGTAAACAGGATAGAACCCCACTTCTCTCTAAATCATGTTGAAAAATCTCTCTCTTTCTGATCAGCTGCTCATTCTCCCAACAATTTTCTGATGCGGCCAAGCTAAATGATGAGCAGGGATTACTTTCATGAATATATACAAATGTAATCAAAACTAGCAGAGTCTTCCACCATATAGATCAATTAAATGGTTCAAACTGAAACAGAAAATGAGAATTTCAGTACTGATTTATGTCATAGCTCACTAACTCTTAAGCAGCCTGTGATTAGATACATATAAACTCTTACAAGTGGAAGAACAAAAACGAAATATAATAAGGCGCTCAAAGCCAATCTCACCTAAGTGCCCTTCCCTGGCGGCAACGTGAAGCGCATCGTATCCTGATCTGTTCTTCCTCACTAAGGTTTCCCTGCTCGAATACTTAAGCAGCTCGAGCACCACATCAAGAAACCCTTTCTCCGCGGCTATGAGAAGCGCCGTCTCCTCCACCTCGTTCACCTCGCCCACCATCGCCGTCCTGATCTCCGCCACCTCGGCATCGAACTCCTCCCCTCCCGCCTCTCCCGTCATCTGCGAATCGATGTCGGACAGGATCTTATGCACCGCCGCCAGATCCCCGCGCTGCGCCGCCAGATGCAGCTCCGTATCGTTGTACCTCCCCGTCACTTGCTTCACGTACTTCTTCTTCCCCGCGCTCTCCATCCGCTTCCCCGAGTTAGACAGAACCAACGCCGGTGCCACCGCTGACGACGCCGATGCCGTCGGCGACGGCAGCGGCGACGAAGTGTTTGTCCTCGGACTCTGAATCATCTAGCGGCGTCTTAGACTCCTCCTCCAACTCTTTTGCTGAGATTAATCGCCCAAATTCTCTCAATTTTGAGAGAATTAAATTCAGGAAGCCATTCGATAGCTTGCTAATGTTCTCCCGCGTGGGAAAAAGTATTGAGTGAGAAAGGGAAAGGAGACGAGGAGGAGAGAGAGACGAGAGGCCGAGATAAGAAAGAGGAAAGGGCGGCCTTTAAATTCACTATTCACTAGTTTATTTTTTAAAAATCACTTTTTTAAACTTTATAAAATAGAGATAATATCAACTAAATTAATGCTTATTAGGCCTCATGAGTTGGCTGCTATTAATTTTATATTTTAAAAAATAATTATATTATGTTTTAAAATTACCATTAATTAAATTTAATTGGATATTATTAGTCACTTTAAAGTCAAATAAATTTGTTGTTTCACTTTAAATACTATAATTTATTTTTTCACTCCCATTCTAAATTATATTTATATATTCTAAAAATTATTTTAAAAAATAAATTTTATAAAAATACTATTGCTAATCGATTATATTTATTATTTATTGCTCATATTTAAATTCTAAATTAACACATATAATTTCTAAGAATATGCTTAATTTATTAAAAATATTGCATTATGTTGCATCATTTGTATTTTTGTTCCAATCATTAATATTACTTATTTAATAATAATTATTATTATTATTATTATTATTATTATTATTATTTCGTATTCATTTTATTTAAAAATTTTTTTTTTCAAAAATTAAAATTAAAATTATTCCATTCCAAAATATATTTATATTCGCTTTCAATCAAAAGAGCCCTTTTTTATTATATTTTTTTTTGGTGATGAGACCTAATCATCTACTATACTTTCTTTTTAATCCTCATTAACTGAAAATCTTGAGCCTACAAGTACTGATCCCATATTTCTTTTTGCCTGTATTCACTAATGTTTTGCAGGATGTGCATATGTCCTGCGCACCTTTATATTATATATATATATATATATATATATATATATATATATATATATATATATATATATATATATATATATATATATATATATATATATATATATATATGAAAATGCTTTGCAGGATGCATATGCAAGCCTGTCTTGATTCATAATGTTCTGAAATTATCATCTGATCATATTATTTTATAAATTTAATAAATTATTATTATTTGGATAATTAAATTTCTTAATTTAATATTTATTAATTTTGATCGATCGAATATATCCATAAAGGATTTAGAGTTTGCAAAATATTTCTTTCAGAGATAATGAGCTGCATTTCGGTCAAACTTTGACCAATATTTATTTATACAAAAAAAAAAATATTTTTTGGTTTTAAACAATTCCAGCAATGAAAAGCAAGATTCCTCTTGGCCGCATGCGGGCGCCATCGGGCCCACCTAGCGTGTAACTGTATAACTCATGGGAGGCGAAGTCGTGCGCACATTTTAAACGGCACTCACTCACAAAAATAGCAGAGTATTAAGCGGCACATCATCATCGGCTTTCACACTCTTATTAGATCATCATTGATAATTATCATTTATTATGATCGAATATCATCAATAATTATTATAGCTTAATTATCATTGTATAGCTATTATTATCTAATTTTAAAATTTTTATTGTCAGATTTTCTCACATATAATTCTGTAATTCTATTATCACAAAAACTTAAACTTTATACTTCAAAATAGATATATAATAAAATATTTTTATTGAGCTGACACTTATTTTTTTTGGTTTCTGCGTAAAAAATTCCTGGAGTTCTAGTTCTCTTCAAATATCGTATGTGTTGATGATTTCAATAAGTCTATGGCATAAAGTTTAATTTTCTATAACTAATTTTTTGACACGTGTATATATATATATATATATATATATATATATATATATATATATATATATATATATATATTGTGAATTATAATAATATTGATAATGATTAAATTTAAAATTATCAGAAAATGACGATCACCATTGCTAAGGTGAGGCATCGTTCGCCGCCGATGACGTGAGGGGCGTGACGTTTTACAGAAGGATGAATGAAAGAAAGGGACGGCGTGGGGCTTGCTTTCTCCTCTCTCATTTTTTTTTTTTAATTTAATCATTTCAACGCCCAAATTAACTCAGGTTGGTTTAATAAAAAAATATAAAAATATAAAAATATAAAAAAATGTTGGTGCAGTTTTAAACTTTGTGGAATTGGGTGGACAAGATACCGTTTGAGAGTAAGTATGTGAAAATCGGTTTCTATTTGATATGACTCTCTGAAAATATGGTAGTCAAGCATACTCTTGATGTAGCGATATGATTTTGAGTGGCCGTCGAGATCAACCTTAAAAATATCGTTGGAATCTTTGGGGCATCAATTAAATCTCAAAACGACTCTCAAATATAGTGTTTATAGTCAAATCGGCGTCTCGTGGCCGGATCTAACGAGCCTAAGATCTCATAATTCGACTTCATTTGGGCATCAAATGCTCAAAATACATCAAATGATCGAAGGAATCATCACGGCGTCCGTCGAGGGAGTGGTCTGCGGGCTTTACATGAATTACAAGAATGCCCTCATCCATCTATAAATAGGCCTTCATTCCTCACATGAAGGGAGGCCAAGAAGTGAAAGAGGCCAAGTAAAAGAACGAGTGAAGAGGAGGCTGAAACAAGTGAAGAAGAGGAGCCACTCGACGGTCGTCAACCACCATGCACACAGCCGTCGGCGATCCTTCGCAGTCAATCACCCAAAACAAGGAAGAAGAGGAAGAGTCAAGCAAGGAAGAAGAGGAAGAGTCAAGGAAGAAAAGGAAGAGTCAGAGCGAGGAAGAAGAGGAAAAGCCAGTGAGGAGGAAGAGAGCTCGAAGCTTGAAGATCCTCCAAGCAGATCGCACAGCAAGATTGCACTCGCTCGGCATCAACCATAGCCACGTCACTGTACCTGTATTCCGTAGGAGTTACGCATCTCCACCATCGATGCAATTACGATCATTGTTACAGTTGTTATTCCTCTCATATGCATTCGTAATCTGTTATCGGGAAGATTTTGTACTCTGAAGGATACATAGTGGAAGCTTTTTTATTGGGCTAGGCCGTGGTTTTCCCTCTTTTGAGGTTTTCCACGTTAAAAGTGCAGGTGTCTCTTGTTAGCTCTTTAATTACGTGTGTCTTTGGACTTCACAAGGCTAAAGGCGTAAACTTTCACTCTACTGGTTTTTCTAGCATAGTTTGGCCGTCGTGGGATCTTGATTCCCATTATTTCATCTTGTATGACGACCAAGTTTCCCGATAAGATCAAAACCACCATCGAGGTGGAGCATTTCAAGCTTTTAAAGATGGCGAAGAATGAAGATTCATCAAACTTTGTTCCTTGATTACTGCGGGAGGCGGGCAACTCTTAATCTCAAAAAATAAGCAAGTCGGCAACACCAAGGCAAAGATCAATAGTCAACTCGGCTACAAGCTCATACTACCGACCCATGCGGGTTAGCGTCAGTAAACACCACTAGGGATAGGTCAAAGCGTCCTTGGTGGACTTCCGCGACCTCTTCCATGCGGGTTGCGTCGCCAGTAAACACTCGACTAACCGGGGATAGGTCAAAACGTCCTTGGTGGACTTCCTGCGATCTCTTCCGTACGGGTTAATGTCATCGAGCAAAAGCTCTGACAAACAACCCAGGAAAGGTCAAAACGTCCTTGGTGGACTTCCTGCGATCTCTTCCGTACGGGTTAATGTCATCGAGCAAAAGCTCTGACAAACAACCCAGGAAAGGTCAAAACATCCTTGGTGGACTTCCTGCGATCTCTTCCATACGGGTTAATGTCATCGAGCAAAAGCTCTGACAAACAACCTAGGAAAGGTCAAAAAAAAAAAAAAAACTTTGTACCCTCAGGTTAATGTCGGATAACTCGACAACCTCGGATGGGTCAAAATCCCTCGTCGCGGTCACCGTTGTACCATCGTCGGTCCTTGCCGACCATCAGCCGGCAATCTCCGTAGGTCATCACCATTATCGATCAGCGTCGATTCCGCGTCATCGCCGCGTCATTCGCCGTACCATTCGCCGGTACCGCACAATCACCATATAGCCGGTCGCCACTTCACCGTCGCCGTCCTTTGCGTATCGTAGCTTCTTGCGGTCATCACTATTATTCGGGTCATCGTACCGTCGCCGGTCATGCCGCCATCGGGCAATCTTCGGTCATCATTGTCGCCGGTCATCCGTATCGGCGATCGCCACCGGACCAGCCAGTTCAATTTGACCTCTTCCATGCGGGTTAACGTCATCGGTAAAACTTCGATGACGGGATAAAAGCGTCCTTGGTGGACTTCCGCGACCTCTTCCATGCGGGTTAACGTCGCCGGTAAAAGCTTCGACTAACAACCCGGGAAAGGTCAAAAGGTCCAGTGGACTTCCGGCCTCTTCCATGCGGGTTAATGTCGAGCAAAACTTCGACAAACAACTTCGGGAAAGGTCAAAAGGTCCTTGGTGGACTTCCGCGGCCTCTTCCATACAGGTTAGCGTCGGCGAATAATAGCCGACCAATAACCTGGAAGGTCAAAACTTTGTACCCGCTCTACACAGTTAATATGCGCCGGTAGTATACGACAAACAAATGGGTCAAAATCCTCATTGATTATATCCGCGTCGTTAACATCGTCGTTGAACCGCGACAATCTTAGCGGTCAATATCGTCGCGGCAATCTTCCGTCGACCCGTCACCGGCCGCGTCGCGGGTAAACCGTCCATCACATCTTCGTCGCGTTGCGCTGCCGAACCGTCGGCGCAACCATCGCCGGTTTGCGACACGTCGCCGTCTCGGAGCATGCGGTCAAACCATCGCCCGGCCGTCCGCGGTCATCACCATTTTGCGGTCACCGCGCCTTGACCGTCGCCGACCGCGTCGTCGCCGAGCCTCACGTGGCGGTCCAATCCCATCAGCGGCTTGGCGTAATCCCACGCGTTAAGCGCCGATACCGTCGCCGATAAGCCGGTCGCCGCCGTGACTACGTGGCGGTCGCCTCGTCGTGGCAATCTCGCCGGTATCACCATGCGGTCCGCGCCAACTGCGGTCGCCCGACGGAAAGCGCGACCGGCGTCGGCGGTCACACCGTGGCCTGCGCCGACCATGGCGCATCTCGCCGGACGACGGCGTCGGTCAGTGCGGCGAGCCGTCGCCGACGATCCAGGTGGGATCCGGAGCAGCGGGCTCACCGATCATCGTCGGCAATCTCGCGGTCACCACCGGGCTTGATCCGGCCACCCGCGGGTCACCATGCGACGTGTCGCCGGGTCGCCTCTCAACCGGACGGTCAGCGGGGCGATGCGGACGGGCGGGAAACCCGGCGCGTGGGCGCGATGATCATAACGGATCGGAGGAGGGGAAAGCCGGGTTCCACGTGCGGTGATGATCGCCTCAACAGACGGGCGATCGCGGGCGGCCGGGAGCGATCGCGAGACGATCGGCGGGCGAAGCGGAAGCCACGGCTGACGTCGTGGGCCTTGACGCCTCTAACGACGATCCAGCGGGGCGATGCCGGGCGAGGCGGCGGGAAAGGCTCTGATGGGCTCCAGACGATCCAGCGGGACGATCGCCGGCGGTAGGAAGCGGGACTCCGCGATACGGTCCGATGGGGCGATGATGCGACGGCGGAACCCAGGCTGTGGGCCTTGATCGCCTGATCAAGCGGACGATCGCCGGGGTGAGCGGGCACGTCTGGAGTGGGCCTTGGTCTAACCGGGGCGATCAGGTGGAGATGCGGGGCAGTGGTCGACCTCCCTGGGCATGATCGCCTCTTGATCGCCTCAAGGACCCACTCAAGAGGGAAAGGTGTGCCTCTCCCTCTCTAATCTAGGGGTATTTATAACCCTCAGGGCAAAAGCGGTAAAACCTCTCAAGCGGCTCAAAGCCAAAAGCGGCCAAACGACCGCAAGCGGCTCAGCGGCTCAGCTCAATGACTCAAAATGACTCAAATTGGCTCAGGATGACCCAGACCATGCTGTATGTGTGACAAAAGCCGTATCGACCTTCACATTCACCCGAACCGCGACCGACCGTCAGCGACGGGTCAGCGACGGGACCGAGCGGCCCGGGCGTGACCAGCGTCCTTGACCAGCGTCAGCGACCAGACGTCGCGACCAGCGACCGGCTCCCGACCCAGGCAGACCAGCGACCGCAGATCAACCCGCAGGCAGCCCGCGACCGTCCTTGGACCGACCCGCGCCAGCGGGCTGGGCCGCAGCGACTCTGGCAGTCAGCCAGACGGTGTAACGCCCGCATCGAACGGCGCGGCCGCGCCCATGAGTCCGAGCCTGAAACTTCTAATTCGTTATTTTGAGCATTTGACGTATATTTTTGGATGATTAAGCTAATGTCATCCAAAAAAATAGAACAACGATATAACTCTCAAATATGACTAGTCAAGCACAAATCTTGATGTCAGCGATATGATTTTGAGAATTCGAATCAGATCTTTGGGACATCAATTAAATCTAGCTCTCAAATATGGAGTGTTTATAGTCAAATCGGCGTCTCGGCGAGGATCTGAGCCTAAGATCTCATAATTCCGACTTTATTTGAGCATCTAAATGCTCAAAATACATCAAAATGAAGGAATCATCACGAGCGTCCGTCGAGGGAACTTTACATGAATTTACAAGAATGCCTCATCCCATCTATAAATAGACCTTCATTCCTCACATGAAGGGAGGGGCTAAGTGAAGGGAGGCCAAGTAAAGAAGCCAAGTGAAGGAAGGAGAACAAGTGAAGAAGACCATGCATTTGACGGGTCAGATCAACCACTTGACCATGGAGCAAGGAAGAAGAGGAAGAGTAGCAAGGAAGGAAGAGGAAGAGTCAAGAGGAAGAAAGGAAGAGTCAGTGAGGAAGAAGTGAGGAGGAAGCTCTGAAGCGAAGATCCTCAAGCGATCGCAAACAGATTGCACTCCGGCTCGGTGACCATCAACCGCCACCATTGGCGTAAATCCTTAATTGTACCACTGTTCATGGAGGTTACCGCATCTCCACCATCGATATGATTACAGATCATTGTTACCGGTTGTTATTCCTCTCTCATATGCAATTACGTAATCTGTTATCGGAAGATTTTGTACTACGAAAGCAGGATACATAGTGGAAGCTTTATTGGGCTAGGCGTGATTTTCCCCTCTTTTGAGGTTTTCCACGTTAAAAGTGCAGGTGTCTCTTGTTAGCTCTTTAATTACTGTGTGTGTGTTGGACTTCACAACAAGGCTAAAGTAAACTTTCACTCTGCGGATTTTCAACGCAACACTATTTAACCATTAAAAAAAAAGTTCTACATCATCTTAATAAAAAAATATTGTAGATGACTTTTTGTGGTCGTTTAAATTTCGATATTCGATTTTAGTAATTACAGAAACTAAAAATAAATAAAATAATTGTTTCAGCGTGCAGGTCAAGGGTTTCTTGAAATCCATGATCCTATTCCTCCCGATGTCGTCTAGGGTTCCCTCCCTGTCGACGTGAGCGGTTCTCCTTCCTTTTCTCTTCTCTCTTAGTTGCTTTTCTCCTTGTTGTGCGGTGCTCTTTCCTCCGTAGAATGCCTCCATTTGGAGGCAGTTATCTTCTCCCTTAGGTTAGGAATCATGGATCTTGCTTGACATCCTTTCGCATCTAGCCTCGGTCGGAGGCTGGTCTCTAACCAACATCCCGTCCATCCTTCAGCTTGGTGGAAGGCTTTGTTGAACCCTCAAAGGAAAACAAAAACTCTCTCACTCTCCTTCAAACCCTCAAGATGAGGAAGTTTCCTTCTGGAAGAAGAATTAATTTCGGGTCAGAAAGATTGGGAGCTTTCCTTGGTTGGTCATGCCATGGGAAGAGGCCCTTCTGGCTCTCTTCTTTGCAAGAGGAAATGGGTATTCAAAGGCCAATTGGATGCATTAACTCTTGAGGGTGATTTTTCTTATTCGATTCACGTGCAAAGAAGATTATGATTTGGTTTGGAGCAGCGGTCCTTGTTTTCTAAATGGGAGACCCTTCATCTTTGAGTGGACATGGGACTTTCAAGATCAAAGAGAACTTCTGATATCCCTTTGTGGGTAAAATTTCCAAACCTTCCTCTTTGTTCTTTGGAATGAAGAAGGACTATCAAAAGTGGCAATCGGTGTCCCTTTAGTAGACAATCTCCGCCTCCAAGGCTTGGCTCACATTCTCCCGTGTGTGTGTCCAGGTATCTCCCTCATCTCAACTCCCAGATTCCATTCCCTTAAACCTAAATGGATTAAGGATTGATCAAGTTGTTCAGTATGACTGGAAACCTACAGCGTGCCCAAATTATGTTACCTTCTCTCACGATGAAAAAACTTGTCCCTTGAACCCACCTTCTGACCACTGTAGGAGTCGTGACCTACCAAAACCAAATTTGCCCTCCTCGAGTAACCCTCAGCAGACCACTAACCGAAACTCCCTACCAAACTCATTCCCCCTGTTCCACCTAACCCGCAAAATCCTCCTTTAATCTCCCCTCAATCTTCAATACCGAACTTAGGGAGTCAAACCCTATATCCAACTCACGAGCGACCTAAATCAACTCCCCACTCAATCTTTATCCAACCCCGGAGATGAACCCGACCTCTATTGAAGAGAGGCTCAATCTAACCCTCCACCCTCATATTCCATTACCACTAGATCGGTGCTTGTTCCCTTCAAAATCCCTCAAATCGACATCAAGATTCTATTCCTAAAACTCCTGGGAAGTTGAATCAAGACACTGAGATCTCCAAATCTCCGAACTCTTTTGCCCTCTTAGGCCAAAAGCCTAAGAAGAAAGGCAAGAATCATTAATTCCCCAATTATGTCTTTTCCAAAGTTTGGTTCTTTGGGTGAGAGGCCTTTCGGAAGGTGGGATCGTGCTGAATAATTAAGGAAAATCAACTCGATATGATCTGTCTCCTTGAAACAAAAATAAGCATAGATGGTACAAATAATTCCCTTCTCCTAAAGAAGATGACTTTATTTCCAAATGAAGACTCCTGTCACAATTTTGAGGAAAGCTCGGGTGGTAGGATATGGCTAAAATGGAATCCTTGTTTTCTCACCTTTTCCCCTATCTGTACAAATGCCCAATTTATTCATGGGATGGTTTCTTCCCTTGCTTGTCCGAGGTTTTACATTACATGGATTTATGCCCATAATGAGGCTAGGGATAGAAGGGAACTCTGGTCTTTCCTAAGTCAACTTTCCTCATCTATGAATGACCCTTGGCTGGTGATTGGGGACTTCAACTGCATCCTTTACTCAAATGAAAAGGCTGGTGGCAACCATTCCTCCAAACCGACTTCTTTTTAAAGGATGTGTAAGTGACTCGGTTTCTGGATCTTCTAGCCTGGGACTTTTTTCACTTGGTCTAATCTTAGAGCAGACAACCATATTAAAACCAATCGGCGGCGTGTACACACAAGTGGCTAGATGATTCCCTACCTCTTCTTACAAAGTTCTTCCCCCTCTTACCTCTGACCATTCTCCTCTAATAGTCTCTTCTTTTAACTACCTGTTGAGAAAGCATAGATTTATTTTCAGAAATCATTGGGTTCTCAATTCAAAGTTTCAAGACACGTGTATAAAGCAGCAAGGTTATGTATGGAGATCCCATTGTTCTCCTTAAGCTCAAAGGGTTAAGGAATCTCTCAAAATTAACAAGATTGAACCCATCTCTTTGCATCATCAACTAAAACTCTCCAAGGAGAACAGAACACCACTTACATCTTCTTGAGAGTGACCCATCTAATCGGACTTATATTAAATTTAGAAGAAATTAATGCCGATATGGGGATATTGCTAAGAAAGAGAGTTTATGGGCTAAGCAAAGCCAAAATCTCTTGGTACTCAAGCGGATGATGAACTTAAATTTCTCTCGTTCTATTAAAGAATGCGAATCTCATTAAGGAAATTGGGTTGATGGAAGAACTATTACAAACAATCCGACATAGCTATGGAAATGCAAAATCTACTCTTTTCTCTAAACAAAACTTAGAGGAAGTGCGTCTTTTCCTTTTATTCCTATGAGTACTCTCATCTCTACTATTCAAAAAGAATTAAGCTCGCAATCAGACTCGAGATTATGGTGCCTTAAGAAGCATAAATGAGGACAAAACCCACGGCGATGGTTTTACATCAAAATTTTTCATTTCGGCTGGATATCATGGGATCAATTCATGCTTCTGCCCACCACTTCTTTAAAACCAAACAACTCCCTAAAACTTCAAGCATAACATTACCTTAATTCCTAAAATCAAGCATGCTTCTTGTTTGAATGACTATCGACCTATATCTCTCGTAACACCTCTTATAAAGTGCTTGCAAGGTCTTAGCTAATAGGCAACCGGTTCTTCCAACCATTATCCACCACTCAATGCCTTCCATTAGAGACATAGCGGACAATATTTGGTTCTCAAGAGCTGTTTGGAATTCAACAAAAGCTCTCTTAAGTTATTTTGCAAAACTTGATCTGTTTAAAGCATTTGATAGTGTTAATAGATCCATGGTTAAACATAAACTTACTCAAAGGCTTCAAAATATTTGTGGATTGGATGCTTGTATTTGAATCCCTTTTCTATTGTTCTAAATGGACAAATTGAAGGATACTTCAAATGGTCAGCGGATTGAGATAAGGTTGCCTTGTCTCCTTTCTCTTACCATTATTATGGATGTGTTCTCTTGTTTACTTGAGGAAAAGGGGAATACAAATCTATTCAAACCAATTACCAGCGGGTAAGTATGCTATCTCTCATCTCTTATTTCTTGATATCTTAAGTGGCGGGGATGGCATCATCTATTTCTACTCTCAATGAGGTCTTTGGTGTTTTATCCTCCTTGGTTGGTTTAGGTGAATCGGCAAAATCACTTCTATGCTTTTGAAGAATGCAGGAAACTTTGTTGCTCTAAGCTCTATATTAAACATTGAACGAGACTTTCCTTTAAAATATCTATTCCCTTGTTCTTTGGACAAATTAAGTCATCTCCTTTGCACTCCCTTGATAAACTCTATGGGCTCATTTGGATGGAAATCTAAATGGCTTTCGTATGGGGAAGATTCAGTTAATCCGATCATCCATTAATAGCTACTTAACCTATTTGGCTAAGAGCTATGACTATCCCTAAATGTATTCTCAAAAAATCAAAACCCTTAAAACTTCTACCATGGAGAGGTGTGGGTAAAATGCTTCCAATTTCATGGAACAAAACTACATTACCTAGGGAGAAAGGGGTGGACTATGCTCTATCAACACTTTAAATTCTATATGCAAGACAAAAATCCTATGGAAAGTCCTTAATCACACTTCTTCATTTTCGAATTGGTGTAGAGAGAAATACGGCTCTGTTTGGAAAAATCAGATTTCTTCTCCTCTTTGGAGAGACTTACAAAATGTGCCTCTAGAATCAAAGTGAATCTACAATACTTTGGTGATGGATTTCTCTTTTCTTTATACTATGATCCATGGTGTAACGGTAAATCTCTGTTGGAAATTTGTGGTCCTGAATGTTTCTCCCTATTTAAGTTGCCCATATATTCTACACTGAATGCCATTCTAAAACTTGGCTGCTGGGAGCTTCCCTCTATTTTCTCAAGTCGATTCCCTTCTTGCTCTGTCCATTTTACAAGCGAGGTAAATTGGAATAGATACTATAAGTTGGAATGGACAGAAGTCGATAAATAGTAAATGTATTTTAAACTCCCTCTTTAACTAGTTTCCCTCTTTAGAAAATTTCAAGGAAATATGGTTTAAAGGATCTGCTATAAACTATGCGTTATTACGTTGGATGTAACAAATGGGAGGGCTTAAAACATCATATGCTTTGTAGGAGAGGTCTTGGTTCACACCTTGTTGTCCCCTAACCTCTCACGAAAAGGAATCCCACAATCACCTTTTTTTGGTACATACTCCCATAACATTATAAGAAACTTACTACCTAATGGTAGCTTCTTCCTTCTACAACCAACTCTTATTTGTTTTTTGCTCATCCCTCCTTTGCTCATTGGAAGAGACTTTATCTTCTAATCACTGGAGTGGCAGTCTACACCATTTGGGGTGAGCGGAACAAAAGAATATATACAAACAAACTAGCTTTGAATCTATTTCTATAAATATAAGATTTAGTGGTACTAAACTTAGCAGATGGACTTTAAAAGAAAAATGGTAGGTGCGGTGATTACTTCTATCGGACTTGGCTTGAATGTGGGAAAAATTGTCGCAGGTGAATCTCCGTGGGGCCTTTGTTTTTTGTTTTTCTTACGCGGGTGCTTTGATGATTCTGTTTAAATTGCTTATACTCTTTCTATTAGTTTTGCTCCTGATTTTGGATTGGAGTTTGCTCCCTTTTTTGAGAAGGTTGGCTGAAAGTTTACCCTTGTGTTTTACGCCTATCTTCTTTATGGCACGGATGTTTTGCCTCAAATGGCGGGGATTACCAATGTTTTATATTTCTATCGAGCTAAGGGGACAATGATGAATCCTTTGCTACACCAAAACTCAACTTGAACTTACATGGGTTTGAGCTTACCTATAGTTGACAATGGTTTAACGGAATTGGGATAAGATATGTTCTGGGTTCTGGATCCTTCTCCTTTGGTTTTGGTAGGATGAATGGTGCATTGTTGTTGCTACATGTAATCAGTGAGATCTTTTTATTCTCTTCCTGGAAATCTATCGTTTGTAATTTGTGTTATTGGTTGGATTCTTCTCCTTGGTTTTAATAGGATGAATGGTGCCTTGCTGTTGCTACATGTTATCTGTGAGAACTTTCTGTTCTCTTCCCGGAAATCTATCGTTTGTATTTTGTGTTATTGGTTTGGAATCATAGGTGGACATGTATTTTTGGGTGGTCTCAACTTCGGCCACTTAGTCTTTCCCTCTTGGATGGCGCTATTGTCAACTGGAGTGCTCAGTATCGACAAAGCATTGATTGTCCCGAGTCGAGATCTTCTTCCATGACAATTTTTGATCATTATTTGGACATTGATTTTATAGTCTTTGTTGGATGGAAAACTAAATCTATTTTGGCTTATTTACTTCCTTCAAGTGGTTGGTGAGATTTCTATAAATGATGTGCTTTATCCGTTATGTAAACTGGGTAGCCATTTGAGTCAGTCCCTTTACATTATTGTATTAGTTCTATTTTGATGTTTAAACTCTAATCCCGAATTTTTCTTTCATTAGATCTTTTGTAATAGTTTTTGGAATGAAATTGGGCTTCTGCCCTCAATTTTCCCAAAAAAAAAATCCATGATCCTGCAATTTCAAAGTTGTTTTTTTGCAATTTTTATAATCATAATTTGAATATTTTAAATGAAATCATTTTTTTAGCCATATGACAAAATAACATAATTGATATGACCCCGAAAATTCCTCTAGTCGAAACAGAATCTTGATAAAGCAAAGTCGAAATTGAACGGTGAGATCGCTTAAAATATCATTGAAAACTTTGGGACATCAGTTAAATTCTGAAAAAGCTCTCCACTATGGAGTGTTTATAGTCAAATCGAGCGTCTCGACGAGCCGGTTTCAACAAGCCAAAGATCTTACAATTCCGACTTCATTTGAGCATTCAAATACACAAAATACATCATATGATCAAGGGGATCATTTTGAGCCGTCCGATGAAGTAGAGTGGTATGGGTTTAGCATGTATTTACTGAGATGCCACTCCTCCAGTATAAATACCTCCCGCCGTATGAGGGAGGCCAGAAGAGAGAGAGAGAGAGCAAAGATCCTCGTCGCATACTCGGCGGTCATCAACCATGTAGTTGATCCTTGGATCATCTGTCGTCCATCGTGATGACTTACCGGTGATTGTTCTTTGCGTTTCTGATGATTGTTACGCATTTCTGGCTAATAATTATTCCATTTCAGGTGATTGTTCCAGATTCATCATCTCTTCTTACTTAGCTGCTAACGTCGTTGTCATGTAATTGTTCACTTTCTCATATACAATTTTGTAATCTTGGTATTAGGAAGATCTTGTACTCTGAAACAGATATATAGTAGAAGTTTTTCTGGGCTGCCCGTGATTTTCCCTCTTTTGAGGTTTTCCGTAAAATTTTGGAGTTTTCTTGTTCTCTTTAAATACATATGTGTGTCTTGAATTTCAACGTTTAAGGCGATAACTTTTCTCTGCAATTGATTTTTCGACCGTAATGATAATATATAGATTATATTCGCATTTATTTATATAAATAGTATATGTATTGTTATCATATTTCTTTAGAAAAATTTGATTATATATATGCATTTTATTATTCAAAATTAAATAAAAATAATTATCAATTCATTTTTTTGTTAAATATATTTGAAAGTTCATCCTAAAACAAAATACCCACTCTTTTGATTGCAGAGTATTTATTTAAGTTAGGCACTACTAATATTAATTTGAAGAGTTGAATAAATATTGAATGAGATGAGGAATACATATAAAAAAATTTATTTGAAAATGATCTTTCAAAGTTTTAAAAGCTTGAAGATTCTCTTATAGCATACGTTTATTTTAGGGGTATATTAATATAAAATAAACTTTTTGACTATTTTCTCAAGAAATAAAATAATTGTTTTTTTTCTTAATTTGTACTATTACACAACACAAAGAAAATTTTTTTTTTTCTAGTTTTATGACTTTACTCCTCGCTTAAAAAAGTTTAAAAATAAAATAAAATAATCGCATTTAGAAATTTGCTTTAACTAAATACAGGCTGTAGAGTATGAGACATTTTATTACCAATTGAAAATTTTAAGAATAGTTAAAACATGTAAATAGTTATGAAAGAGGATGTTCTCTTCAAATTATTTTTATATAGTGAATGAAATATTTAAAAGTGTACATAACATATAAATTAACTAAATAGCAATAATAGAGTACTCCACCTGCAGGACAAAAAATAATAAAAAATTAAAAAATCTTGGTGTGCTCCAACGTGAGTTGTAAAAAATAATGGGGTCTAATGCGTAGCTATATGCGATTAGTAATCTCTCTCTCTTTCAGCAGTTTTTATTTGAAAATTTTATATACATATCACACAATTCTTTTATATATATATATATATATATATATATTGCATGCTAGAAAATCAGTTACGGTAGAGTAAAAGTTTACGTCTTAGCTTCTTTAGAGAGTCCAGACACACAGTATTTAAAATGACGAAAACAGAATTTATACGTGGAAAACCTCGAAAGAGGAAAAAACCAGCTGGCGATAAAAAGCTATGTATATATTTGAGTATAAGATCTTCCGATCTGGGATTACAGTTGTATGTGAAGGAGCAATGATTCTTAGTAATACGATATTGTGACGATGTTGGCGGCGATGTTGGCGTCAGTTGGCGTCAAAGTTGACGATGTTGGCGATGAATGACGATAGTGGTCGGTGATGATGATGGCAACAATGGTCGACGATGGCGAGGATCAGTGGTGGCGGCTGATGGCGGCGGCCGGCGGCGGTGGTTGACGACCGTCGAGTGGCGGCACGATTGTGCTTGGAGGATCTTTAGAGCTCTCTCCTCTCTCTTGCTTGCCCTCCTTCTCACTTGGCCTCCCCTCATATGAGGAATGAGAACTTTTATAGGTGGAGAGTGTCTCTGTAAATACATGCAAAACCCGTACACCACTTCGTGGACGAAAATGATCCCCGATCATATGATGTATTTAGTGCATTTGAATGCTCAAATGATATCGAATTATGATATCTTGGGCTTGTTAGATTATCGTCAAGGCTTCGATTTGACTATAAACACTCCATGTTTAAGAGTCGAATGATAATAAATCTTTGATCTCGGTTAGTCTTGATTTCGATTAGACTTCATCAAGATTCGTCTTCGGAGAGGAATTTTTCATATCATATATATATATATATATATATATATATATATATATATATATATATATATATATATATATATATATATATATATATATATATATATTTTAATATATAAAATTAGATATTTATTTATTTAATATTTTTTATGCTTAAAAATATATTTCACTTTTAAAAAATAAATTATACCGATATTTTTGATGTGATATTGAAGATTTGAGTGTTATATATATATATATATATAGTGTTATTGCAGGCTAGAAAATCACTTGTGTTAGAATAAAAGTTTACGCCTTAGCTTTGTTGTAGAATTCAGCACACACACAAATGTTTGAAGAATGAACAAGAAAACTCTAGAATTTTTACGTAAAAAAACCCCTGAATAGGGGAAAAAATCACGGGGCCTAGTCCAGTAAAAATCTTCCACTATATATCTATTTCGTACAAAGTTTTCATAATGAGATTTGAATTGTAATGAGAATAGACAATCTGAATCCATAATCGTGCAATAATATGCAATCATGGTTAGGTTGATAGCTTGTTAATGGTACGATGATGGTGAACAAATAATCTGACTGCAGACGGCATGGTAATGACCGAAGATCGACAGTCAAGCAACCGGCAATGGGTCGATGATGATGACCGATGATGATACAATTACGATCGATGGTGTGGTCGACGCGATGGCCGCAGTGGTCCAGCGGCAACCCGGATGCATGGCGGCCGACCGGCGACGCGTGGTCCGGAATGACGATGATGGTTTATGGCGATGACCCAGACCGCGATCGCCGACGGTATCGGCCGGTGAGACCGGCCATGGTCGATGCCGACGCCAGCTACGATAAGGGTCACAGTGAATGACGCAGGATGACCTAGCGGTTGACGCAATGAGACGGTGGTCGACGGTGACGACCGGCAACGATGGTTGACGATGACGAGGATCGGTGGTGGCGGCTGACGGCGACGGTGGTTTGATGGCCAACGGCGGTGGTCGGCGATCGTCGAGTGGTAGCACGATTATGCTTGGAGGATTTTCAAGCTTTATAGCTCTCTCTTCTCTTTAGCTTGGCTTCCCCTCATGTGAAGAATGATGATCTATTTATAAATTAGATAAGTGACGTTTCTATAAATACATGCAAAATCCAAACCACTCTATCGTATAGCTCGAAATAATTCTTTCGATCATCTGATGTATTTTAAGTATTTGAATGCTCAAATGAATTCAAAATTAGGAGATCTTAGGCTTGTTAGATCCAGCTCGTCAAAATGCTCGATTTGACTATAAATACTCTATATTTAGAAGTCAGCTGATATCACAAAGTTTTCAATTATATTTTAAGCGCTTGATTTGAGTTAGTCTTGACTCGGAATCAAATTGCTTTCGACATCAAGATTCGTGCTTCGACTAGTGAAATTTTAAATGTCATATCAATTTCTCCTCTATTTTTGGATAATATTACTTATTTCATCTAAAAATATATTAAATTTTTTAAAATAAAATAACTTCGCTTATTATTATGATTTGTAGTTATATGTATTAATTTATTTATTAACTAATTAATTATCAATATTTTATTTATATATTAATATTTAGTCTTGAAAGAGAGAGGTTTTTTTAATTAAATGTCATAAAGATGAGAGATTTTTTTTAATTAAATGGCATAATAAGGAGAGAGATTTTTTTTTTTAAAATTAAATGGTTAGCAAATGCTAGCCATAATGAGGAGTGGAGTTTTTCGATTTTTTTTTTTTCAGTTTTTTTTATTTATTTATTTCTTTTTTTGCCTCTATAGTGGGTCTATAAAAATCCTCCTATGATCAAGTAAGAAACACAACTCCCATATGCTCTAGTGTTCTTCTGCATTTGATGAGAAATTATCTAGCATAAGTTTAAGAGCTAGGATAATAAAAAAAAATTTTTTTTCTTTCTTTTGTCAACGAAGCTGTGGCCTTCTTCTTAGAAGAATGTCATTCGCTTTACTGATCAAGACCCGCAGCTCATACGGCGAGGCTCTAGTTTTCTCTTGAGAGAGGCGTCAACTGTCCTCGTCGAACCGACCGAGTTTGTAGGCAATCAAGGCCCGTAGTTCATACGGTGAGGCTCCAGTTTTCCCTCGAGAGAGGCGTCAACTGTCCTCGTCGGACCGACCGGATTCAGACGCGATCAAGGCACGTAGTTCATATGGCGAGGCTCTAGTTTTTCCTCGAAAGAGGCGTAAACTATCCTCGTTGAACTGACCAGGTTGGGAGGCGATCAAGGCCCGTAGTTCATACGACGAGGCTCCAGTTTTCTCTCGAAAGAGGCGTAAATTGTCCTCGTTGGACCGACCGAGTTTGGAGGCATCAAGGCCCGTAGTTCATACGACAAGGCTCTGATTTTCCCTTGAAAGATGCATCAACTGTTCTCGTCGGACCGACCGGGTATGGAGGCGATAAAGTCTTATAGTTTAAAGAAAATTGATTTTCTTGAAACTCCAATGGTTGACAACTGCCAAGGTGGTGAGGAAGCATTGATTAGAAATCTTTCATCAGAAAACTCAGATAATTTTAGTATCATTCTTCATGATGTTACTTGATGCCGTTGACTTATATGAAAGGGGTTCCGCTAAGGATTTTTTATCCATTCGAGGTTGTTTGTCAAAGTATTACTTGACGATATTAACCTGTATGGAAGGGGTTGAATTGAATCTGTGAAGAATTTTTGACCCATTCGAGGTTGTTTGTCAAAGTGTTACAATGACATTAACTCAGTATGAAGGGTTGAATTGAATCTGCGGAGGATTTTTTGACCCATCTGAGGTTATTTGTCAAAGTATTACTTAATGACATTAAACTGTATGGAAGGGGTCAGATTGAATCTGCGAAGAATTTTTGACCAATCCGAGGTTGTTTGTCAAAGTGTTACTATTATTAACTATGAAAGTGGAATCAATGAAGAACTTTCGACCCATCTGAGGTTGTTCGTCAAAGTGTTACTTGACGACATTAACCTATATGGAAGGGGTTGAATTGAATATGTGAAGAACTTTTGACTCATCCGAGGTTATTTACCAAAGTGTTGTTTGATGACATTAACTTGTATGGAAGGAGTCGAATTGAATCCACGAAGGATTTTTTGACCCATCCGAGATTATTTGTCAAAGTATTACTTGATGATATTAACCTGTATGAAAAGGGTCGAATTGAATCCGCATAGGATTTTTGACCCATCCGAGATTATTTGTCAAAGTGTTACTTGATGACATTAATCTGTATGGAAGGGGTCGAATTGAATCTGCGAATGATTTTTGACCTATATGAGGTTGTTTGTCAAAGTGTTAATTGATGACATTAACCTCTATGGAAGAGGTTGAATTAAATTCGTGAAATATTTTTGACCCATCGATGTTGTTTGTCAAAGTATTACTTGATGACATTAAACTATACGGAAGGGGTCAAATTGAATCCACTAAGGATTTTTGACCTATCCGAGGTTGTTTGTTAGAATTTTACTGGTGATATTTAACTTGTGTGGAAGAAGTCAATAGTTTTAACTCTCATCTGAGATTATTTTGTCAAGGTATGACGTTAACCTGTGTGGAAGAGGTTAAATATTTTGATTCTTTCAAGATTATCTATGAGAGAATTACCGCGACGTTAACTGTGGAGTAGTACCTATTTGAGATTATTTGTGACTGTACTCGATGACGTTAACTGTGGAGTAGTATAAAGTTATGACCTATCCGAGGTTGTTTGTTAGAGTGTTACTTGATGACATTAACCTGTGTGGAGTAGGTATAAAGTTATAACCTATCCGAGGTTGATTGTCAAAGTGTTACTCGATGACGTTAACCTGTGTGTAGGAGGTCAAATCAAAACATATGTTTAAGGTTGTAGTCAAAGTTGCTCCTTGATCTTTACTTTTTTCATGAGTATTACTGACTTGATTCTCGAACTGATAATCAATTAGATATCCAGAATATTGATTTGAATAATATTTTGAGATTAAGAGTTGTCCCCTAGTCTCCAACAAAAGCTAAATGATCGAAGTTTGATGAATCTTCATTCTTCTCATGTGTTCCTCGAGAGTAAGATTTTCCTCATCATATATGTGGCGTTGTTCTGATCATAAAGTCAGATTGTCAAATATTGTGAAGATGTAAAGAGAATGTTTCCCACATACGGCGCCAAACTGTTGTGTGCTAAAAACTAATTGCAGTAGAATAGAAGTTTATGCTTAGCTTTATTATGGAATCTAGCACACACACAAAGATGTTTGAAGGATGAATAAAAAAACTCCAATATTTTTATGTAGAAAAACCCCTGAATATAAGGAAAAAATCACAGGGCCTAGCCTAGTAAAAATCTTCAACTATGTACCTGTTTTAGAGTACAAAATTTTTCCGATAACGGGATTACAAAATTGTATATGAGAAGGGCTGACAATGAGAATCTCATAATCGAACAATACATGCAAGGTTGGTTATAACAAATATAGGTGACAATTGGTAAACCATAAGTGATGGTCTACGGATGACCGGCGAGATGGCACGATGGGTAGGGGACCGATGATGGTGGTCGAAGGTGGTGACTGGCGATGGTGGTCGGCTCGGTGATGATGACCGCAACGGTATGGCCCAGCAGCATGGCGGGGATGACCGGGCGATGGCGATTTGTGGCGATACCGGCACGGTGATGTCGGCAGTGGTTGCCAATGTCCATCGATGGTCAGCGGACGAATGACCATGGCGAGCGAGATCACGGTGGTTGCGGGCGGCGATCGGCCAATCGCCGAGTGGTAATGCTTTGATGATTTTCAAGCTTTAAAGCTCTCTCTTCTCTTTAGCTTGGCTTCCACTCATGTGAAGAATGAGGGACTATTTATAGATTAGAGAATTGACATTTCTATAAATACATGCAAAATCCAAACCATTCCATCGTACGGCTCGAAATGATTCCTTCGATCATCTGATGTATTTTAAGTATTTGAATGCTCAAATGAAGTCATAATTAGGAGATCTTAGATTCTCGTCAAGACGCTTCGATTTGATTGTAAATACTCCATTATTTACCGATATCGCTTTTTCAATTATATTTAAATGCTTAATCGAAGTTGACTCATAATCATATCTTTACATCAAGATTAGACACTAGTGAAATTTTCATTGTCCTATCAAGTGTAAAAATTAAAATTTAAGTATTTGATATGTAAATACATAAGAATTGTGTGGTATACATGTAAATCCCTTTTTTTTTATTTTGACATTCTAGGTGATGCAAATCAACATTGCTCTTAGATTAAATTTGAGATGATTTATGGATGCGATTTGCCTCTTTTTTTTTTTTTTACGAATTTAATTCGCGGTGCAATTTTTTAGCAAAATATTAGGTCATCCTTTCAATATATATATATATATATATATATATATATATATATATATATATATATATATATATATATATATATATATATATATATATATATATATATATATAATTTATTTTTATTTAAAAAACACCAAAAAATCTTTACTTGATTTAATTATTTTTGTTTATTTTAATTCAACTAAAAATCCAAGAATTACGAAACAAATTATTTAAAAAAATTTATAATTTTTTGGAAATTAGTAAATATTGACTCGGTCAGATTTTTGATTTGGTCAAAATAACTTATCGGGAATTATCAATATTATGGATGTCCATATGGTGGATGTGCATATGGTGTTTTATATGACTCAACTTATTCTCAATAATATTATATATAAGAAGAGAAATAAATAAAAAAAAATTCTCAGATATTTTAAAATAATATTTTTTAAAAAGAAATAATGGGCTTGGTCATAGACAATCAACCTTCTTGTTCAACCATTAGGGCACAACTCATTTCACAAATATTATTATACCAAAAAAAGGCCTCATATGGAATAGGGGTGATATGGCTCTCAAAATACGACCAATAAAACACAATCTTGATGTTGGCGATATGATTTTGAGTAAACCGAGGTAGCGACTTAAAATATCATTGGAATCTTTGGGGACATCAATTAAATCCCAAAACGACTCTCAAATGTGGAGTGTTTATAGTCAAATCGAAGCCTCGAGCGGATCTAACGAGCCAAAGATCTCATACGACTTCATTTGGGCATCCAAATGCTCAAAATACATTAAAGGAATCATCACGAGCGAATCAGTGGCAGACGCTTTACAATACAGAATCTCCTCCCATCTATAACAGGCCTTCATTCCTCACAGAAAAGGAAGATGAAGTGAAGTGAAGAAGAGAGAAGCAGTAAAGAAGGAGCGAGCGAAGAAAGAAAAGAAGAGGAAGAGTCCAGCAGGAAGAAGAGGAAGAGTCAGAAAGAGGAAGAAGAGGAAGAGTCCAAGAAAGGAAGAGGAAAGAAGAAGAGGAAAACCAAGTGAGGAGGAGAGAAATTAAACTCAAGATCCTCCAAACAAGATCGCCCCCAAGATCAGACTCCGCCGACCCATCAACCACGCCACCCACCGTCACTAATTATACAGTATTCACAAGCTACCTCATCTCCACCATCGATATACAACCGATCATTGTTACATACATATTCCTCTCATATGTAATTTTGTAATCCCGTTATCAGGAAGACTTTGTACTCTGAAACAGATACATAGTGGAAGCTTTTCGAGCCGTAGTTTTTCCTCTCTTCGAGGGTTTACGTTAAAATTCCTGCAGTGTCTCTGCTCGCTTTAATTACTGGTATGTCTCCAAGCTAAAACTTTCACTCTACCGCGACTGATTTTCTAGCACGCAACAAGGGGATAATTAAAATTTTATTTTAAAAAATATATTTTATATATTAAAGAGAAATTTGATTAATCAAAACTGCATATAATCGCTATTAAGTTTTAATGTGATTGATCACATGAGCTCTAAGAACGCTAAGAATTTGTTTGAGATCAATTTTATTTTTTATATTATTTTAAAAAATATATCTGTTCAGTATATTTTTTATCTGCTTTTACTCTAATTTTTAAAAATAAATAATAACGTATTTAAAATAATCAAAATAATTTTTAAATATTTGAATCTTTTTTAAAAATAATTTTTACTATCAAACATATTTTATTTTGAAATAAAATATAAACATATGACATAAAAATATAAAATAAAAAACAAAAGATAAAAGTAATCCCAAATATGCCCAAAGAGTCCGCCGTTATTAGGGCTGCAAATGAACTGAGCATTCCACAAGCTAACTCATGGCTCGATTTGATTAGAGCTCGTTCATGATTATTTGATTAACAAATCAAACGAGCTTGAATATTTTTGTAAATACTCCTAAATAACAAGAGCTCAACAACTTGTCATTCGGGTTCATTTATGTCATGAATATTATCGTTTAATGCTTCAACAATTTCAAAAAGAACTTCGATTATGATTCGATTATAGCTTGTTTGCTAACAGTAATGTTTAAATTATTATATTTTTAGGATTAATAAGCTTTAATTGATACAACTCATGTATATTTCTCAACAAATTGATCGTGAACAAGCTCAATTAAGGCTTGATTAAAGCTCGTTTATTTCACAAGCTCGATAATCCAATTAGAGTTGAGCTTGTGAATGAACTCGAATCGAGCTCGAGCTCAATAATGATAAACAAGCTCAAGCTTGAACACCATTCTAGGATGCTTGAATAGAGCTCGAACTTGATAATATTAAACAAACTCAAATTTGAACACATACATACTCGGCTCGGCTTGATTCGTTTAAAGCCTTAGCTGTTATTATCATCATTTCCACTTTTGGAAAGGTTTCTTGATCTTTCTTTACAATAAGAGCTAATGTTTATTGTGTAGTTCAACAAAGAAAATATCGAACTTCCAACAATTTATTGTGAAATCCAAAACTACAAACTGCGCTATAAAATTAGAATATTTTATCTAAAGAAATAATTAGGTTGCATCATGAGTTGATGGCCACCCATAATTCAAATATAAAATTTCATTAAGTAATTATGAATTTCACAATCCTCTATTTTGTGAATCGTCGGTGGCATTGAAGTGCACTCATAAAAAAAAAAATTAATATCAAGCTTACGTTCAGTCATTATCATTTTCCAAAAATCATAAAATTATTTGTTATATTCTCTCTCTCTCTCTCTCTCTCTCTCTCTCTCTCTCTCTATATATATATATATATAATTAATTAATTAAATAAACATTAATAATTAATTATTTAATAAATAAATTAATACATCTAACATATGAAATTACAAATCGTAATAATAAGTAAAGTAATTTTATTTAAAAAAATTAATATATTTTTAGATGAAATAAGTTTTATTATCCAAAAATAGGGAGACAAATGATATATCTCTCTAAAATTTATAAATTAAACATGGATCTCAAAAAACATACATACAATCAAATTAAACGACTTAGTGAGACGATTCCAACAATGCTAGAACCAAGTCAAATCAAATCTAAATGAGCTCAAATGCTACATGTGAAACTTCGAAACATTGACTGAATGATCAAATGACTTCCAAATTTGATGTGCTTATAGTCGAATCGAGTGGCTCGACGAGATGAATCCAATGAGCATAAGATCATTCAGATCGAAGGTCATTTGAATGGTCAAATTACAAAAAAACTATCTATGATCAAATACTGACCGTCCAATGGAGTGTTTTGAGATTTTGACTACAAAATGCCCTCAAAATATAAATAGGACCACATTCTTGTCATAAAGGGAGAAAAGAAGTGAACTTGGAGGCGAGAGAAGCTAAGTTCAAGTTCATCATCACCACCATTATCGTCGATCGCCGCCTTTTATCATCGCCGACTGCCACCAACAACCGTTACAATCCAACTACCTCTGTATAATTGTTGTAACCAGATTCTGGAATTCTATTATCAAGATTTTTTATATACAATCTTGTAATCCCGCTATCGGAAAGATTCAAATTTTGTACTTCAAAGTTGATATATAGAAAGATCTTTACTGCATGCCAGTGATTTTACCCTCTTCCTGAGATTTTTTCACATAAAAATTATAGAGTGTCTTATTCTCTTTTCAACTATTTACGTCGTGTTGAATTTATATACAAAGTTAAAATGTAAAGTTTTATTCTACTCTAATTAATTTTCTGATACGAAATAAGTATTATTATTATTATCATACTTAGAATTTGCTTCATTATTATTTTGTTTTTCCAATGATAGCTTCTAAGCTGAAGTCCTTATATCTCTCTTTCAATTTGATAGTTTCTAAGCTGAAGTCCTTATTATATCTCTCTAGATTTGATACTCAATAGTTTGTACTTTGTTTCCTTTTGAAACCTTTGTAACCTTCTCTTTTTATATTTAAATGCAAATGCATTATTTCAAGAAATTCAATTAAGCAGGCTTAACTTGAAATGAGGATGATGCATGAAACTTCCTATCATCCTCCAAAATATCAAAAAATGAAACAGATGAGCCTCCTAACCATCCATTAGTATGGACATTGCTTCCTTCATCAATTCAGCTTAATTAGGTTTCACCAAGTCCAAACATGCTTGAAATAAATTGCAAATATGCTTGAAAGAGATACGAGTTGATTCAATATTAAAACTAAAATAGGTGTTGGAAGGAGTGGCTAAACCCATTACAACATCAATGAACCAACTAATAGTTTAATTATAGTGTGTATTAAATATGAACACAAACCAACAAATAGTTTAACTATAGTGAGTATTAAATTGAGTATATATCATGGCAATTGATGAAGTATGGTTTTTTGATCTTGGCCATATGGAAAGGGTTGTTTGAGCTGTTAGAGGTTGGCATATGATCAGTTTGAGCCAAGGAGTGGATTAGTAACCTCCCATGTGCTTTAGAATTTTTTTTAGAATTTAAAGAGTTTTTTTTAATGAGGAAAATGAAGAGATTTTTTTAAATGAGAAATACGAAGAGGTTTCTTCATTTGTTATTTTATTATTTTATTATTTTTTTAAAGAATTTGAAGAGTAATTTTTTCTAGTATAAATATCCCCTATCGGGTAATGAAAAATTCATAGCTTACTTTCTTTACTTCCTTTTCTAAAGGTAACAGATATGATAAGCCTCTCAGGCTCAGTTCTTCCCGATCTGGTGTCCAATTGACTGATTAGCAGATCCCAAATTTAAGCTCCACTGCTTTCACTTTTCTCTTTGGTAGCCTCCACTAACTCAGATAACGTGTCGACCCTCTCACAGTTCCAGTCCCATCTCGGTTTCCAACTGATCTGTTAGAAGGCACATCTCTCAAGCTCTAGTGCTTCCGCTTTCTATTTGGTAGCCTCCACTAACCTCAGATACTTGTCCCCTCTCAGCTCCACTTCTCCACCTGGGTTTCAACCGACACGACATTCAGCTCTCATTGTGCTTCCGCTTTTCTTTTGGTAGCCTCCACCGACCAGATAGTCCTCAGTGCTCTTGTTCTCTCCCGATCTTGTTTTAACCGACTAGACGACGTGCATCACAATTCAGCTCAGTGTGCTTTCATTTTCTTCTCTTTGGTAGCCTCTACTAACCTGTATAATGGTGTCGATCCCTCTCGCAGGCTCTAGTTCTCTCCGATCTCAGAATTTCCAACTAACCTAGTTAGGTGGTGCGCATCCCGAATTCAGGCTCTAGTGTGTTTCTAATTCTAAAGAATATTTCTATGGGTGAGATTTTTTTAAATGAGAAATACAAAGAGTTTTCTTCATTTTTTATTTTATTATTTTTTATTTTTTAAAAGAATTTAAAGAGTCATTTTTTTCTAGTATAAGTACCCCCTATATGGTAATGAAAAATTCACAGCTTACTTTCTTTACTTCCTTTTCTAAGGTATATCCTCAGAAATGGTGTCGACCCCCTCTCAGTTCTAGTTCTCCTCGATCTCGGTGTCCAACTGACCGATTAGGTGGCGCATCCCGAATTTAAGCTCCACCCGCTTTCTTTGGTAGCCTCCACTAACCTCAGTATAGTGTCACCCTCTCACAGCTCCATTCTCCCCGATTGGTTTAACCGATCTGTACAGATCTCAATTCAAGCTCTAGTTTACATTTTTCTATTTAGTAGCCTCCATTAACCTATATAACGGTGTCGACCTCTCTCATAGGCTCCACTTCTCTCCGATCTCGGGGTTTCCAACTGACCTGGTTAGGTGACACATATCCCAAATTCAAGCTTTCTTCTCTTTTCTTAATCGACCATATAACCTCCTCGCAGTTTCACTTCCTCGATCTCGGTTTCAACTGACTACACGGCGATCTCAATTCAGCTCCAAGTGTGCTTTTCATTTTCTTCTCTTTGGTAAGCCTTCACTATCCTGTATAATGGTGTTGATCCCTATCGCAGGCTCCAGTTCTCTCTGATCTTAGGATTTCTAACTGACCTAGTTGGGTGGTGTGCATCCCAAATTTAAGCTCCAGTGTGTTTCTAATTCTAAAGAATATTTCTATGGGTGAGCATCTTCCCACAGATATCACAATGTCTAAAGATTTCTAAGCAAAGCTTTCACAAGATGATGGGTTGTGGAAACATCAAGGGACGGCGAGATCCGACGATGTAACACCAACTATTAGCAGTGATACTTTGATAATCTTCAGAAAGAAGTTTTATTTTTCAAATAATTTAGTGGCTATTCCTCCTAAAAGATCGTAACGAACTTATTCTCCTCCATCGGGGTACCTACTATTTATAAGATGAGCTTTCTTGCGGGTCTTCGATTTTTTTTGCTCGACGTTATTTTATCATCATTTGAGATTTATCTCAATTTTCTTCTAAGCTATGATATTATTTGGTTGATTATTTTCTTTAGAACACGTGGTGCGACGCTTACTCCAGAGGTTTTGGCGAAGATGTGTAAATTCACTTATGATGTGGATGATCAAATTTCTTGTAGGAGTAAATGGTTGGATTTTCATACAAAAGATCCTCTAAGAAATTGCATAAATAGATTCTTCTTTATAAAAAATGAGTGGGGGCTTCTTCAAAAGTGGGAAAATTAAAAGAAATATCCTCCTCCCAAGTAACTAAAGAAGATATATTGAAGGCTCTTAACATTGCGAAAGTTGAAGATCTTCGATATGAGACCCGCTATATTAATCAATATGTGAAGGAAAAATCATTATTCAAAGTTGGCCTTTCAATTCAAACTGGAAGATCCCATGCTCTTATGCTGAAGAAGTCTCATAAGGGAAAGGAAAGATCTAATCCCATTCCCGCAGTATCCTCCAAACGACCAATAGGAGAATGTGTATCAATTCTTTCCAAGAGGAAAAAGTTGGGCGACTACATGTTAGATCCTTTGATAAGAACTGTGAAATGAGCCAGTCAAAAATTTCTATCCTGGAAGAAGTGTTAAATTACATATATAAGGAAGATGGGGGAAAATAAAAAGAGAAGAAAATTTATATATATATATATATATATATTAGATATTGAAGAAGTAAAGAAGTTATAGCCTTAGAGGATCAGTTGGCCGAGTGTAGGACTGAACTATTGACTATGGCAACTTCCCTTTCATTTCAGTGTCAGGAGGTTGATAGGACTCGGGATGAGCCAGTGGATGCACGAGTTGAAATAAATCAGACTACGATGACCTTAGAAGCCGCAAATACTAAGATACATATTTTAGAGGTAGAGAACAAGACATTACTAGCACAGATCTTAGAAAAAGAGAATATAGAAGTTGATTCCAACTTGAAGATTATAGAGAGCTTAAAATATTCCACGGCCTTCAAGAGTATAATTCAGGATCAAGTTCAGGAATCTTGTGATCATATCTACACTATTGAGGTGAAGGATCTGGAACGTCGACTTCTTGAAGAAGGTTTTATTCGTGGTTTTCTAAAAGGGGCACATCTGGTTCATGACAAGACAGGTGTAGATATTGAAGGCTTTTCACCGAGTCAAGTTTCTGAAGATTCATCTCCAAGGGATGATGCAGAGAGCTCTTCTTCCTCTTTTTCAAGTGATAATAGTGAAGATGTAGATGTTGTTTAATTATATTTTTATTTCATTTGTATTTCAATTTAAGATCTTCTTAGTAGATGACACATGATCACATTTATGTCTATGTCATAGTGCTTTGAAATTTTATTTTAGAATAAAGTGGTTGGTATTTAAACTAATTTAGGTTGTATGTCAAAAATTTATTTAGTGACGTTAGCCTATATATTTTAAGAGAAAATCCAACAAAGATTTCCAACCCATCCGAGGTTGTTTGTCTGATTTTTGCTCGATGACATTAACCTGTGTGCAGTATGTGTGAAGTTTTGACATATCCGAGGTTATTTGTCAGAGTCTTCGCTCGATGACGTTAACCTGTGTGGAGTATGTACGAAGTTTTAACCTATCCAAGGTTGTTTGTCAAAGTCTTCACTCGATGATGTTAACCTGTGTGAGTATGAAGACTATCCGAGATTATTGTCGCTCCGATGATGTTAACATGTGTGGAGTAGGTCTAATCGAAACAACTTATGATCGATTTTTCTTTCTTCTTGTTACTATTATTTTGATTTATCATTTTCTTTCAAAAAAAAATATGAAACATCAAAATATAGAGTTCAATTTGAATGTTACATAGTAGATTCACTGATAATATCTTCGTAAGTTCTCAGCATTCCAAGTGCGTGGAAGAGTTTTTTCCTCTGGATCTTTGAGCTTGAAAGTTCTTGGTTTAACCACAGCAACCACGGCAAAATTTTTAAAGTAGGTATAATGCTAATCTTAATTAGAAATTTAGGCATGAAAAAAAAATTAACATAATAGGCCCAGTCGTCCGTTCTCTTTTTTATTTTTTATTTTTAAAAATTGGTGGCAGCTTTCCTATTTTACGTGTAACAGAGTCATACGATGTCGGAATCGAGTAAACTTAATATCGTTAGAATCGTAACAAAATTTTCTACAACTTTTATGTTGAGAAAATTTATGATTGTGGCCCGATATGTAGTAATTTTTACGAATGCACGCAAAAAAATTGTTGTCAAACTCGTGACTATAGTATTTTATGTATCTGAGTCATATGGGAATCTAGCAAAATTGATATTGTTAGAATTGTAACAAAATTTTATACAACTTTTATGTTGGAAAAAAATTATGATTGTGCGCTGCGTTTGAATGCGCGAAAAAAACTGCGCGCTTAAGAAACTTCGGACCAGCTACCGTATTTTACACATATCAGAGTTTTACGGTGTCAGAATCGAGCAAACTTCATATCATTGGAATTGTAATAAAATTTTCTACAACTTTTATGTTGATCAAAATGAGGCCGATACGCGGTCGAATGCGCGCAAAAGCGCCGGGCATTTTGGAGCAGCTTTCATATTTTGCATGTATTGCAGTCATACGATGTTGGAATAAAGCGAACTTAGTATCGTTGGAATCATAACAAAATTTTATACAACTTTTATGTTGAGAAAAATTTATGATTATGACCTGATGCACATCATTTTTTGCAAAATGAATAATGATGAAATGCACAAATAACTCACGCTAAACAAACACTCTTAATAAAGTGCAATTAACAAGTTTTTAAGAGACTTGACATATAAATAGGTGATGCTAGCCCATTACTCTTATTGTTTGGAGATAATTATTAATATTGATTAGATTTATATAGGAGAAGTCAATATGCTAGTAGTAGAAATGCAACTATTTTTAAACAAGGTTAACAAACCAACTCAAACTAAGCTCATAATACAAACTAACTACCTCTTTACTCTTACTACCAAAGGTAATATCATCACAAAAAAACATACATCAATGTACAATTTTTTGTAAACACTTAAAGCTGTATAAATAAGGTAGCACAAAAAAGATATGAATATTTCTAAATTAAGATAACCAAAATAAGAAAATAGTTCTTAACGATGTCTGCGAGGCAAAATACAATATAAGAGGTACAGATAAAACAAAATATCATCCTGTAAAGAGACGGTAAGATATCTCAAGATGCGCAAGGTGAAATTGCATTTCTTTGGGCGTAATAATGGCTCGTAGATGATGTTCCGTGATCTCTCCTCTTCAACCAACTCAGAGGGTTGTTGTGAGTAATCCAGGTGTGTAGCACTAGGTACATCGACTGAAGACTGCGTAGAGAGTGAGAAATCATGATACACTCCATATGGGCGTGTCATATGATGTGAGGCCCATAGAGGTCGGTCCGCGCATATATGTCCACATATTTTTTGGTATGAATCTGGCGGTTGTGTGAATGTATATGCAAATGATTTGAACTGCGCAGATGATGGACCATCGATATCCATCAGACATCGATGAAGTACCGAAATCTAGTGTCCTATATGTATCAAATATGCATGTTGCTACACAATCCCTCATACTCATATGATTGGAAAATTTGGTCTCATCCCTCCCAAAATATCACTGGAATATGTCCTCAATATTCAAGATGTGCTCACGCTACGTTGAAAGAACTCTAATTATGATAGGAATCAATAAAAAAACTATTATTGTAGTGATCAAATGAGGGCTTACCATGAGTCGGTCTCCAGGAGCTAGAGGGTAATAAGTATATGGGGGTATTATAGGTGACTTCAGTATGTATAGTGAAGCCTAAGATCGATACCATCTCATGTATCGGTTAATGGTTGGCTCTCCCACCCCTGGGAAGAGTCTACCACCACAACTAAATCCCGTCTGCTCTCCCACTATGCAATGTACGTCTGGTGGTAATCGACCCAATCCACATCGGCTTTCCCTCAACCATCCACTTGTATGAAAGTAGAATCTATCGATGCAACCTCAGTCATAGGTGGAAGGCCGAACTACCTGAGCACACGATCGGGCAGGTGCCACTCAACTTGTTTCCAACTAATCAAGGGTACTCTAGCTAGCCATATGTCATCCCCACATAAGCATATGTCTGGGACACGTGCACGGATCTGAACTCCGTATGGCTCCCAGACCACCTATGTTATTTCAAAAGAATATTAGCTTAGCTATCTATATGTAATAATTGGCCCAAAAAATAAACTTACAATGCAACATACCTAACTCTACAGTAGGCCATCTAGCTCGTTTCTATAAAATATGATGTGGGCTAGCATCATCTCTCGGACATACCTTCATTCTAGTGACAATCCATACTCAGCCCATTTATGTCATCTGCATGAAATATAACGCTATTCCTTTATGAACATGCTCCCATGCCTATACCTGCAGTAAATGTAGGAAACCAGCCATATTTGTGCGCTTTAGTTTCATTGCCTAATGAAGTTCCTTGTCGAATGAGCAAGTATAGCTCATCCTAATAAGAACTCCTTAAATGTGTCAATATCCTCTAGCAGGGGCAAATACTACAGGTGAATCTTCGAACAAGATGTGTTTGGCATAAGGAAATATCCAATAGCAAAGAGTATGTAAGCTTTGAGGATAATACATCCAACGTAGCCACCGTAAGAGCAAATAAGTCTGTGCATGTACCTACCCCATTCTGAACTCTGATGTGATATGAGGCTGGATCGGATCGTGGTAGATAGTGCACGGTTATGGATGTGTTCCTATCAACTCATCACAACAATCTGACCAAGATGCCCACCGCCTGCCCCCACCAACAACATTCCTCCCAATAATAGTTGGACCATCTATCTGAACACCCAAGATCATAATAACATCCTGCAATGTGATCGTCATCTCCCCAACGGGCAAGTGGAATGAATTTATCTCGAAGACCAACATTCCATGAATGCTGGAAGGTGGTGATCTAAGTGAATGTACTGCATTTGATAAACACAATCCAATCCAGCTGCTCGTAAATTGGTCATGAATCTAAGATAGTTTACTGGTCATTCTTTGAACATAAGTAAATGAGATGCAGCATCTAGAACAGAAACTTGCACAGTGTGAAATTATAGTTCAGTAGACAAAATTATAAGGACAATCCATATACATAGTTTGACTTAAAAAAGATGTGCTGCTTTGTGCCGACCACATAGCACAACTATACTTGGATGAACTTCAACCAACGGAGTGTAGTCCATATTCCTCTTTCGCCTCGTGGAAAGCACCTTCGGAGACATCCTACCTACAATAAATTTGTCAATAAAAGTAATAATGCAATTATAGTATGGATCTTTATAAACCAATTGAAAAAAAAGTATCAAAAACACAATTGTTTCCACAACATTTCATATCATTATCATCATTTTCCAATTAATTAGATAACATAATACAATTATATTGCATTGCAAAATTTATTCAAGTCAATAGATGTCATAACCAAGTCATAAAAAATATTAATGTAAGATAAAAAGAAAATAGTCTAGCAAATAGAAAATATCAGTTCTTCAACACCATCATTTCTATTTAATCAAAGGCAAACATTTGTTTACAAGTTATAATCAACAAAGCAATTGAATTCAACATCTAAGATATAAATATATGATGTATAAAAGAGATATAATAGAAGAGAAGTCTTAGAAAGTTGTTATTTCTAGATCAAAGACAATAGGTTGATTTGAAAGTCCCTTCATTGTTCATTGCAACTTTTCTTTTACTTAATACACTTCAGTTTTCTCCCTATCTCATTTTAATTATTTTTGTAAAAAAATTGGGGGCAGCTATTGTATTTGCACTTATCAGAGTCTTACAGTATTAGAATCAAGTGAACTTTATATCATTATAATCATAATGAAACTTTCTACAACTTTCATGTTGGTCAAAATTTACGATTGTGGCCCGATGCGCAGCAATTTTTGCGAATGCACGCATAAACTATTACGCTGAACTGAAACTTTGGATCAGCTACCATATTTTGCATGTATCTGAATCATATGGTGTCAAAATCAAGCTAACTTAGTATCGTTAGAATTGTAATAAAATTTTCTACAACTTTCATGTTGGGAAAAATTTATGATTGTGGCCCGATGCGTAGTAATTTTTGCAAATGCGCGCAAAAACTGCTGCGCTAAGCTGAAACTTTGGACCAATGATCATACTTTACGCATATCGGAGTCATACAGTGTTGGAATCGAGTGAACTTGGTATCGATGGAATCGTAACAAATTTTTTTACAACTTTCATGTTGGTCGAATCTATGATTATGGTCCGATGTGCAGCAGTTTTGCGCTGAGCTAAAACTTCGGACCACCTATTGTATTTTGCATGTATCAGAGTTATACGATGTCGAAATCGAGCGAACTTTGTATCATTGGAATCATAATAAAATTTTTTACAACTTTCGTGTTGGTCAAAATTTATGTCTGTGGCCCGGTACGAAGCAATTTATCGCTCAACAAAATGTATTTATTCTCAACTACAAGGGTTACACATTAGGTGCCATGCAGGACTCATTTACAGATCTAAATATTGTTTGCGGATTAGTTCATAGCAGTTTCAGACTTGATGGAAAGTATTGATTTCAAAAACTAACAAAAGAAAACCAAAAGTTTCTAAATATACAATAGGTTTTCACAATCACTGCTACTAAATGTGGCACAGTGGCAATAATGTTCTATAAGGAATTCCCTATTTACATAATGCAATTTCTTGTTTGGATATAATGGTCTTATGTATTCTCTGATTCTCTACTAATTTATCCTCTTACAACTACTTAAATCTTGGCTTTATAAATGACATCCTTACCACATTGTAAGTATATTTGGAGCTGCATTTTGAAGATGAGAGTAAACATTTGACTTTGGAGAGTGCTTCAATTTATAACTCTAAACAAAACAAAACCACCTAAGAATTGGGACAATAGAGGAATCAGAATCAACATAAAAAATGCATGTACTTCAGAGATTACAATAGATAGACAAGCTTCTACTTAATAATTGTATTAAGTCAGTAATTTAAGCATGCAAATAATATATCTGAGCATATCAGTTCTTACCGAATTTATAATGTAACTTCCATGAATCTTTCTTTTTATTTAGATTGGTTCTAATTTACTAAACCATTAGAATTCATAACAGAAAATTATATTGCTTCTAGATATGTCAATAATAGGGCATGAACTATGACTTATATGACAAAGATCAATGGATCACTTCATACATGGCAACACATAACTGCAAAAAATTGCAATCATTCAAATTTCTAACCTTCATATTGCACAAGAAACAGCTGCAAAAATATGAAAAATAAAAATAAATAAAAATAACTAAATGAAAGCTTTGCAACCAAATGACCTGCAATTGATTGCATATATCAGCTTCTATCAAAAATCCCAAAGAAATGTTCCAAGCATGTGGCACTAAATGATCTCTAAAAAGCTTTAAGAGACAATTATTACAAAAACTTTAATGGATACAATTTAGCCTCATTACAAACACAACTCATTTTAAACTAACAATAAACAATTAACAGAAAGCTCAAATAACTGAAAGGCAAGTGAACACGATTATATCCCACGACGCCGAGCTTGCTGTCATGTTGTTCTGTTATGCCCAATATTTTTGCATACACTACAAATCATATTACTTGTTGTAGTATTCCCATCCATAGTATTTTGGAATCTATTTGAACGTGGTCAACCTGACTTCCTCTTGATATTTGGTGGATAGTACTCTGAAAAGTTCCTAGCAGTTATTTGTTCTGGCGACTCATCATGATCAGGGATGACATGAAACGCTCCCTGGAGGTTTTGCAGTAGTAGTCCAAAGTGTAGTAGGTCGATACATAATGAATGTGACTTATATGTCGTTGTCCTAACACAGAAATGACATGAGGACAGGGCATGTGATAAACTTGTGGTTATGCGTATACACACAAATATGATTTTCATACAACTCAACCTTGTAGGTTCTGGTCTTATCAAACACAGTACTCATTAATATTTTATTACTCGGAAATCTCCTTGCCTCATGTTCATTATCCTGCAAAGTTGCCTTAGCTTGCGAAGAAAATATAGAATCATGCTGGTTAGCTACTGATGTTACTGAGTTAAGGCGTTTCATGAACGTGACGACTATGTTATAATTTATTGTAGAGATTAGTGCCTGAATTGGTAAGCCACGTGTCCGCTTTAGTATGTTGTTAAAACATTCAGCTGCATTTGTGGTCATTATGTCATACATGTACCCATCATCATGGGTTAGAGATCACTGTTATACATCCCTTGATACAAGTCAATCGTAGGCCTCCTGTTTGATGTTCTTGATATCAGTTATATACCTTTTAAAAATGTGGATATCATCATTATTACCCATGACATACATTTTTTGGCATATGAATTCAACATTTTTGAGTCCAAGTTGTCTAACTGCCTTTTTAAAATTCTTCTCTCGGCAAAAGCGATGTAATTACGGTAATATTTTCCTACTGACCGTACCAAACCCGCTTGCTTGTTAGAAATGATGTGCGAATCACCTCTAGTACAGATAAATGGAATTAAGTCTTAGAGTGTTCATAGAAACTAACATCATGACTCAATACTCTCTGATTCTACTACTGCGAAGGCCAGTAAAAATAAACTATTGTTGGCATCAATTCCAATTACGCTGAGTAGAGTCCCCCTATACTTACCTAAGAAAAGTCTCATCAAGACATAAAACTGGACGATTGTATTGCCAACTAGTAATTGAAGGCTCGAATGACCAGAATAATCATTGGAATCTATTTGACTCTAACGATTGCACTCGGTAGTTTGATCTTGGCATAGTTGAGCATATATCACACATGAATCTCTCCAATGATCGGTAAGATTCCTCCCAACTGCCGAAAATAACCTTCAATTTCTTACGTCGCGCGTCCCATGCTTTCATATAGGATACTCTTATGTTAAATTTGGACTCAATACAGCCTATAATATCTCTAGGCTTTAAATCTAATTAATGCCTAATTGCATGTTGAATAAAATAATCAATAAACTGTGTTGTACATTGCCTATGTCCATCATTGAGGATTGAATGAGTACATGTATGTGGTGAGCCTTTACTGTCAATTCTCCATGCACCTCTCAATCTCTTACTTGACCTTACATGTAAGCGCCACATGCAAGGTGTACCTTGGTTCGCATGTTGGGTGCACAATATGGTCAACTTTGCTTTGTTTGAAGCATATATTACATAATCAATATTATTGATGATAGACCAATCCTAAACAACAAACTACAGCTACTTCTTATCATGAAAGCACATGCCTTCTAGCAGTTCATCTGGAATGCAACTTTCATGTTCAAAAATTGACTCATCTGAAGGCCCATCAAATATAAGCTCTTCATCCCATTCTCTAGCTGTTTGAGAACTATGCATATACTCATTGTTAGATAGTAAGTGCTCCTCTATTTGGCTTATTCTAACAGAGTAGTCCTTGATAAGCTCTTTGATCCTGTTAGATGGATCTGTGCCTCTTAAAGAAGGGCGCTTTCATCCTTGTCTTCCACTTTGTCATCATTTACTTGTTGCGAAAAGTTTCATACCTATCACTACCATCACCTTCAGCGTCACCCACAAAATCAGAACTTGTCCCAGCTAAATAAGTAGCTTCTGTTGGTACAGACCCATACGCTTCCACTTGAGCAGTTAGTTGAGAAGCAAGTGTGATGTATTCAGTATTGATTGGAGCTCTCTAACATTTCTTAGTACTGTCAACCTCTCTTTCAAAGCACTATAGTTCTTCAACTTTAACATAAATTACTACAGGTTGCACAGATGAAATCGTCAGTAACATTCAATTAGCCGCGATAATATAGAACTATGCAGACAGTTTCTGAACTCATTTTTAACTAACACCAACTTTAAATAGTAAGAATCCTTTCTCTCACCTGGTCAAAGAAAAAATTCAATTCAAGATATAATACACTTTTACATTTCAATTGAAACTATTTTGCGAACTCAAAATCTTTAATTTTCAAACCCCATTTCAATATCTTTTCAGAACTAAACTAACATATACAATAAAAGTAATTATAATCTCAAAATAATAAATAAATTCCTAACATAAACCCAAAATCATATGTTTCAAAGCTCAATAACAATTCTTTCTTTGCATATGATAATAAATAAATTCCTAACATAAACCCAAAATTATAAGTTTGATGTTCTTGTATACCCATCAAAAGATATCTTCTTTTAGTTCAATCTAGAAGCCCAATAGACCTCCACCAATTGTCTAATCAATCAAGATAACTAATTTTAAGAATTTCTCACTTATTTATCAATAAATTAACTAACTTATTGTCAAATAAGGAAGAATATATATTATTCTTTTAAATTAGTCACCCATTTTTCAATAAGTTAGTGCATATTACATAGATAGATGCCATCATTTTTTTATCATCACATGCCAACTCAACTACCTTCAATTAAACTCAACTCCATCACAGGAGACAACTCAATAATTCTTTTAATCATAGAATACAACTTAACTCCATCATAGGAGACAATTTATGTTCCTCAAATAATAAATAAATTCTAACAATTGGAACACTTCTTTGATTTTGATCTACTCTTCCTTACTCTTTTCATTCTTCCTTCAAAAACATTACCACCAACAACAACAACAATACCAAACACACCAACAACAACAATAAGACTCCAAAATAACAACACAATCAAAACTCACAGCTCATGCCCAAAAAGCTGTAAACATCACAATAACGAAGCAAAAAAAATGAGCGATCTCCGGCAGGCATATACAAATCTTGCCTAACAACACATTAAAATTTATAAAATATACAAATATACAAATCTAGCCTAACAACACAACTAAATAAGCAAATCATACAACATAAAGCCATACATTAAGATCTACCACAAATTTAGCATTTAGGGTAAAAATAATCTATATCGGCAGACAAACAACGAAATGAGTGCGGTCTCGTGGTGGCCTCCTTGAGCTCTCCCTTGGCGGCGGTGACCTCCCCTTGGTGAGTGCTTGGGTGGTGAAAATCGATGGTGGATGTGGATTTGCGGAGTAGCCGAGCATATTTAGCGGGAGAAAATTAGATTTGAACTGCGCCCCACTCGATTTTTCGTCAAAATAAGGATGAGCCATTCGTCCGTTAAACGGAAGACTGGCTCGCCCTAATTTCGGATGAACTAGTCGTCTGTTTAATGGATGACTGGGTCTATTATGTTAATTTTTTTGTGCCTAAATTGTTAATTAAGATTAGCATTAAGCATAACTTTAAAAATTTTGCCCAGCAACCACCACATAAGGTCATTCCCAAAGAGGTTAAAGTTTGTTACGTTGTGGTTCTTTTCCGCAAATACTAAACTTCATAAAACTAAATCTCCAACATTGATGGGTCTAGGCTTCACTCTCCGATTGAAGTGATGATGAGATCCATTGATGATAGATAGCATTTTTGATTGAAGCTACTTCTCTTATTTCATGAAATAAATCCAAATGATATCAGAGTTTTTCTTCATTATTTGTTTCATCAAAAATCTGGACCTTAGGACCGGGGATACCAATGTCAACTGGAATAATCACCTCTATCCCAAAACACAAATTATAAAGTGTCTCACCATTTGGTGTTCTTGTAGTTGTTCGGTAAACCCATAATACATTAGGGAGTTCATCCACCATTGCTCAAAGCCTTATCCAAACGTGTCGTCAAGCCTTTTAGAATTGTTTGATTCGTGACCTTAATTTGACCATTTGTTTGAGAGTATGCTACAGCTTGTATGAACCAATTGAATGAGTAAATTTTTGTAGAAGGATGTGAATTATTTTTTTGTGAATTGAGTCCCGTTATCTGTTATAATTTTAGCTGGAATTCCAAAATAATAAATAATATTTTTCCCAACAAATTATTTAGCAATGGCTTCTGTGATTTTTGCTAATGGTTTTGCCTCAACCCATTTGGTGAAGTAATCTATCACCATAATGATAAATTTTCATTGTCCAGTTGCAATAGAGAGTAGTCTCATAATATCTATTCCCCATTGAGCGAAAGGCCAAGGGCTCCAGAAAGATGAAAGTTCAGTCAATGGAATATAGTTGAGATTAGAATGCATCTGATAGTTGTTACACTTTTTTATAAAATCTAATGCATCACTTTTTATTGTAGGCTAGTAAAACCCTTGTAGTTCTCTTCAAATACCTGAATGGACTTCTCGAAATACATACTCTACTTTGGATGGTGGCAGACATTTAAGATATGATCCTCTGAATGATCTTTTGTATAATTCGTCACCGATAATGCTAAAGTTTGCGGCTTGTCATTGAATATGGATGACAATAATTGGAGCTTCTGGTAGAGCTCTATCACATAAAAAGGCGAATATCGGATCTATCCGAGAAACTTATCTTGATTCATCAATGGATTGTATTTCCCAAAGTCTTTGTATGCTGGAAAAATGAATGTATTCTACATACTTTCTCTTGTAAATGTTAGAAGATGTTGAAGTAGCAAACTTTGAAAGAGCATCAGCTCTAGCATTTTGATTTCTTGAAATGTGAATGATCTTATTTGAGATAGAAGAGATTTCACTATATGAAGGTATTGTGTCAGATGATGACTATGAGAATTGAAATCCCCTTCAACTTGAGAAACTACAAGTTGCAAATCAATGTAAATTATAAGACTTTGAACTTCACAATCAATAGCCAATTTTAGTATTCGTAATATTAGTAAGACATATTCTATTGGAGAAATGAGAATTCGATGAAGAATATAATCCAATAACGTGCGATATTGAATGAAGACTTTATTTCAATAGAATCGGGATGGTTCATTCAACAACAAAATCTGTAGATATGATATCTAGCATAGGCAAAAAGTAAATATTAAATTCTTCAAATTCAACTTACCATTTAACTAATTTGTTAAAGCTTCTAATTTTTGGAGGATAATTTTGAGTGAAAATTGTGTATAAATGCTGATAGAGTGAGCTTGAAAATATGGGCATAGCTTTCTTGTCGAGAACACAAATGCTAAAGCAGTTTTATCAGCTAAAAGATAATGTCCTTCTATGTCAGATAGAATTTTACTAATGTAATAAATTAGTCGTTGCCCCTAGCCTCCTCACGGACCAATACTGAGCTTATTACATGATTTGAGATAGCGAGATATAAATAAAGTATTTCTCCCAGAATTGGTTTTGATAACAATGGTGGTGAGGACAAATATTTTTTGAGTTGCTCGAATGCAGTTTGACATTCATCAGTCCATTGAAAATCATTATTTCGAGCAATCTTGAGTACTGTAAAGAACAATAAGTATTTATCTCCCATTCGGGCCAGGAATCATGATAAGGTCACCATCCTCTCGTTTAAGCGTTGCACCTCCTTTATGCTATTTGGGGGCATCATATCTTGTATAGCCTTAATCTTTTCTAGGTTAGCCTCAATCGATGAGTGACTATAAATCCTAAAATTTCAGATGTAACTCCAAAAGCACATTTGGAGGAATTTAAATGTATATTATATTGTTGAAGAAGCTTGAAACATTGCTTAAGATCATTGAGATATTTTATTCTTTCAGTACTTTTAACCAACATATCATCCACATATACTTCCATAGTATGACCAAGAAGAGTTTTGAAAACTTTATTCATTAGGCGTTGATACGTGGTTCCTGTATTTTTCAATCCAAATGACATTACTTGATAATAATTTAACCCAATATCAGTCTGGAAAGAAGTGGCTTCTTCATCATCTGGATTCATCTTTATTTGATTATATCAAGAGTAAGCATCCATAAAACTAAGCATTTGATGACCTAAGTGGTGTCGACCAAATTATCTGAAAACTATCATTTGGGTAAGATTGGTGTAGTCAACGTACATTCTTTGCCCCACTAGTCTTTTCACTGGACGCTTGATAACCAAATAGGATAATACACTTCTCGTATGAATCCTGCGTCCAAGAGCTTATCAACTTCCTGTTCAATTGCTTGTAAATGATATGGAGCGAAGATTCTTTCCTTTTGAATGATGGGCTTGAATGCTGAGTTAATTTTGAGAAAATAAGATATTACCCCAAGATCAATTCTTGTCATATCTCTTGAACTCCAGGAAAAAATATCTTAGTTTTGGCACAAAAAAATGACTACTTTCTTTCATCCTCAGAGATCAATGAACCTACTTGCACTATTTTTGAGACATTCTTCTGATAAAGGGGGATCTTGATCATTGGTGACACTCTGGAGTGTTTCTTCATCTCTTAAATCAAAATTTTTGATGCTTAATATTATTGAGGGTTGTGGTCGGGCCTGCCTCAAGTAACAGGTTTGTGCTATATGTTGGTTGCCACAAACCTCTCCTATTTCATTAGAGGTTGAAAATTTTATTTTCAGATGAGGAATGGAAGCAATAGCACCAAAAATTGATTGCAAGGGTCTTCCAAAGATAACAATATAGATTGATTTTGATTTAACTATCATAAATTGAATCAAATGTGTTGCTTATTTAGGGAATTCCTCAAGAGTAATCGGGAGTGTTATTGTTCCATCTACCCTTATCGATCGATTATCAAAGCCATATAACGGCCCAACAACATGTTGGAGTTTTTTTTTACAATACCCAATTTTAAGAATGTTGAGTAGAATAATACATTGACAGAGCTACCATTGTCAACCAAAATTCTCTTAACATTATAGCAGAGATCTCCAATCCTCGTGTTGATAATTAGGATCTTAATGGAGTTTGTATCCCTTCGAAGTCAGAATCATCAAATACAATAAACTAATCAATTCATGATTTCTTCATTCTAGGCTATTCCAGTGTAATGAGTAGAACTTGATAAGAAAATTGTGGTCCACCAATGATAGTTTTGATTTCTCCGACTATTTGTCGATCTTCTTGTGGTTATCTTGGTTGTTGTCTTGACTGGGGTTGGTTTTGCCCTCTGACAGAATTATTATTATTTTCTTTTTGATTCTGAACAAACTGTCGAAGGTAGCCTTATTGTAACAACCTTTCGATTTCTTTCTTTAGATGTCTACAGGCCTCAATGGTATGTCCATATCCTCGATAAAAATAATAATATTGATCCTGATTTTCGATGATTGGCCTTAGGGGATTAGGCCATTTGATATTATTTTCATTCTGAATAGCCATTAAAATGTTCATGCGAGAGGCATTTGAGGGTGTATATTCTTTTTACGGGTGAGGCTCATGCGATGATTGGGCAGGCTTAGAAGGCAGGTTTTGAAACTTTCGGTGATCATGCTTTTTTTATTGAGATGCGTGAAGACTGTCATTTGGGTCTCTTTTACTCTTCTTAGAAGAATGTTCGAATTACTTCTTATGGGCATTGATGGCCTCATCTATCATGATCTGTGTCTCTACTCTTTGTATGAGGTCTCCATAATAAGGAACTACTTCTCTCATCAATGATGAGTAGAAAAGTTCAAGCCTTAGGCCTCCCAAAAAAAAAATACCTCGTAATAATTCAGGATCTACTCCTGGAATTTGTCGAGCTTCACTTAAGAATCTTTAAAAATACTCTTTTAGTGTTTCTCCTTTGTTTTGACGTATTCTAGAAAGGTGAGATGGATTTTTAATGGTTAGTCGATTTGAAATGAATTATTTGACAAAGAGTTTAGCCAAATGAGAGAAGTTGAGAATGCTTCCCTCGAGGAGGGAAGAGAACCACATACGAGCTTGTCCTTTGAGTAACCAGAAAAACTTGACAAAGTAAAGCATCATAGGCTTGTTGGATGTGCATAATAATCCTTTAATGATCGATGTGCTCATAGGATCAGAAGTCCCATCATAAAGTGCCATATTAAGTAGTTTAAACCCCATCGGGATGAGTTGCTGAAGAACTGAATCATGCAAAAGAGAAGATTCTTAAATGCTCAGACGAGGAAGAAATTGTTTCTCTTTGAGGAAATTCTTCTCGGACTAGACGCCGCAACTCATTTCCAATGGCTTCACGGGATGTTCCCACAAAGTGTCGATTCAACCCCAACAAAGAGGTAGGGGGATTGAAGGTTGGTCGGATGGCATAAGAATGTTGAGTTGAACTAACAATATCATCATTATCTATATTAGAATGATGTTCATAGGGAGTTTTGCATGATCATGAGGGGGTTCTTCATTAGTTTCTCCAACAAAATCAACTATATCTTGTTGTCGATATCATTGATTTGCACCAAATTATAGTGTCCTTTTCGGTTGTCCATCCTAGTAAATGCTGAAGGATTTGAGCCTGTTGTTCCTCTATTCTTCACATACGCTTCTCAAAGGTATGAAGTGTTTCACCTGGCTGATGGTTTTGATCTTGTTGAAAAATTTGATTGTCTAACATGATGAAGTAATGATAATCGCTTTCCAATGGTATCAGCATCAGTAGTAGAATAAAACTTCACGCATTAGCTTTGTATGGAAATCGATGCAAAGTTGAAAGAGAATAAGACACTCTAGAATTTTTGGAAAACCCCAGAAGAGGGTAAAATTATGGAGCCTCTAGTAAAGATGTTTCACTATATATCAACTTTGGAGTACAAAGTTTGAATCTTCCTGATAGTGGATTACAAGATTGTATGTGAGAAATATTAATAATGAGAATTTCATAATCAAGTTACATCCGCTATACGGTGGTAGTTGGACTATAACGGTTGTTGGTGGAAGTTGGCGATGATAATAGCGATCGGCAACGATGGTGATGATAATGACTTCTTATTTCTCTCTTCTCCAAGTTCACTTCTAGCTCATTTTCTTCATGAGAATGAAGTCTATTTATAGATTTTGAGAGAGCATTTTGGTCATTGTAGTCAAAATTTCAAAACACTCATGGTATTGATTCATTTGATCATAAATAATTTTTGATCATTGAATGACCTTCGATCTAAGTGATCTTGGGCGTTGGATTAGTCTCTCCTCAATATTATAAGCGTCAAAGTCATTTTCATTCAATCGATTATTTTGAAGTTTCACATATACCATTTGATTTGAGAGATTTGGTTCTTTGAACTGATTTGGCGGTTCAGCGTTGTTGGAATTCGTCTATGAATTATTTAATTTGATTATATATATTTTTAAATTAAGATCTGTATTTAATTTATAAATTTTAAAAGGATATATTAATACTATTATTATTATTATTATTAAAGATAGCATAGACAAGTAAGTTATTATATTTATCAATGCTTTTCTTAAAATTAACTGTTTACTAATAATAAGAAGTTATAGTTTATCTTTGAAGATCATAAAATTAATTTAAGTTAAATGGATTACATATATATCATATTAATATTTATATAATTATATATCTAATAAATGGCTGTGATCGCTGAATACGACCCTGAAATTTTTTATTTTTCTAATCGGCCGATTAGCATAGTCAGGACTGGCTTGGGCTTGTAAGCCCATCAATAAGCTTCTGCTTTGTTGGAACCCACGTAAACTCTGTTAGAGTCTTGTGGGCCTTATAATTGACCTATTCAACATTTTTTTGTTAGGATGAGTAAAACATTAATATATAATTAAACTTGATATATCAATAGATGGATAATTTCATCAAGTTTAAATTAATTAGTAAAGACCATTAATATATATTTTAAAAAAATAATTTTTAGTTGATTTTTTATGTTGGTTAGTTCACAAGTTTATTTGGATAACTCCACGGCCTGGCCCAACATATTCTAGCCAGCCCAAAATGAATCCCGGTCTAGGGATGTCGGCAGCCTGTCCTGAACTGGACCACTATCAGTTATCTACGTGTCGTCCCTCTATGCCCCTTCCTCTTTCCCTCCGCCATCTCATTTCACTACCATCCGTTTTCGAGATCTGACCTCCAAACTCAGACGAACCGTTCCGAGCTGCCGCTGCTCCACACCGCGCCGTGGCCGCGTATGGGAGGTTGCTTTTCCTCGGCAGCGCACAAAAGTGTTCCTTCCAATCTCGCTCCATCTCCTCTCCCTTTGGTCCCAAATTCGGCCAATCCTAATCAACCGAAAGGCGTCGGCGGCGTTGTGAAAATGGCGCTTCCATATGCTCACGTAGATGATAGCCTCCGAGCTCTCGCCGGACAAGCTGAGGGCTTTGGCCGCCATGCTATCGGCGGACTCCACGGATCGGTCTACAGCGTCACGACCTTGGCCGGTATTGCTTCCACACTCACATGTTACGCAGTTAGGGTTCAATGCCTTCTTATTTGGTTCTGCTTGGATTGAAGGGAGTGTGAAAGATAGATATTGAAATCCCAGGAAGTCGTTGGTTGATGGTGGATGTACAATCATTGATTTTTGAGTTTTGTAATCTGTTTGTCATTTGTTTTCTGTTAAATTCATAGCATCGTAACACAACATTAGGTTTGCTTGGTTTGAAGGGATTGGGAGAATGCAGATGCATTTTGCTTCATGATCTCTTATTGAGTGTTTTATTCCGTTGCAGTCAATAATAAATTGGATTTGTCCAGGAATATTAACATTTTCAATTTTTTTATCGGTAATGCCCAACTCAACTATAGCGACAAACAATAATCGCCGTGGGTCATACATTCACTATTCGCAAGAAACAACTTAATTTTTTAGACCAAATTAGGAAGACAAAACATGCTTCAATTCAATTATTTTACTATTTTCATTATCATTTACTTTTCCTTTCACTTCTTATGATTCCTTCAAACTAAGGAGATCCTTTACCAACTTTTTTCGTTTTCTTTTGTTGTAGATGACGGCCACGGCTCCCTACGTGAGGGGTGTCGGAAAAAAGAACCACTATGGATCGTCTTTGAAGTGTCGGGGACGATTCATTTGTCGTCTTACTTGAGGGTGTCGTCTTACAAGACAATTGATGGCCGGGGGCAGAGGGTTAAGCTGACAGGGAAGGGATTGCAGCTGAAGGAATGCGAGCATGTTATTGTGTGCAATCTGGAGTTTGAGGGTGGCAGAGGGCATGATGTTGATGGGATTCAGATAAAGCCCAAGTCTAGACATATTTGGATTGATCGGTGCAGTCTGCGTGATTATGATGATGGTTTGATTGATATCACCCGGGAGAGCACTGACATTACTATCTCGAGGTGAAACTGATTGTTTTTTGTTGTTCTCTACGTATTTTGATCATTGTAATTCATAAGTTTTCCTTGTTTTCTTTCTTGAACAACTGCTTTTACATGAATAGCACAAATTCTGCAATGCTTTGTTTTGCTTTACTTCCAGTATCTGCATCTCCATGTGGCTACTTCTTAGTATGCTTAGAGAAGCTATTTATTCTACTGCCCAGCCCACGAATATGATAAACACAACTCCGGCAATCTGGTTCCAATCAATTCTCGTTTCATATGACTTTTAACTCTATTTCTGGTATAATCTTGAGCAATTTTCACTCTTTACGATGTATTTTCATCACATTTTGACACGAGGGATGTACAAGAGGAGTGTGGTGTTGGAGCTAGACAGTGGTAGGCCAATATATTCTATGATATATATTTTGCAGATGATATTAAAAGACTTGCATAGATTTAAAGAGGCAATTCTCTATAATCTTTTGGTGATATATATTATTAAGATTATTAAAAGTGTGTGGACTTGAATGTGTGTAAAGAGACAATCCTCTATAATGTTTTGGTGATTTAAAGTTTCACATTCTTCAACAACAGTGTTCGGAATTTCTCTTACTTGAAGCATCATGTATGACCTGATATAATGTGATACAGTTATGATTGCTTTGATGTTGTGCTGTTAAATTACTTGAATCTTCAATTAAACAATGCTTATTTTTGTATTAGGGCTTATTTGATTGGGGCTTAAGCTAAGCTTAGAAGTGGGGTTAGGCTGTTTGTTTGGTGAAATAGATAAGCTGATAGAAGTTGAGAAAAGTTACTATAAGCAGGGAGAAGTTGAAAAATTATTTGCTTGCATTTTGGCTTAATCTCATATACTTAACCAATCACGTGCTCCTTAAGTATATCAAAATTATCTTAATTAAAAGTCTTACTAATCATAATTAATAATCAATTACATTAATGATTAAATGATCATATTGCTAATTGTTATAACTAAAGTTTAAAAAAGCGATATTGGGAATCGAGGCATTTTGTTTTAGAGAGGCGATGTGTAAGTCTCAAATTGACAATTAAAAACTCATAAAATTAATATTAATTTATATATATGATAAAATTTTTTTGATATATTTACTTTCTTTATCATCATTAAAATAGAAATTACAGATATTAATTTTAAATATTAATATAAAATGAAAGTTGAAATGATATTTAATATATATATTCACTTAAAATTTAAATAGGGCATGAGGAGCAGGATCCACAATAATATCCTTACTTTTATCATTATCAGAAGAGTATCATATATGATAATTCTATCTCATTTGCATCTTATAAATCTTCTTAAAACATTATATTTTTCTTTTTTACATTCCATATTAGTTAATGCTAGATTCAATATAATTTAAAATAAAATAACAAATCAATGACCAAATTGAGTAATTCATTATACTTGAATCATTTTTGACTTTTTGAAGGCATTGTATTAGGTATATTAGATATAAATATAATATAATTTTTAATAACATTAATGAGGTGTTGTCTGAAATACTCTAGTCATAAAGCCTCAAAGCACATACCTCAGACAAAAAAGGTGTTAGTCTCACTAGTGATAGTGAGCCTTAAGTCTTGAGTTGTCTTTTGTGCATCTTAGTTTGAGGGTTCATAACTTATTAATAAAACAATGATCTAATAAAAACCCTAATTGATCCTTAATTATTTTAATTAAATAATTAATTATTGATTTCTAACTAAATTTGTATTTATTAATTTTTCTAAATTTATTATAGCCAATACATATAAATTATTTAAAAGATTCATATTATGATTTTTCGATAAGTTTTATGCTTATTGTTGACTACTTAACACAACTCTCCCTTTTTTATGCCGGGGATTGAGACTTGACAATGATAGTGTTAAAGAGAGTATGGAGGATCTACATATGATATTTGTTGATTTAGAAAAAGCATATAATAAAGTTCCAAGAAAAGTGCTTTGAAGAGTTTTAGAAAAGAAAGGAGTTAATATTACTTATATTCAAGTCATTAAAGATATGTATACTAGAGTTGTTACTTGTGTTCAAACACAAGGATAATTTTCCTATTTCAAATCGATTACATCAAGGATCGGCTTTAAGCCCATAGCTTTTTGCTTTAGTTATGGATATTCTTACTAAGCATTTACAGGAGTATGTACCTTGATGTATGCATTTTGGTAATGATATTCTTCTTATTGATAAGAGTAGAGAGTGGGTTAAAAAAAACTTGAATTTTGGAGGTCAACCTCATAGTCTAAAGGCTTTCGTTTGAGAAGATCTAAAATCAAATATAAGGAGTATAATTTTAGTTATAGAATATATTGTGGCGGAGTGGTGACAATGAGTGATCAAGTCATTAAAAAAAAAAAAACATTTTAGACATTTCAAATCCATTGTTCAAAGTGATGGTGATATAGATAGAGTTGTTATTAGTAAAATTCAAGTTGGATGGTTGAAGTGGAGTAATGTCTTGGGCCTGTTGTGCAATAGGAAAGTATTGCTTAAACTTGAGGTGAGACCTGCAATGCTTTATGGCGTAGAAAGTTATTATTTGTTGTATGTACAAATTATTTATGAACTAATTTTAAAAATTGATTATTATTCAATTAGTTTAGATGAATCATTAATCATTTATGCTATTATTAAGTGATAAATTAAATAACTATTTATCATTTGCTTGATTTTCTTATAATTTTATACTAATAAAATTTAATAACCTTAAATTCCAACTGATAGGGTTCATAAGCTTAAAGTTTTATTGTGCTTACTTCAATTAAGCTGAGCTTTTATCATGCTTACAAAAATTTCTAGATCATTTTGTTTTGTTAAGTCAGTCTTAAGTGCAAATAACATCCCTTACTCTCTTTTTTTTTCTTTTGTACTTTCAAAAGAGTTCCATAATCAATTGAAGTAAATTCTTCAAACAAACATAAATAGTCTATGACAGTCCCATTTGATTTTATTTTTTTTCTTGAGACGTGCTTGCACATAATACATATGGCTAACAGATGATTCTTTATTTTCCTAAATTTCTTTATTTATATTAAACTCTTTTGACCTGTTGACTTTGGCTTTGCACAGATGCCACTTTGCAAGGCATGATAAAACAATGCTTATTGGGGCTGATAGTAGCCATATTACTGATAGATGTATTCGGGTGACAATACATCACTGTTTTTTTGAACAAGACAGAGGCACCCACGTCTTAGATTTGGGAAAGTTCACTTTTACAACAATTATACAAGAAACTGGGGTATATATGCTGTATGCGCCAGTGTGGAAGCACAGGTCTGTCTGCCAATCCTTTTAAGTTGTTTTTTTTTTCAATATCTGAATTATTTTCTTGATATTAAACTTTGGAAAACAATTATTTCTCAGGTTCTCTCTCAGTGCAATATATACGAATCAGGAGAGAAAAAGACTGTATTTAAATATATGCCTGAAAAGGTGCCTCTCACTCTCTTTCATTATAGGCATTCAGATTGTGATCTTACGCCAGTTATTGAACTTATTATGATGCATATTATTATTATTATTATAGTCTATTATAGTGTATATACTTGGATTTCTGATTTGAAGCTTTTGAAAGAAAAATAAAATCTGCAATGCATAAAATTTTTTCACAAGGTTGGTTTGTTATCTACTTCCCAGAACCATAAAATGGATGAAAGAACTGAGATATTGTATATTTTATTGTGAACGTTATATGAAGAAATTCTTCTTAATATTTGTAACTGTGTGAAGATTTTGAGGTGGCCTGAAAGATGATGAACATTTATTTGACCATACTAGAATAACTCTTCTGAAATCTTAGCGTCTGACTATTTCAATTAAAAAAGATGTTAAAATGGAAAAAAAAAAGAGAGAGGGTTGGAAAAATTAAAATAAAGTTTGAGTATATGATATGTGCGTTTAATGAATATAAAATTAATAATAATCAATGGATGATGTGTGAGGGTTACTTCTATATCAATAGGATAAAATTAATGATGATGAAAATTAGCAGTTGAAATAACACAGTGATTACTTTTATAGAAAATAGAGAGTTAGTTTGATCATGCACCATAAAACGCCACTAAGTTGTGAAGATAATATTAGTGAGAAAAATTATTACATGCGGAGGACTTCAATAACATAATGCCAAGTGATCCTCAACTAATACATAATTGTTGTGTACTGGTTGAAAAATATTGTGTATTGATTATAAAGTGTTGTGTATTACAATGTATATAAATGTTGTGTATTATTGTGCAATTAATATAACATCAATATATAACAATACACCAATATATAGTATTGACTGAGCATCATATAATGTTATGTTATTGGAGTCCAGATATAGCTCCACGTCCAGACTCCGCATGTAATAATCTCTCAGAGTTATATCCGGACTCACACGTAATAATCTCTCTATTAGTGAAAGGAATATGAAAAACATGTGGAGTTAAGTACCTTATTGAAAATTCATGAAAAAAAACTTCATTTAACTTATTTTGCACATCTAGTTTTGTTTTTATTAGTGATATAGCATCAATGTGGCAACAAATATTTTGTTGCTAATAGAGGACTGGTGGTTCTTGTTCTTTTATACAGGCTACTGATAAAGAGGAGGTGGTGGCTGGCTGGATAAGATCAGAAGGAGATCTGTTTCTAAATGGTTCCCAGCCCTGTCTTCTAGAGGGTGTTGGTGTTGAGTCAGTTTTCAAGCCCCATGAGCATTATCCAACATGGACAATGGAGCCAGCTTCTGTGGCACTCAAGGAAGTTCTTCAGCTATGTGCAGGTTGGCAGGCTGTGCCAAGGCCACAAGTCACTTAGAGCAGCTGATATGTGGGTACAATGAATGTATATTAGCCAAGCTCTCTGTAGGGCTAATGCTGTTGTATTGGTTTTTCAACTGCTGTAATATTTTTTTCTTTTTTTGGGAATTTACATGCATAGCACATAATTGTTATATATTTACATATCTAACATCTAAACTTTCATTCTTAAATAGCACCCAAATCTTATTATTACATCAAATAACACAATCATTATCTTTTTTAAGTGAAATTCACCCTTTTTAGATGTAAGGAAAGTGCTATTTTATAAATATCAATCTTTAGGTATTAGATATGTAAATGCATAAGAATTTTGTGTTATGTATGTAAATTTTCTTCTTCTTTTTTTTTCTTCATTCGTTTTAATTGAATGTGTGTGTATATAAAAAGTGGCTATTGTTTTTTTATGAGAATAAATTGTTCATTGTTCACTTAGGGGTTGTTTGGGATTAATTTAATTTTGTATTTTTATTTTTATTTTAATATTATTTTTAAAACATATTTATTTAGTGTATTTTTCATGTGTTTTATATCTTTTTGTTAAAAAATATTATAGGCAATTTTCATATGTTTTAAGTGTTTTTAAAAATAATGATGAGCAATAAATATATTTTATTCCAAATGAAAACATAAAAAAATAATAATAATGAAAATGATTACAAGCAAGCCTTTAGTGTTTATGTGGTTGATTGCTTGATTGTTTCTAAAAATACATATATCTTTAAAATAGAGTAATTAGAATATATGCATGCTAGAAGTACAATATTGATAAGACTCCTTGGACATTAAATTATATAGAGTTTAAGGAGCTGTTTGGTTGCTTGTATTTGAAATGCAGTGTAAAATGATATTGGTTGGCTACTTTGATCATTTTTAATTGATGTATTTGAAATTTCTTATCAAATTAAATCTAAAATATTTTCTAATGTATTAGAAATATATTACATTCATTGAAAATTTATTTTACTTGCTTAAAATGTTAAAATCGTGTATTTGAAATAAATCTAAATACAATCAACATAAAAGAGTGAATGGGTGAAACTTCTTTGATTGATGGCTAGCTTGAATTGAGTTCTAAAGGTATGTTAGGCTTGTTGCATAATCTTTAAATTTTAGTCCTAATCTTGCTTGCTTGTGCAATTATCTCTCTATTAATAATCTTAGAGTTTCAATTATGCAGTCATCTTTAATTATCAAGATTTTTTAAGTATTAGATATGTAAATATCTTTAATTATTGTTGACATGAATAAAGTTAAACCCACGTATGTGAATAAAGTCAAATAAGAATTTTCATCTCTATTCATCATTAAACTTAGCTAAATTTATTAGTTTGATGTGTAAAGAAGCCAAATCTGATATGAACCCAAGTCATAATGATTTGGGATACAATATAAGGAAACTACAATTTGATGAGATAAAGTACAAGATGAAAAATAGGTGAAGATTATTATACAAAATAAATTTGACTCTTACAACAACAATTTTCAAAGGAATAATATATACAGATGAAAGCGACTAAGAATAAAACATAGTGACCAATTCAATGTATTAACTTTCCAACATGCGATGCTGAGACCAAAGCAAAGATATACGTGGCCAGTAAAGTCCATAAATGTAAACCAAGACACAAATGATCAATATCAAACAAGAAGAGTATTACAACAAAATAAGTTGCGTTATGTTATCTCACGGCAAATCAGAAACCCTAATATATGAACTATAAAAAAAATATGATTATTACCAACTTAGTAAGAAGAAATAAATCATAAATAAGGAACCAGAAATATAATCAGAATTTAAGATAAACTTTTTAAGTCTTTTTCTTCTCTTCTTTTATTCTTATTTTCGTATCAATGAGAACTATTTCTCCGATCAATGATCTGTTCTTCCCGAGCTCCTCGGCAGGCTTGAAGCAGAAAGAATCAACAAGGGTAAGGTTAGGTTAATTGAGATCCAAGCGACCCGAAGCGGTGTAATCATCAAACAAGGCATGATTTAATCCAAGATCAAGCCATTCAAATGCACGCAGTAATCCAACTCCTAAAGGCGAGAACCACACAGCACATCCAAGGTTAGAACAACGCTGTGTTCAAGCAAGAGGGACTCATCCAAGTGCTCAATACATAAAAACGCTAGATCATGGATCAGCGAAAACCCCTTCTCCTCTACTTTTAGTCACTGTGTCAACTTGACAAACCAGCATAGTCATAATACATTTCAAATAGCACTCTTCAATCAAGCCACAATTACGAAAATAATACATGCTCATTGGTGCTCTCGTTATTTTACATCCTGAATAAATATGGCTAGAATCATCAAACCCTGATGAATGTGTTTAAGATTAACAAACAGACAAATGAACTTCACCTTCTATATTAAATATCAGATTATATATAGAAAAATAAAAATAATCAAATCCGTATGTGATGCATATTCGAATCTATAAAACGGACACATACACACCCATGTCAATGCTTCTTAAAATAGATATGCAGATTTAATGGAGACAACCAAAAAATGTTTAAAATGAGCATTCATATCACATTTATCGGAAAGAAGTTCTTATACTCGGTTACATGGATAAACGGTATCGATATATACATCTTAATAAATTTCTTGTATTTGAACAAGTTATGTGATTTGACCTTATTTTGAACTTTTAATATTATTATTATTTTATAATGACTTTGAGAATTTACCAATATTTGGATTCTTCTGATTGTTTGAAAGATATAAAGGAAGTAAGAGCATTTTTTTCTAAAAATTAATATGGAGGAAAGTTATATAGATTATAACAAAAACTAGATCGAAAGAACATTAATATCTTGTATATATTATCAACATACAAAGTATGAAAAATTCTTCAATATGATTGGAAGAAAGAAAGGATTGTGTTTTTGTGAAAAATATTAATATTTATGTGCTTTCATGATGGTCATAAGACCAAGAATATCAACTACTGACATGATATTCCACCGAAATTATGGATCTGAAGATTAAACAAGCTTAAAATATCAACCATTCAATAGTTAAGACAAAAGACATATAATTGTCTAATTATAAATATTTAAATAAATTTGAATAATTGACCATTGAATTAATGAAGTATAAATTCAATATAATCTAGATAAGCATAAGCTGATAGGATAATCCATTAATAAGTCATTAACACAATCATTTGAGAATAAGAGGAAAGCAGGCGATTGTCACATATAATCAACATGAGTTTTATTTTGAGAGGTTGAGAACCCATATAAATCAGCTCACTAAACAAATGGCCGAAAATAAGAGAAAATTATCATACGACAATACAGACAAGCTTTTACACTGACGGTGAGAAATTTCAGTGAGATCAACAATTACAAATCTTAAAATGGGAAGGAAATGTTTAGCCAGATGTTCTGGATGACAAATAAAGAAATACATAAAACATCTCAGTTGACCGAGGACAATGTCATATGGGAGGAGTAATGAACCCAAGTCATCTGCCAATTTGGAACATACAACAACACTACATTTCTGTATTAGAGCAAATTGTACAAGCGAAATCATGAAGATTACAATTATACAAAATAAATAACGATTTTACAACAATTTCAAAACACATCTATATTTGATGAGCAACAGAGCTTGAAATTTTATCAAAATTTAAATAAGCAACATTAACTTTCCAACATTAGATTTCTGAACCAAGGGCCATATATCTAAGTAAGAAGTAAAATTATAGCGAATTAGAATAAAGACCACAAGGACAAATGATCAATATCAAGAAAACAAGAAGAGTATGACAAAATAACGTTACATTCTCAATCTCAAGAATGGCGGAATCGAGCCAATTGAATGCAGAACCATAACAAAAATATGAAATTAGTTCAGAAACTTAGAACACTCTGAAGAACAACCAAAATCTAAATAGAGGAAATAGACAACCAAATATAATCAATTCAGATAAACTTAGCTCTTTTTTTTTCTTTCTTCTTCTTTCATTCTTATTTCTCATAAATTTTAGAACAAATTTTTAGCCATGATGAACCCTTTCTTAGTAATACAATAATTGAGCAAACAAATAAAGTAGGTTAGGTTATTTCAAAGTTTCATCAACGATAAAGCGACAAATCGCAATCAAAGGCTCGATTCAATGTCATCAAGCTACAAATTGACGCAGCGTAATCCAATAACTCAAGGCGAGAACCACGATCAAGAACACATCCAAAGGTTAGAAACAAGCTGATCGGCTCAGCGAAGCAGAGGGACTCGATCAGTGCTCAATCCATAAAAAGCTAGATCAATTATAACTTAAAAACCTCTCCTCTCTCGACTTCTATAGTCACTGTAATTGATCTAACAAAGATAGTATAATAGAACCGAATTAGCTCAAACGAAACACTCAGCCTCACATATACAAATTACAGAAATTACTACATATCAAAATCACATAACACTCGGAGTTTTGTTAATTTAGTTTGTGATTGTATTTATTACTAAGCTGACTTTACCCCTAATTTAAATTAGATGGTCATCATTTAACTATTAAAAAGAATGTTTCTTTTAAATGAATGATTTCATGTTCTTTGAAATGAAGGTCATTTGTTTAGCTGAAAAAAAAACAAGAAATACATTATAATTAAAATATAATGTGTTTGAAATATTTTGGAGTTTCTAATTAGATGTAAAATAAAGGTAGAAATTATTATTATTTTTTAATTTGGTTTGAGAGAAAATGAAATTAATGCAAAACTATTAGACGTAAGGCTAGGTAGCAGCGACAAGTGAAGGCGAGTAATAATCGATAATATTGAGAAAAAAATGGTGGCACTGACAGTGAGTTATCGAGTAATAACAATAGTAATTGTTGAAGATGATAATTTATTCAAAATTCAATCAAAACTAACAATTTTAAAATACAACAAAAATGAACAAGTGGATGAGTTTAAAATTTCCTAAAATTTTACTTTACATTTCATTTATCTCAAAGCATCAAAATTCTTAGAACTCATATATTATAAATATAGTACACTCATTTTGCATTCAACTAGGGTGAATGATGATTTCAAAGATCCAGATGGCTCGAAATCAATTTTGTCTTGTTATCAAATCGTAGCTCGTATTCATTGCTTTCGAGCCAGCTCAGATCAAATTTGAATCAAGCTCGATTCGGCTCGAAAACAATTCAAGCTGGCTCATTTTTATAAGTTCAATACTGTTTAGCTCGAATCTAGATCATTTTGGTTCGAAAATAAAAAATGAGCTAGCTTCGTTTTGGTTTAACTAGCTCAAATTTAATACACAAAGAACTATATATAATTATATAAATTGAAATTTTCTTGAATTAATAGTGAAAAACTGAAATATTATTGTCCATATTAATACATAGATAAATTGAAATTTTTATAATTTAATTTTCATTGTATATATTTAGTTGTGTTTAGCCAATACAAAAAATCAAATTACAAAAAAAATATAAATAAAAGATATTATCAATATTACATATAACATATTTAAATTGACTATTAGGACTTAGAGAAAGTTATAATCATTTCCAAGTATCCGCAATTTATACAAGCTTCTATAATCCACTTGTAAACTCCAGGTTGTCGAGGCCATCCGATAGCACCGTTAAAATAAAGAGAACCCCAAAATAGATTGGCGAGGTTGTCTGGTCATCCAATAAGAGCCACCAATAATGGATCACATTTTTTGTTGGGAAAATTTGAAATTGCAAAGTTATGCTCTTATCATCATAGTCTCGATTCTCGAATAAGCAAATTAGAAAATCTATAGCCCACATGATTACAGGAATTGGAAAACATAGAATAAAAGGAGAACCCAAATTGTGAAATAAAATAAATACTCTCTGTTCTTAGTAATTGAACAACATAAATTATGAATTAAAATACCTCAAGCTTCAAGCAGTCCAACTTGTTGCTAGCACAATTGCAAGACGCACAACACAATCAACATATATGAGATATCCAAATTAAAGGAATTGGAGAACATAGAATAAAAGGAGAACCCAAATTACAATTTACAAAAGCACTTCATAAAGTAACTTAATTACATAAATTGGAGTATTTCATAACCCAAAGACATCATAGTATGAAATAATTGTTAAACAGAACTAAAATACACAGTAATGAAGTGGAATGAAATTGGAATCTAATTCACATGATAATATAAGAGAAAAAATCATTATGTTGAATGTGTTATTTTATTTTATTTTTTGCTCTCAAAATATTGAGATGGTTCTATTTTTTAGGGTGACATAAGACATTGAAAATCATCAACTTCAATTATATCAAAATGTAAAATGATTTCAAAAGCTCAGAAACTACTGTGATAACATTAGAACAGTAAGTAAAATATACAAATAACACTCTAACATAGCTGAAACAAGTCTTCTAGCCTTCCATTTATTTGATTCCATCTCATTCAAACATTAGAGTCACTAACAACATTCCAAAATTTTTAAGGCACACTTTATAAACACTGCAATTTGAGAAACTAAGTCACAATTTCAAAGCACAAAACTGAGAAACATTTTGTCATTCTAAATAGTCTCAAATTTTTGCATTGACCAAACTAATATATTTAAAAACCAAAATCCACTATATTGTAGGCCTAAAAAGCAGAAATTGCCTCAATAGTCATCTCAGTATAATTTTATCATTAGACATCCAAAATTAAAAACATATTTTGTAATACATAAAATAGCAAAAAAAAATATCAGTAAATTCGATAATACCACTAATACAACAATACAACATATTATAAATGTCCACAAAAAAGTTAAAGCCTATAATAAAATGCAAAAGAAGGAAATATTGCGTCAAATCTGTAGTATTATATAAGCAAATTGTCACTGTCCTAAATTTCAAATTTGTGAATCCATACTCAAGCTTTTAGGCACAGATACAACTAAATTTTTTTCAGCTAAAATGTCAACTTGAAAATGCAAAGCATACATGATCACTTTTGAAAAAAATTAAATAGAAAGTAATTTCATTATAAAATTTGAAGAATGAAAATATTACCATAGGTTCTTTTGAATTTTTGTATCTTGCTCATCCAATTTTCAGTGCATATTAAAGCAATATTTTGGTGAAATATATAATTATATAATCACTAAGCACACAATCACGCTAAAGCTAACTGCAACTATATTTGGATTGTAAAATATCTTTTGTCATCTTAGATAATATCTTGTACATTTTCACCAATGTAAAATATTAAATTATATGAATTAGACATATTTAACACAAGCCTAAGAATTCTAACTTTTGTCTAAAAGACAAGTAGAAATAAAAATACAACCCAACCAAATCATCATCCACAAATTGTGATTTCTTCTATATAGATGTTGTTTCAACTTGTATAATGGTTGCTCTAGTATTTTATTTAGTTGTATGTTGTTTATCACATCAAGAAATAGTAGAGCTCAATTAATTTTGTTTGACTTCATCCTTTTCTCATCAATATATCATTACTATAAATCTATGGATAGTAGTAGTTAATGACAAATAATTTCATCCTGGGATCTAAAATGCATGCAATCGAGAATAATAATGAACAATCAGTCCAATACTTATCAAATTTTATCTTCACGGTGCTTGTCATATTAAAAATGAATAAAGAGTGTCAGATAAATATTCTCTATCTAAGATTTTCTTAATTAATATTAGATTTGAAAGAAGCCTATTTGCAATAGGATAATTGGATCCAAAAAAAATCTCAATTATTCGATAAAATATGAAGTAACTCTCTAACCTTATCAAATTGATTCCAATCTTCCTCAAAATGTAACCATATATAATTAAGATCTCATAAAGCATATTTTAGAAAAATAGTCTTGTAGTAAAATGCTGACTCCAACACTTTGTATGTTGAGTTTCAAGTGTAAACATCAATGCATAATGGTTTTGTTGTGGATAAGCCAATTTGGTTAGCAATCTCACCAAATTTGTGTAAGTGACTAGAAGACTTTATAAATAAGATTGATTTTCTTACATTCTCAATTATTTGTCAATTTCTTTCAAGCCATCCTGCACCATTAGATTTAAAATATGAGCATCACAACAAACATGAAAGAAATCCCCCATTATCATAAATACAAACATTCTAGTAAATAATACGTTCAAGTTTTTAGCTGCCACATCATTTGATGATGCATTTTTCAAAGTAATAGTGATAATTTTATTTTGAATACCATATTGCAACAAACTTTCAGAAATGACTTCAAATATCACAACTCCACTGTGATGAGGATCTAAATAACAAAAATTGATTATCTTGGAATTTTAATCATAAAATAATGCACTCAAGACACATATAACCAATTTGGCTTGACCATATATCATCACTAGTAAGAGAAAACTCTATCAATTAATTTTTAAACTTTTAAGTTTTTCTTTTTCCACTTCATATACTTTCATGCACTCTTATTTGATATCAAATCTAAAAATATTATGGTAATATGGATTCATAGATTTCATCAGAATATTAAATCATAAATATTCAACTGTTATAAAAGGATACTCATGAACAATGATCATCTTAGCAATAATATTTTTAATTTTATTATGATCATAAGCAGTTAAAATACACAAACTAAAAATTGATTCGGTTTCTTTTAGATCCTCAGTTATATAATCAAAAAACTATTGTCTCTTTCTCTAACACTATTTCTGTTATAGTGATTCATTTTGTAATGTCTACTCAATTAAGATGTAGTACCAATTTTTGTTTAACATCAGACTTAACACAATAGGCTCATTTGTACTTCTGCATGTGTTTTCCTTTTTCCAAGATAGATATTTCACTAAAATGTTGTTAAACGTGATAACATTGTCTTTTACTCTTTCTATTATCTATAGAAGTAATTTCATCCACACTTTCAATAACATTTTTTTGCATTTTCAGCATAAGGTTGAGTTGAATAACTATTTGATTTGCTTTGAGAGTGACTTTCAATTATATTTATGCAAAAATAATATGATACAATTATAGACTCGCATGAAATTCGACAAATATTTGAAATTTATATGTGAAAAAAATGATTTTAAACAGAAAAATATTTGGGAATAAGATACAATGACAACGATAATGAAAAAACTTGATGTCCTACAAGAAAATTAAGAATTAAATCTTCTAATTTGATCATGAACCAATCATTAAGCCAAAATGATTGTGAAAAGGTTTAAATAAACTTTAACTATGAACTTTTCTATGTATAAAAGATGATTTCATATATTTGCTTTACTGTAACCATTCTCAACAATGAAAACAGCGAAACATTACTCAAGTGAAAAAAATCAAATGGCACATGTATAAGAGATGACTTCATGTTAAACGAAAAAAATGTTCTAAACGAGGTACTAAATCTCCATAGATCCAATATCAGAAAAAAGCAGATCGTCAAAGTTTCAGAAAGTAACACACTAGGCTATGGCTGAAAAGGTTAATGTAAACCTGAATGTTAAAATAATTTAATACCACAACAAGAGCAGAGCATCCAATAAATACATGCATACTTAAAGGACAAGAGCAGCCAACTGATCCAAACACCCCATAACCATAACAAATTAAAATAGTTTAATACCACAATCCAATTGATCCAAGAATCACAGCTTATAAATGCATACTTAAAGGACAAAAGTAATTGAGCAAACCGAGAGCATCCAAGAAAAGAGACAAGCTTCACAGAAAAGGAATCATAATTATAGCCCACAACTAGATGCTCCACTTTACTGCATACTTAAAGGACAATAGCAAATCAAGAGCATCCAAGAAAGGAGAAGAACTTCATAGGAAAGGAATCACAATTCACAGGCTCCACTTTATTTTACTGCATACTTAAAGAATAAGAATAAACCGAGAGGCTCTCATAAAGGAGATGAGCAAATCAGTTAATACCAAGAAAGGAGCATAAGTTATGAAGAAAATAGTCATGCCAACATAATTTCTCATCAATTTGGCAAGGAACCATATTCAAATAAACAAAAATTCTAATGAAACTAGACCCACAAATCAACTTTCTCAGTGAGAGCATCCAAGAAAGGAGCATAAGTTCTACTCCAAAATTATTTTTACAGAACACATAAAGGAGACAAATAAATCAAGAGCTCTAAATATTGATACCACCAAGAAACCGAAAACTCTAATAGCAAGATAACTTCATTCACAACAACAGAACAATCACCTCAAAATATTTTTTCATGACTAACAACTACCAAGTCGTGAAATTGATACCAACAAAAAATCGAAAGCCAACAATAGTGCCATCGAGAGTAATCAAGATTTCAAACTATAATATATAAAAAAATAACATACATCTATATGCTATAAATTAACTAGAAATTTTACCAATATTGTCTCAGATCGAAAAATGAGTCATGAAAGACAACCGAGCGATTGAAGTTGCAAAGGTAGAGAAAAAACGTAGACACTACGACTTAGAGTGGAAAGCATTGAAGCCTGAGGCCCTGAGGATCCTTCGCAGGCTCTCACTCAGCCTTAGCCGCAAAGGTAAGAAACATAGAAAGAAGTCATGAAGCGTCAAAGGTTGAAACGGTGAAACCCTCGTGGCATTGTTATAACTTATACCTTATAAATTATAATCTCGATTCTAAGCTAGATATCGATCATTCATTAGATGGAGCCTTTGATCTCACGGTCAGAAATCGCCGCCTGGATTCGGTGAAAATGACTCAGCCCGCACGAAGATATTTTCAAAAATCGAACAAGTTGATTTATGTACGAATCAAATTCAGCTCGAATAAAAAATTGAGCCAACAATTGAGCTAGTAGTTTGGCTGCTTAGCTCGACTCTCATCTGAGTTAAAATACGAACATTTTCGAATATTAATGATCTAGAGCAAATTTCCCTACATTCAACTAAAGCTCTTAAGTATCATAATTTTATTCAAGAGGAGTCACATGCAATTTTCTAATAATAATAATCATTATAATTTATATCTATAGGGACCAAAATTGACCTTAATTATTAAATATGTCATTTAACAAAATAACAACGGAGTAATGCTCTATTGCCCATACACATCCCAACCACAACTTTGGATGCATTAACTTATTTTCTTTGCATAAAAATTGATTGTAATACAATATCACGAGGCATTTAACTTTAATCTTCCCCCTTTTCTCCAAACAACATAACAATTCTCATAAATATGACCTAATTACTTGATTTAAATTACTACACTTGATATTAAGAGATTTTTTTTTAATATTTGAACACACATGATTATCAAACATTTGTGTGATTCTCTCACTTGTTATTAATTTATTTCATATTTTAATCTAATATAATTTGTTACATTCATGATTAGTATTAGGACTTAATGATTGCTAATTTCAATTTAGGATGCAGTACACCTTCAACATAAGTCTTATACTTTAACCAATCTCCTAATTTAGTGTTACTTCATTGATCTATTTTTTAGGTAATAAGTTACACTAATTTTATTGATAATTATATACTTTAATGTTCATTATTAAAGAAATATTAGTGGTGATTATGTGATCTTTTATGATAAGGTAATTATTTGTATATTTTATTAAAATTTTGATAGATCTTATTAATTTTAAACTTTAAATTTTGTTTTCTTAGGATATGTGAAAAAAAAGGAGATTTACATACATATCATATAAATTTTATATATTTAATATTTAAATATTAACATATATTAAAATTTTAGTATTAAATGCATAAATATATAAAAATTGTGTGATATATATGTAAATTTTTGAAGAAAAAAAAGAAAGATTTACATACATATAACACAATTCTTATTCATTTAAATATGTAGACTTTAAAGTTAAATATTTATTTATCTAATATTTTTTATGTTTAAAAAATATATTTTATTTAAAAAAATAAATATGAATGATATATAAATATATAAAAATCATCTGATATGTATGTAAATCTATCCTTAAAAGAAAAATTTACATATATTTCACATAATTCTTATATATTTATATATCTAACGTTTAAACTTCAATTTTTTATATATATAACATCTTAATCTTAAATATCACATCAAATTTTATTTTTTAAAAGTGAGATGTACTTTTTTTAAGTATAGAAAAGTATTAATAAATAAATAAATAAATAAATAAATAAATAAATAAATAAATATATATATATATATATATATATATATATATATATATATATATATATATATATATATATATATATATATATATATATATATATATATATATATATATATATATAAATTGTGTGATATATACGTAAATCTCCCAAAATAATAATAATAATAATAATCCGAGGGCATTCGGCCGAAGTGCCGAACCGAAGCAGGATCATCATTCATCAATTAGGTTTTGAGAGCCAATATATATTAAATTCTCTTAGCCCTTGTTTTCTAGGGCTTCTGTGATTCTCATCGGCTGCGAACGAGAAGAAGATATGGGTAAGCATCTTCGGTTTCTTCTAACGTATTACCCTCCTCTTTCTGATGATTTAGTCCTGAAACCAATATCCGTTCCTTTTTTGCAGCGAGGATTAAGGTTCACGAACTGAGACAGAAGTCTAAGACGGAACTACTGAACCAGCTTAATGACCTCAAAGCGGAGCTTGCTCTTCTTCGCGTTGCCAAGGTTACTGGAGGAGCTCCTAACAAGCTTTCCAAGATGTAATTCTTCTTTTCTCTAATATATAATTTCCCTCTTTGTTTTTTTTTTGTTTTTTTTTTGTGGGTCTCTGAATAGGTATGTTTCTCTCATATTTGAAGTACTAATTAAGTATGATTTTTCACAGCAAGGTGGTGAGGCTGTCGATTGCGCAGGTACTGACGGTGATATCCCAGAAGCAGAAGGCGGCGCTTAGAGAGGCTTACAAGAATAAGAAGTTTATTCCGCTTGACCTCCGGCCCAAGAAGACCCGAGCGATAAGGCGTAAACTTACCAAGCGTCAGGTTGGTTACATTAGACCGTTTTTTCTGCTGTCTTTAGCATTGTGTTTTTTTTCTTCTTGAAATGTTTATAGATCTTTTCTTGTTTTTTTATTTTGAACTTATTGTTGTGCCCTTTCCTGCATCAATAAATTTTGTGCTTGAGGCTGCGAATTCCTGGAATTGGACTTGGTCACAATCTGCAATGAAGTTCTATGCATTTTTTTATCCATTATTCAACATCTTGCATTGGGGTAGGGGTGGGACAGTGCTCACAGGAGTAAGTTGGATAAGCTGCGAGCGGTATCTGCGATCTTTAAAATAAAGGTCTTGAATATTAGCATCCCACAGCCATCTGTGTAGACAATTAAGCTTCATTGACATTTTGTATTAGAATTATACCAAGTCAAATTAGAAACTCTCATTTTGACTTGCATGTTTGTTGTGCAACACATTTTTTATTTTAATAATTTCTGATAGAGAATTTTTCATGACATGGACCCCAACTTTAATGTTATTTTTGACAACATTTTTAGAAGATTGACATTCTCATCAAGGAAGAGATAGAGTGACTAATGTTCTGTTATCTTAGAAAATAATACATAGTATTTAATAGTAGGTTATAGGCTTCTAGCCATGTGGCTTGTTTAGACAACGGAGTAGAGATTATATTTTGGTGATTTTGGTATGAATGTATGAAGATAGAGCATGCCACAAGTAATGAATAAATAAAGGTAGTTTGCAAAGATTTGGATGGAGAAGACATGGACTGAAGAGCAAATGCCTAGAATTTTACTTAAATATTCATGATAAATAGAGTTGATACTTATACAATACTCAAAGATAAAGAATAGAGAATGGAGATTGAGAAAACCGATCTGAATAGTTAAGATGAGGTTAATTAGGATGATCATAATGATTGACTGTGTTTACATTTTTGTGCAAGAGAAAACACATTATATGGTAAATTATTTTTGCACAAACTTATGAAAGTATGATTGGAACAGCTAAGTTATATAGATTTGAGTGTTAGATAATAATTTTATTTAGTGCCAATTATGTAGTAGAACCCAGAATGTTAAGATGAATGTGTTGCATAATTATGAAGGATAAAAAGAATTGATAAGATATTTGGATAGTAGAAACAACATTTGTTGAGGATATAGTTACATTGTTTAGGTGTGTGCATAATAGAGGTCAGTTGATTCATTGATAATACAAGGAAATTGAATTAATGCTTAAAGCTTTAGTAGAAGGGATTGAAAAAGGTATCATGGTTAGATGATGTGTGAACAAGGCTTATGAAAATAGTATGTAGGACTCCTTAGGAATGGAGGAGGATTCGTGAGGCCATCCTCATATGGTATTTGAGATTGAACATAAGTACAATGTTGATGATGATGACTTTATATAGAATTTTTTGGTTTTTAATATTTAAAAATGTCACAAGTTTCTACTTAAGCCAAACCAATATTAAGGCTATGTTTGGGATAGCTTTCTATCTACGGTGCGATTTGAACAACACCACAAGTGGCATTTGAAAATTGCATTTTAAAGAAAATGCAGTAAGAAAGTTGTGTTTTTCAAATCGGCCTGCTGTGAGAAAATTGTATTTTCTAAATCGACCTGGTAGAGTATGGTGGCCACCAGAAAGCTACAGTCAATATTTAAAAAGGTATCGGGAACTAAGGCATTTTGTTGTAACCTTGAAACGAAAAAATAAAAAGATTCATATAAGTAAAATATAAATTATAAAAATGATGAACTATCAGTATATTCTATTAGTTCATTATCATAAAGACACAAACCACAAATCATAATATCAAATGTTAATGTAAAACATAAATTGAAATAATATTTCATGTAAGCACTCACTTAAATTTTTATGCATCATGAGAATCAAGATTTACAGTAGCATTATCATTATTTCATCATTTTAAAAAAAATATTATATGTAACTATCATTCTCAGAATATGTTTATCATATTTGAAATCTTATTAAACTACTACAACTTTCTTCTTATTCTCTATAACATATAATAATATATTTAATATAATTTTAAATAAAATAATAAATTAAAAATATTGTGGAAGATAGAGACATTAATCTTGCTTAGGCTTTTTGGAGTCGTGCAATCTTTTGCCTAGAGACTCTGACTCATGCTATTTGAAAAGAAAAGTAGCATTGGCTTGCATGATTTCAGAGAGGCAGATTGATCAAAATCGAGAACTCTAACTCACGAAGATGGTGAGATAAATAGATTAATACACATAATAATTTATAAAATAAATTGATTATAATAATTATTAAAAAAAAGTGGCACTGCCTTGAAGTGTCTTGAAGTGTACGCCTCATATGAAAAATGCGTAAGCTTCATTGGACCGAGCAAGGCTTAAGCCTTGAGACTCTTCATGTGCCTCAATTTGTGGCGTGCCTGAAAGTATACGCCTCAAACACCTTTTTAAATAATCATTGCGGTCTAAATTATTTTAAATAACTAAAATTTGTAATGCCCACTGTAGCTTCTTAGACAACCTTTTCTGCAGTAGTTCCACCACTGCATGTTCATATTGCTGCAGCTTTTTCAAACAAACCCTAAATTGCCAACACCATTGAGCGTTGATTCCACCAAGATTGTGCAACTTAAACTAGCAGATCGAAATTGATGCACATTTACAACATTGCTCCTTACATAACTTTAATAGTAACTAAACCTTAATTTCAGATATATGCTTGGTTAGTCAAGGTATTAATATATTTTCTCACTTTATGCTTATTCAAAACTTCATTTGTTTCCTGTTTTTTCTCACCACCTGTTTTATGAAAAAAAAAAAACTTTGATTTGTGGGGGATAACCATTAGTCCACTAGTATATCCTGATCCTCAAACAAGAACATTAATGTAATTCCTTAAAAAAATGGAATCTAGCATCTAACAATTGCTTCAAAAAGTGAGCTTCAAAAAGTGAGCAGCATTCATGCATTTGAGCAAACAATGAACAGCATTCTTGTGGTCAACAAGGTTTCAAGTTAGTAAGCAATAAATAAAGCAGCTGACATATAATCTGATGCTGGGATTGAAGTAATAAACAAATAACCGAATCAAAATTATCACTTTGTTGTTTAATTTCTTTGAATTACTGGTTTAAGTTTATGACCATAGAGAACTTAACAAACTGAATTAAAAAAAGGAAAATCAAGGGTATATTGTTTTGGAGAATTCAACAAATTGATCAAAGCTTAGGGAGGATTTAGCAATATTAATGGGATTTCTAATGTCTAAGAAAGCAATTATAAAAGAGCAAATTGCAAGCATTGACTAAGGGAGGAGTAAATTTCATATTGTATTTATAGCTAATGAAGCTCTGATTAGCAGTGAAATTTGAATTGTAGCGACTTCATTTATTTTTTGATTGAAGTTGTTGTCAAGCAAGGTCGCATGCACTACATACAATATTTGCTATAATAAGGAAGCACAAGGTAAGGCACTGCTATGAGCAAGTACATTCACAAGGACGTGTTTATAGGTGAGCGAGGTATACCTGACAGATTTGTGCAAGAGGTGCAAGCCTAACAATGAACTGATACAAGTGACACTGCACTGAGGGTGCAAGAGCAATATAATAAGCAAGAGGGATAAGTTTAAGATTAATCCATCTCTAATACCAGGTTGAAAGAGAAAACTTTTCTTATACATTTAAATTGAGAAAAGCACTTATATAGGCAAATAGATAAAACATAATGGCTAGGTGGGATAAAGGCTTGTTGTTGCAAAGTTTCAGACAAGAAATAACATTTTAGAAAGGTGCTTAATTATCTAATTAGTTGGAGATATGATTCTATTTATGTGCATATATTTTATAATTTAGTATAAAATTTATTATTTTGTCATTTTCTACTCTGGAGTTAATGTTTCACAGAAGCCTTTAATAAGTTTTGATGTAATTAAGTAAAAAAGATTCTTGTCTCAAATAAGCTTATCTTTTATGATAAATTATTTGATGGGTTGTGGGCATACAGAACCACTTAATGCTTAATGCACACCTACCTAGGAATTCCCCATTGTTATAGAGCAAGTATAAGAAGGTGGAGTCTACTTCTTAGTAGATAACAATGGTCTACATCCAATTCCCACCACTAATGGGTGGCTTTTGAAGAAGCGTTAAACCTGAGTTGTAGCAATCTTGTAACGGTGCTATCTTACCATCTTACCATTTCATACTCTCATTTATTACCCATGTTCATTACTATTCAAAAGAGCCTCGTTGCTCTTATGCAACTCATTGCCATGAAAATTTGCCCTCTACTACATAGTTTAGCACTAGGAGTGCAAGAGTTTTTCTTGAGAATAGATAGTACAAAGTGATGTGTGTCATGTCACATGTGAACAATAATCACATCTGACTTTACATGTCGTTACTTGTTGGTTGAGGCTCTTTATTAGAGGTAACCTATATATATATATTGTGCTAAAAAATTTGTAGCCGTAGCTTAAACTTTCACGTCTTAGCTTTGTGTGGACATACACACACAAATAGTTGAAAAAAGACAATTAACTCCAGAATTTTTACATGAATAAACCTCAAGAAAAGGGGAAAATCAAGGCCTAGCCTATATAAATATATATATTTCAAATTTCAAAGTTTCAATCTTCTCAATAATGGGATCACAAGATATTATATGAGAAGTTGAGACAATGGTGGTTGGATTGTAATGTTTGCTATCGGTGGTCAGTAGTGCTCCCAGTGATGATGGACTAAAAGTTCTTGACACTTTCTCTAGCTCTCTCCTAGCTTTTTTCTCCAAGTTTCTATCCTCCTCTCACGGTGAAAATGGGGTTCTATTTATATGATTTTCAGAGGGGCATTTTGGTAATTGTATCTAGAATATCAAAACACTTTATGGACATTTCATATTGATTTCCTTGACAACAGATTATTTTTCGATGATTTTACTATCTTAATGACCTCCGATCTGAGTGATCTTAGGTCCGTTGGATTCATCTTATCGAGTGGGTCGGTTCAACTATAAGTACGTTAGATTTGAAAATTATTTGATCATTTAATCAATGTCTTGAAGTATTCACGTAAACTTTTTGGGCTTGATTTGAACTCATTTGAACTTAGATTTATCCATTTTTTGTGTTGGATTCATCTCAATATCTCAAGACGATCAGACGTCCAATTCAATGCCTATATATGCTGTTTTGAGATTTGTGCTTGATTTGATGTGATGTATCAATATATATATATATATTGGGTGTTACGCACTATGAAATATGTCATAAAATAAATCTAAAAGATATTACATTCTAACAATCTTCTTTTCGTCATTGTGTTTTTAGTCATATCGGTTGAAGCAGTTAGAACTCCTTTTTTTTTTAAAAGTTGATTACTGTTTCCTCCAAATCAGACTTGTAAATCAGATTGAAGTGGTTCCAAATGAACCGCTCCACTCTTTTGATTTTCACAAATCACAACCATAGTCTTAAGTTCCATTTGAGATAGGTGATGCTGTGGTACTTTGCCTTACTCTCATAGAAACTATTTTTTATTACTAAATTTTTCATTCTGTGCAGGCCTCACTGAAGACTGAACGGGAGAAAAAAGGCGTTATACTTTCCGTTGAGGAAATATGCTATCAAAGCTTAGAGCCTTAGAATCAGAGCAACACTCGGTTTTCATATATTTATATATATATATATCCAGCTATCTGTTTTTCTGTAATACTTTGCCTCACTTAATTCGAGTTGTATTCCGTTTGAATTTGATGTTATTTATTTTGATTTGTTTCAAGAAACACTCTCATACAATTTTATGTTCTGCATTTCTTTCTTTTGCCTCCCTTTTTTTTCCTTAGAAATAGTGCGGAAATAAAAAACTGTTTGGAATGTGTTTTGCTTCTTAGCTTTTGATTTGTTTTTTTTAGAAACTTACATACATACCATATCATTTTTATGCATTTATTTATCAACACCTATATATATATAAATGTAAATTAGGGGCTTTAAGTGTTATGTATGAAAATTCCCCAAAGTTTGAGTGTTTGATAGGTAAATAAATGAAAATATGTATCTAAATTTTCCTTATGTCATATTAATTTGGAATCAATCTTTAGCAAGTCTGATCATTTTTAGAACAGAACAAGTCTTTTATTATTCATTTCTCTGCTCATTTATTTCAATTCTAATTTGATTTAGGGTCAAAACAGAGTCATGATCACAGCCGCACTGAACTCTGCTTCAAATAACGCACATGGCCTTAAATAACACAGCCCTTGTGAGCTTAATATTCTCGTCAGAGCGTCTAGTCGTTTTTCAGTGGCTGATCTGATTGCTTAATATTCTCGTCAGAGCGTCTAGTCGTTTAACTTTGGTATAGATTTATCTTGTTTTAATGTAAAATCTGATACAGGTTTTATGCTTATTTTATAAAATATATTAAGTAAATTTTAGAGGATTTATACACATATGATCTAATTTTTATATATTTATATATTTATTATTTAAATTTTAATGTCTATATATATAACACTTAAATTTTTAATATCATATAAAATTTTATTATCATTAACTTGTCTAAGTGAAATATGTTTTCATGCATAAAAAATATTATTAATGTAAATAAGAAATTTAAGGAGTAAGAGATTATGGTGTTTATTTTTGGTTGTGTAATATGTGTGTATGTGGGGAGAGATATAATGTAGATTTGAGGATATATTTATTGGGGTGATTATGTATGATACTAATGAATAATGTATTATCTCGAAAGATAAAAATCACTATCTTATGATGGATTTCATTTAATAAAGATTCTTGGGTATGATGATTGATACTTGAGATTTTTCTACATTTTATATGGATGAATAAAGTAGATTTATTTAAATGGGTTCTAAAAGTTTTATGGCAAGCCTCCATAATTAATTACATCATAAGGAATGTGAGTTCTTTAGAAATGCTCTCGATTAAAGTAGGCAATTGTTGTCTCCAAAAGAATTCAAAGATATGACTATCAATAAATTGGCTATGCTTGAAAGATCAAACAGGATAGGTCGAAAGAAGAGATTTATTATCAAGACCTAAAGGAGATAAGTAGGGGATGTTCATGATACTAAAAAAATTAATGAGCATCCTAAACTATCATATAGTTAGGCTTTATATATTTGAAATTGAAGAAAATTATATATCTGAGTTGAAATTTTATTATAAATCTGGAACTTATAATTTCATAATACAAGATTGTGAAAATATATGAGAGGTGAAGATTTATGCTTGTAGCCCCAAAGAGAAACAACAACCTCGGATCTTAAATGTAGAGAGCTTTAATAAAGGCCAAATCATGACCTATATTTAAGGTGAAATTGTATATTATTTACTCCATAAGATTTTAATTGACTTTTAATTTAAGTGCTAACTTCTATATTTTAAAGTCATGTGGTCAAGTCATATATTTTGCAAGATGGTTATGATGTTATTATTTAGAAAAGAAACTAAAGTCCTTAAATCCACTCTCTAAAAAATTAGATCATGAGTGGTATGAATAATGACTTAATCTAATATAAATTTTATCAAATTTTATTTATATTTGACACTTCATTTTGACACAGGTTATATGATTTTATATGCCTACATGCATGATGAAATGGGTTATGGGTTAAATCAAAGAGAAAGAGGTGTTTTCCATCATAGGCTCTCAATGGTCAAGCTTTTTTTCTATCTCTCAAAGATGGGGACCCTCTCTTAGCAAGAGTGAAATAAAATGACATGCATAATATTAAACATACAATATTCAGCTAAGGGGTTGCTAAATATTTTATTATCTTGATTTAATGCCTAGGCTTTATGTGAGATTATGAGTTATTTTAAAAATTTAGTTATGAGTTATAGTTGGGGTAGAAAATTTATTTTTCCTAAGAGCCTAACATCCATACCACATTAAATCATCATACATGAAGATACTAGAAAAATACATGCCATTTCTATTGCACAATGTAAATAAATCATCAAATAATTTATAAACTCAACGTGAAAGAATAACAGGTGCAGTCGGGTACCATCGTACAACCGAAAAAAAAATGTGGGTAGCCGAGCTCTACTCTTATACAACCCAAAAATGTAAAAGAATAATTATAAATTACAAAATGATAAGTGTTATGGGGGATCTTCAACTCTCCATGCTCCCTCCATTTCTTCATCTGATTTGTTCCATTTGATTTGGTAGGCTTCTAGGCATCACATGGCACCCTAGGATCAAACCCTCTGGCCAATGTTCATCCTTAGCCCCCATAACACTTAACCAAGTTCCTAATGCACAATTACATTAAAGGAATGGAAAGTAAATCTAATTACACCTGCGAAATAAGTGTTAGCTAAACACACCAACAACCCAAAGTTATATGAATAATTTGGACTTAGCACCTTCATGGGTAAAAGTCCACTGTCTAATGTTATGCTTAGTAAGCACGCAAAGAGAGCATTTATATTTATTTTAAGCCCCCAAGCATAATTTTCTGAAAATATGATTAGGCTAATCACACCTAACATCCAGTCTAAATATACATCATAACATCCAATTATAATAGTACATCACAAAATAATCATACATAAAACCATACACCGCCCTAATGTAAAGCTAGTAGTGGTGACTTAATCTAATATGTGTGTATTAAAGTTTGTGTGGGGTGTCTTAATTAGGCTTTAGAGTTATGATTTTCTAAGTGTGAATGATTTAATTTATAAAGGGATTGATTTCTCTTTAAGTGATTTATTTGATTTGAGAATTTTATTTGGCATTTTATTTTGTTTCCTTTGACTTACACTCAACGACTAAGTGTTATGAAGAGAAAGAAAGAAAGGATCACTCTCTTTTATTCCTTTCTTAAGTCACATCTAAAACAAGTTAATTAATCAATTCTCTTTAGTGAATGACTTATTATATGTTTTAATTAGTCCTAATATTTGGGTTCACTTTAAATAAACTCATTCAATAAGGAAGACATCTTAAGATTAGTTGGAATGAATTACTATCATATAATTCATGTTTGTTCATTTCTTTCCATCATGCATATCATGCATATGATTAAATCCTAAGCATAACTATACATGCAATTTATATTTTAGTATACTTAAATGATGAATGTGAGTAAATATATTTGAGATTAATGTTTAATTTGGTTGAATAATTTTGTCATATTAATTTAAATGTCTATCTAAATTCTTATGCAAAAGCATAAGGAAAGAACCTTAAATCACATGACTAATAGACTCAATCAATTAAACAAAGTATGAATGCATGTCCCTTTTTTAATAGAAAAGATGGGGTTTTCATTCATTAGCTAAGTACACATTCATATGTATAAAAGTTTTAAGCAAGTACATCGTCATTGTTCTACGAGGAACGATATAGGAACCCTTCTTAGGGCTACTTAAAAGTGCATCCCTGGATGTCCACTATACGCTATCCTTAGATACATATGGATGTATAAACAACTACAAGATAGAAAACCATGAAAAAATTGTATTTTGATTTGATTGATTTATTTTATGTAAATGAATTAAAGCTCTATCTAGATGATGTCCAAATGCATAAGAAAGAAATTAACCAGGTACATCACCATTGTTTCGCACCAAGGGAACGAGGTAGGAACCTCCTTAGGGCTACTTAAAGTCATGCGTCCTTGGGTGTTAAGACTAATATACCCCCTAACATTCTTACTTATACAAATCAACACATGAATGTAAGGAAGATACTTTATTTTATACACTAAATTTATATTCACTTACATTTCCTATGTATATATAAATAAAGTTACAATATATATGTATATTCATTCATTAATAAATTTTGAAAATATATTTGAGATTTAATAGTGATACTAACCACACATATTTTTAATTAAGCCAATGCATGCAAATTAACATAAAGAAAATCATTTTTTTATCTGATTAATTTGAAAAACATGAATGCATGAGTACAAGTGGCATACAATATTTTTTGTCATGAATGGAGGAAATAAAACAACACAAGTATGTGATTTCATTCAATCCAACTAAGTCATGGACAATCATACTAAACAAACTCATTTAAGACGAACCAAAGTTTCTTAAAGAAATTTTTGATCTTTATGTTTGGTTTGAGTTAAGGAATGTGAAAGAGGTTGTTAATCCTAATCCCATCCCCCATGTGTGAGTTAATTTTGTTTAATAAAAGGCAATTAGGTTGATTTTATGTCTGAATTAGATTGAGGTATGAATTAAGTCCATTAACTAACCCTTACCTACATCACCTTAAGCTAATTAACTAAATAATGATAAGCCAATATGAGATGCAACTGCATGAAAAGTAAATTGATAATGCTTCTTAGAAATGAAAATTTAATGAAATTGACTCATAATTAATAGTTAATTAAGCATAAGGAATCATAACTAATTTTATGGGTTTCTCACATGTGAGCTAACCATAATTTCATTAGCTATATCTTTAGGTTATTGAACACCCAAAGAGCTACCCAAGATTGATTAAACAAAGTTATGTTATAAATGAATGAAATTTAAGTTAATTTCAATAAGCCCTTGATTAATTGATTAAATTCTTTGATTATGTTTTAATTAGAATGGTGAAATTAACTTAGAGAAAGGGATAAAGGAAGAAGCCTCAATCCTAATCCCTAAGTTATTTCAAACACTCAATTAGGCTATGAAATAATTAGGTTCTCTCTTATTTTAATTGGTTAATTATTTAAGCTTTTTTTAATTAACTTGAAACAAATGAAAGGCTTAATGAAATGGTTATAAGGAATGAACCCAAACCACTTCCTAAGACTTCCCACTATTAGAGGATAATGAGCTTAAGTAATTAATTAAACCACTATTAATTTGCTCTTATCACTAATTAAGGTTGGAGTAATTAAGGCTTAATCCATTGATTTCCCAATTAACTATCCAATAAATTTCAAGAAAATAGGGAGGCGGTCATCCCCTAAATATCTCTAAAAAATTGAAATTAATTAGACAACTAATCAAAGAGTAATTAGGCTAATTAAAATTTTAATTTAATCTTAATTAAGTAGAAATTACTGTAAATTAATTAATCATAATTTTAATAGATTCTACTATATCTTCAAATGAGCCAATTTGTATTTTTTGAATTTGTCTAGGATTAGTTATGATTTTTTGGAAGTTTCAAAAATATATTAATTAAGCCTAATTAAAACCTTAATCAGTCATGGCGTTGACCGCGGCTTTCCACGTAGTGCGATGGGATTGGCCACCTAAGTTATCACATCCACGACTGGATTGCGGGCGCTATCCCATGGACGTCAGATCTTGGATGGTCATGATTCAATGCGGTAATGGAAATCGGATCTAACACAATTTGATCATAGTCGTTTTGATCCGCATAAAATGGATGGCCCGTGATCTTCCTCCTTTGTGAGCGGTGAAAGACGGATGTCGTCTTTCCCATTATCAAGCTCACGAGCTGGGCTCAAAATCATCCCACACCTTCTGAAGGGAGACACACACATCCAATAACTAATTCATTAAAATGCACATTCACTTCACAAAGGACCAAATGATTTTCACTAGGGACGGTTTTGCAAAATTACCTCACCGAGCTAATGTCGGTGGTGAGATCGATGGAGGTAGCTTCCTATGCAGATGAATCTCTATTGTGAATATTGAGTTTGATTTGGTGTAGAATGCTCGGTCGACAATCCAGCGTGTGTAAGAGCCTTGATCGAACTCCGATCTTCGGTGGTCAGGAAGGCTCGGGGATGATTCGGTTGGCTTCGATGAAGTATGAGGATGGTGTGGGTGCAAGGAATTGGTATTTGATCAAGTGGAGGAGGAGTATTACACAGAAGGGGTGTCCTATTTTGCGCCGGAGAAGAGAAAATTCTAGCTCAAGAGGCTTTGGGAGGAATTCAGAGCGCTATGAGGAGTTTCAAAATCACTTGGGGAACTCAAAGAATGTCGAATGTCCCATTTGTTGCTCGAATTGAGGGGGTATACCCCTCAATTGCATTTGATGGGCGATCATTTTTGAAACGATCCACCATCTCATTCAGGAGGTCACCATCATCGTGGCTCACCATGAGTGGTCAGCTATGTGCAAGGGTGGATTTGGGAAGATGGTGTGGGATTGCTCCTTTCTTATGTCCATGGTGGGTTAGATTGAGGAAAAAAGATTACCTTTGGTCCATGGCAAGTGCTAAGTGTGTGCAGAGTGGGTCAAGGTGTCTTAGGAATGCCTCATGTTGCAAGTGGAAGGTTGCTGCTGGAGAGGCAAAGTGGACTTTGCCACTTATGGTAAGAATTCTATGCAAAGAGCTTTGCACATTGGTTAATTCCCTTGGATTGGGTCCCACTTAGATTTGGGCTGGCTTGGGGCTGATCTAGGGTCAGTTTGATTCGGGTTAGGTCAGCCACCAAGGTTCTATAGGCTGGTTTGGAGTGGTTTGGCTTTATTTGGTCAAAATAGGTTTATTTGGGTTAGGTTGAGTTGGGTAGACCAACTTGTCAAATTGGATAAAAAAAGCTTGGGTTCATATGATGATTTGGGATGTTTTGGTTCAATTGGTTTTGATTAATTTGACTTATGTTTGAATTTGACTCATTTGGATTCAAAATGGTCAAAGGGTCAAGTTGACCAATTTGACCAATTGACCAATTGGTTGGGTTAGGTGTTGAGTCAAGTTCAATTAGTTGATTGAAAGTAATTGTAGGCTTTGGTTTGCTTTAATTTGGATTTAATTTGAATTTGGCCAATTTGACCCTTTAGGCTAATTTGGGCTAGGTTGGTCAAGTTGACCAATTGGTAATTGGGCTCAATCATGACTTTGGTCAAGTTAATCAATTTCAAGTGAACTTGAGCTGGTTGTACTCAATTTGGTTTAAATCATGATTTGACCCATTTTGGCTTTTAGGCCAATTTGGGTCAACTTGGGTCAAATGCCCAATTGGTTTGGTTTGACTCAATTGTTTGGTCATATTCATGCATTGATCATGAGTGGGTTTGAGTCAATGGTTTCAATCAATTTAGTATATGGTGGATTTTGACTAGTTTAGGTTTCATTTGGGCTAAAGGTTGACTTGGTCAAAGGACCAAGTTGACTTGGTTTGACCCAATTCAAGGTAGTTGATCACCTTAGGATGATTGTTGATCATGATATGAGGTTTAGATGGGCTTAGTTCAATCTAATTTGGATTGGATTAGAACTTGGCTCAAAAAGGTCAAGTGGACTTAAATGGGTCAATTGGTTTGATCATGGCTTGATTCAAGTTTAGTTGCATTGGTAAATGAGTTTGAGATGGAAATATAAATCCAATTGCAAATGGTTTGAAGCCATATGGATTTTGGTTCATATGATAATTTCAAGTCAAAAAGGGCTAACTTGGGTTTGACTTGGGTTAGCTTGGATTTGGTTTGGTAATTATTGTTTATATTTATATTTGGAATAATGATTGAAGGAATGATTGAATCATGAGGAAATCCATGGGTTTTGAATTGATTCGGGTATACTTTAGCCAAGTTCAAGAAATTGACTAAAAGGGCTAAAATTGGAAATTTGATTTGATTTGGGCTTGGTTTTGATTATTTGGATTTATATTTCATTTATATTTATGAATATAAATGAAGATATAAATGATTCATGAGAAAATCACTTAGGTTTGGAGTGATTTGGAAGCAAATTTGACCAAGTTGAGGATGTATGTCAAAAGGGCTTATGTAGGGAATTGATTGGTTTGATTTAGTTTGATTTGATTTGAATGGTTTGAATTTAGATTTAATTTATATTTGTTAATATAAATGAAGTGATTTATAAAGAAATCAATTAAGTTTGGGTTGATTTGATTGAGATTTGATTAAGCTTATGAAGGTGGGTTCATATGGCTTAAGAAAGGTCTTTATTTGGTTTGATTTAGTTTGATTTGATTTGAATGATTTAAATTTGGATTTCATTTATATTTGTAAATATAAATGAAGGAATGATTGATTTATAAAGAAATAAACCAAGGTTGATTTAGTTTAAAGGAGTTTTGGCTAAGCATATGAAGGTGGTTCATATGGCTTAAGAAGAATTTTGGAGTTTGAATTTAATCTTGGGTTTCAATCATTTGAGTTGGATTTGATTTGGAATTTGGGTTGGGATTTTTTGATTGAATTTGATAATTGAGAAAATAAATTGAATTAGGGTTGATTTGAATTTGGTTAAGGCTAAGTCCATATGATAAAATTAAAGGGCTTAGGATGGGATTTTGAATTTGAATTTAATCATGGGTTTCAATCATTTGATTTGGGATTGGATTTATGATCTTGGATTTGAATATGAGGTTTAGTTTGGAAGAAGAAAGTAAGGATTGGGTTTAAGGCTATAGGGTAGGTAAGTCTTCCTAAATCCCTAAGGCATAACCTCTTCTTATGGCTAACCCTTCTAAATCTCTAGGCTTAGGTTAAGTGTTCACCTAATCACTAGAAGTGTCCTAAGACTAAGGAGCTCTTAGTGTCTACAAGAGTCCTAGATCTATGATGATGAAGTTGAGAGCTCACTCTAAAAGTGAGGTCAACAAAGAGCATTCAATAGGTGTGGTGTAACTAACTAAGCGCACCACACATATTGGTGTTGATCAAGATGATCAACAATGTCTAAAGGATTGCAACCACTAACGAGATGATTACTTCCGAGATGTAGGGGAATCAAGATCTTAGTGCGCAACTCAACTTATGCTTGGCATGAGAGGAAGGAAGGATCTACTGAGGGATGAGTGCATGAACCTTCCACTAGAAGCAGGTTTAGATTGTCCATAAAGGATAAAAGTTTGATTTTGATATGATTTGGGAAGAAAAGATCCACTATGGATGAGTGCATGAACCTTCCACTAGAAGCAGGTTCAGATCATCCACTAGGGATAGATTTAATTTGATTTGATTTTATGAGGACTCCTGGGAGAGGATATGATTCACATTTTGAGGGCACATCACTAGAATACCTTCCATCTGAGGATAAAGCAGTTCAATATATGGATTGAATGGAGACTCCATTGGAGGAGGATGATGGATTTGACAAGATGGACCCTGCCACAGTGTGATGATCCACTAAGAAGGGGCTAATATTAGCCTCGACCTATTTTAGATTTACAAATCCAAAGGGATAGTCTATCGGCCATCAGGTAGAGCTATCCAACCTAAGAGTTGTCTTTCGGTGTGCAATGGTCAAGTTAGGAAGAAAGCTTATAGACTTACATCCTCCTAAATAAAGGACCATTGGGGGTGATCGATTGATAGCACAACAAATTGAACCTGACCTAAGATGACTATTGAGCGAATTCCATTGTGGACTCATATCGACTCAAGAATAATCAAAATTAATTTCATTTAAATTTTAAGATGGACCATGTCGGTGTGCGATGGATCCACTAAGAAGGGGCTAATATCAGCCTAATATTATCTTAGATTTATAAATCTAAAGGGATAGTCTATCGGCCATGAGGTAGAGCTAACCAACTTAATGGGTGCCTTTCGGTGTGCAATTGTCATGTTAGGAAGAAAGCTTATTGACTTACAACTTCCTGAACAATGAACCACTGGGGTGATTGATTAATAGCATGACAAATCGAACTCGACCTAAGGCTGCTTGTCGGTGTGGAACGGTCGTGCTGGAAAGAATACGTGATAGACTTATAGCTTTCAAAGCAAGGATGACTGTCGGGGTGACTCGTTGGTGGCACAATAAGTCAAACCTGACCTAGGGTGCTCTTGAGAGTGCGGGGACTTATCTCAACTCAAAAGTAGTCAAGTGATTCTTATAGAGTTTTCGACCGCCTAAAGATAGGATGCCTACTTAGGAAAAGATACCGAGGGTTTTCCTCTAATCCACAAGCAAATATATTATTATTATTATTATTATTATTATTATGGATCACGGTGCGAGGACCACAAAGAAGGAGCTCATATCAGCTTAGTCTTATCTCAGACTTACTAGACCAACGGAGAATCTGCATATCTGCAAGACAAATTCTCCAACCACATGGGTGGCTACTAGGAAAGGGGGACTGTCCAATCTAAGAGTAACCAGGATAGTGTCTAAATGGGCTCGCTAAGGATGTGATCCAAATAGAGTTCCCACAGGGGAGGTGCCAGAGATTTATCCATGTAAATAAAGCCTATAGATATCTGATGGCCAACTTATGGAGAAAGCAGCGATCTTATATCTACCAAGAGTGGTTTATCCATTGGGTGGGTCACCGTCAGCATGGCGAACACCAACCAACCTAAGGTGCCCGTCAGTATGCAACAATCAGTCTAGAAAGAAAGCGTGTAGACTTACATCTCTAAAAAGCGATTTTGGGATAGTTTATCTTATTTCGGAGGTGCTATCCCGACCTAGGGCTACCCATCGATTACAGCAATTTGTACTTGAGAAGGCGTAGACACTTATATCTTCCAAAATAGCGACCAACCGCTGGGGTGACTTGTTGACGGTGCAACAGATCAACTTGACCTAAGGGTGAAAACCAAGTAGAGAGTCACAAAGAAGGACTAAGCCTAGACTTGAAGTAGTCAGGAGGAAAGGAGCCGATGGGGGACTTACTCTAATCCTCTACTCAACCAAGTTAGTTCACGATGGCTAGTTCAAGAAGAAGGCATAACAGACTTACAACCTCTTAAATGAAGCTAACATGGCGGTAGCTTATCAATCACGTAGTAAGGCCTACCATGCTAACAAGGCCCTCGTTGGTGTGGAACGGTCAAATCAATTAGGAAAGCATAGCTGACTTACATCCTTCTGAACAAGGGACCACTAGCAACCAAGGTAAGATGTCACCGACTTAGAGAAGCTAATGAGTGAGTACCTGATTGCACCAACATCAAAATAGTGGAGAGATGATGTGTATTTATCATAAATGCTCAACCAAGTCACCATGATGGCTAGTCAAGAAGAAGAAGATGACATACATAAATGAAACATGGTAGTTTACCACCACTGAGTACCACTAACAAGGCACCTTGAAGTGCAAAAAGGAAAGCATAGCATCCTCCAACAAGGGACCACTGACACTAAGGTAACACATCACCACTAGAGTCAATGAACGAAAGTGCTAGGGGCATTATCCCATTAAAGTAACGAGATAAAGATATGTGTTTGTTTTATATATAGAGTTTGTGTTATATCTAAATGATAGAATGGGGTTCCATACACTACTAAACACATGGATTCCCAAGCAAAGATATTTCTAACTTTATGAAGAGATGGAATTTAAAATGAAAGAAACATTGATAATTATTTTCAAATAGGATTTATGATAAACGTAGAAAGGATTGAAAAATAGACATCCTTACAAGTTATAAGATAGACCCTCCGAGGCATGGTGAAAGCCTTAATCAAACTTGCCTCCAATGAAATAATGGTCTTTAGAACAAAATAAGCATTGAAAAGCTCTAAATAACTTGTTATGAGTAATCATTTTGCTTATAGGTTCTAAATGATGCGAGGCATCTCTTCTCCCAATCCTTGAGCTTTTCTAACTATAACATGATGCTAGATTTTACTACCAAACTATCCTTAATGATGGGAGTTGAACTTATGGGAACTTTGACCCCCAAAAGAGAAATGGGGTATATTGAGTAAGTCTATAAAAGAAAAATACTCATGTAGCATTTTATGAAGTGTCTTTCTTTAATATATGGATGAGTTTTATTGAAGGCTTCTAAAGCCATTTTCCCTAAGGATGAGAATATCTCCAATATGCTTGAAGTTGTGATTTTAAATGAATGTACTTATTGATATAATTCATGGGAAAAACCATATAATGGTCTAAAAAATTAGAGCATATGTATTGATCTCAAGTGGAGCTAACTTGGAAAGTAGTCGGTGTTAAATCAATGCAACCCTCAAGAAAGTATCTTCATGTCGATAAGTGGTGGTGTTTATTTTCTAGTGTCTGTTATATATGATTTAGACCATATGTACTTAATGGGTGAGTATTACATTATGAATAGTATACTATTGAGAGATAAAAGTCAACCCTATAATGCGATAATAAGGACTTAAAAGCATAATGGGCCTCAAATATACCAAAGATTTTTCACTTTATGGAAAGTTAAAATGGTTTATTTAAACTTCTTTAAATTCATGTAAACCTCCATAGTATATATCATAAGAATGTGAGTTCCTTAATATAAGTAGTTGTTGTCTCCAAAGATTTGATGCATTAATAAATTGGTTGTCTTTTGAAAATCAAGTGGGAGAGATCAAAAGAAGTGTTCTTATTGAAAGGAAGTAAGTGGTGCTCATGATGTAGGACCTAAGATACCCAATCTGTGGTGTTTATGTATTCAAACTGAGTTTTATTTGTTTGAGTTTTTTATTAGAAATTAACTTATAATACAATACTTGGAAAATAGGTGAATATTTATGCTTGTAACCCACAAATGGAAACAACAACGATCCTTCAATACCAGCACAACCTAAATCTATCAAAAGTGGTATATGGTTCTCCATAAGAGAGATAAATCACTGATTTATATATGCCTAGTGATTTAACTCCTCCTTTGCTTTAAATATATAGAAAAGTCATTTGTTTTTAAGATGGTGAGTTTATTTAGAGAAAACTAAGTCCTTAAACTCACCCCTAAGAGATTATCATAAAGAAGAATGACTAATCTAATGCAAATTTTATAAGTTTTATTTGATTTGAAAATCATAAATATGTTTTGTATAAATACATGAGAAATTGGTTATTATTAAAATCAAAGAAAGAGGTGTCTCATCAAAGGCTCAGTGAAGCAGTTCTGGCATCTATAGATGGAAGCCCTCTCTTAATAAGAGTGAAGAATATGACATATGTTATATGATATAATCATTGGTTGCTAAAATTTTTATTATATCTTAATTTAATTCCTACACTAAGGTTGTGAGTTACTTTTAAAATTTTAAAGACAAAGTGGGATACAAAATATTTTTATTCTAGGAGCCTAAAAGCCACACAACACCTAAATCTAAAGAAATGAAAAGACATGGTTATTTTAATACATAAGCTAAACAAAAATCACACTTTTATAATACTATCACAGAATGAGGTCTGTCCCTCCTTAACCAAAAAAAAAAAATGTATTTTTTTTAACATCCTAGATAAGAAAGAATTTATTTAGAAATGATAAGTGTTATGGGGTCTTCATTCATCCTCATTCTTCACTCCATGCATTCCTTAATCTTGAAATTTCTTTTTTTTTTTGATTTTCTATTTCTTTCTTCTTTTCTATGTTTTTGTATGCTAAATATCACAAATGGTATATCAAAATAAAAGAGGTGTCTTTCCTCATAAACTTATCAATCATTTGTTCTCATTAGAGAGAAGTAAATCAAATATACTTATACATATAATCACCATACAACCCAAGTAATATGAATAATTTAATTTAACACATGGTAAATTGTATTATCTTCTATGCTTATGTAACACAAAATTTATTTTTAATAGCCTTAAAAATAGAAATATTAAATACATAACATCTTAGACTAAATATAAAATATCAACTAAAACAATACATCACAAAAAATACCAAACATTTTATCAATCATGCATAACATAAATAAAGAATGGTATGAATGTATGTTATATGGTACATCCAACTATTTAAAGTTATGATTTTCGGTGGGATTTAATTCATAAAGGGTTGATTCTTTAAGTGGTTTAATTGATTCATTTTATTTTATTTTTTGCTTCATGACCTACTTAATCTTCTTGATCTCTTTTATCCCTATTTCTTTTCTAAATTTTTGAATGGTTTATTATGTGTTTTAATTCTAAGTTTAGATCACTTAAATAATCCCATTCAATAAGAAAGGCATTTAAGATTATAAAATGGTAATATCATTAACACATATTCATTCATTATTTCCATGTATCATCATATGAATAAATCCTCATCTTGCATGTAAATCTACATCTATGATGAATGCAAAGAAATGTATTTTGACTTTAAATATTTTATGAATTATGAATGTACATTATGAAAACAATTTTTCATCCATTAGCTAACACATTTACATGTATAAACATTAAGAAGTACTATTATTTTCACATTGTAAACAAGACCTACTTAGGCTACTTTAAAAGACCCCAAGATGTCATTAATAAACCACTTTTCATACATGTATGTATGAATAACTATAGATAAGAAAACCATGCAAAAAAGTATGTATTTATATTTATGATTCACATTAACCCTACATATGTAAAATAATACATCACAAACACCAAACATATCAGACTTTAGGCTAGTTAAAGCCTCAACCCTGGATGTCCGACTAATATACCACTTTTCTCAAATACATATGAATGTACAAAAAGAACCAAATGGATAGGGAATCATGAAAAAAATTATGTTTGATTTGGTTGTATGATTTACATGTGTAATATGAAATTCTTCCTAAGTCTTAACATGGAAATGCATAGGAATAAATTTAAGCAAGTGTTATGTTCTTTTCAAATGAACTATACACTTACAAATCCTATGTGAATCCATGTTAAAGTAGGGAAAGAGAACCTCATATCACACATCTTATACTATCATCACATGCAAGCTTATAGATTTTTGTAATTAGCATTACTTCATTTCTTTTAATAATTAATTTATAGGTTTTGAAAATAGTTTTTGATTTAATAGTGATAATAACCACTCATATTTAATTTGAGTCAACACATGCAATTTGGCATAAAAGAGAACATTTTTGTTTAATTAATTTTAAAAGAAATGAATGCATGATTTCATATGGCAAGCAATATTTAGCATGATTGGAAAGAAATAAAGGAATTTAAACACACGATTTCATTCATCCCAACTAATTCCTAAGGACAATCAAATTAAATAAGGCTATTTAAAATGAACCAAAATTATTAAAGATATTTTTAAATTTGAGTTTTGTTTGATTTAGGAAATATGAGAGAAGTTTGCTAGTCCTAATCCATTTCCCCATGTGTGAATTAATTTGGTTTAATGAAGAATATTTAAGTTGATTTTATGTTTTAGTTAGGTTAAGGTAAGAATTAAGTGAATTAATTAACCCTTACCTATATCACCTTAAGTTAATTAACTAATAAGCCAATATGATATGTAACCACATGAAAAGTAAATTTACAATGCTCCTAAGAAATGAAAGGGGCCTAATGTAATTGGCTTATGATTAATAGTGAATTAAGCTTAAGGGATCTCAATTAATTACTTTTATGATTTTCTCACACATGTGAGCCAACCATAATTTCATTATCTCTCACATTGGGTTATTGAACACCCAAGGAGCTACCCAAAATTCATTAAGGGTTGTTTAAGTGTGGATGAATTGATTTTTAATTTTAATTTCATTAAGCCTTTAATTAATTGATTAAACATTTTAATTATATTTTAATCTGAATGATAAAATTAACTTAGGGGAGAGGATCAAGGTCAAGGCCCCAATCCTAATCCTTAAATCATTTAAGCATTCATTTTGATTCTGATTTTCTCATTTTGAAGATTAGTCGCTTAATTAATCAATTAATCACTTCATCAACCATTAATTAATTTGAATTTTAAAGATAAAGAAGACTTAGGAAATGAATTAGGAAAAGTATTCCCAATCACATTCCCTAAGTGATCTTCTGCTTTGAGGTGACTATGATTCATTCAACAAGGAATTGATGTATGCGAGGTGTGGATCTTCTTTTGTTCCTAAGTTGATTTCTTCGAGTTCGTCGATGGTTGATCTGATTTCTTCTTCAAACTCTGGCGGTGCATCTTTGACTTCAAGTTCATTTGGATTGTCTGAATTTTCTAAACATGCCTCCTCATAAGAGTTAGCATGATTTAAGAAGAATCTATCAGACTCCAAATGATTGGTGATGACTTGGCAATGACTGTCATCATCTACTGGACCCACTGTGTCAAATCCTAGTCCTGGTCTTGATTGAATAATATCCGCTTTTATTTGTACCTAACCTTTCAAAGTAATTTGACTTGTGTTTAGACCAAGTATGTGAGATTAATCCCTTCTTTGCTAAGTTAAGAACACAAGGCTAATACCAATCAAAAGGCAATTGTAATAAATCTTTATATGAATCATTCTCAAGTTCTACATTAACTTCCTAACTTGAGAATGATGCTCCCAACAAAAATGTCTTTGGCTTGACATCTGTGGATGACTTGGGGGCCTCCTTAACTACCCAACCCTCAACTTTCTAGGATGAAAGTGGGTTAGAGCTAAGGTTCCCAACCGCTTTCTGATTGTTCTACATAATACTGATTCAGATACATTCATGCTTTGCTTGAAGGCCTGGTCTTCATCGCTATCTGGCTTGAATGTCACCTCCAAAGGGACCTACTAAGAGGAGTTTATTGGCATGCTAACCACATGAGACTCATCCTATGAACTAAACTATAAGTCTATGTGGATAGCGGGGGTACTCCTGTGAGTTGGAACATAGCTCCTACTAGCTGGCCACCAGCAAGCAGGTCTTCCACCTCTGGAACTGCCTCTAGATCTGCGTGTTCCTCTTCTTAGTGGGGGTCGAGTCATCCTACCCATGTGTTCATGTTGACCTCACTTTTGAAGTAAGCTCTCAACTTCCTTATCATAGATCTAGGAATCTTGTAGTAACTAAGACCTCCTTAATCTTAAGACACTTCTAGTGATTAGGTGAACACTTAACCTAAGCCTAGAGACTTGGAAGGTTTAGCCATAGGAAGAGGTTATGCCTTAGGGATTTAGGAAGACTTGCCTACCCTATAGCCTTAAACCCAACCCTTGCTTCCTTCTTCTAAACCAAACTTTAAATTCAAATCCAAGATCATAAATTCAATCCCAAATCAAATGATTGAAACCCATGATTAAATTCAAACTCTTAAGCCATATGAACCACCTTCATATGCTTAGGCAAAACCTCCTTCAAACCAAATCAAATTTGGTTAATTTATTTATAAATCAATCATTCCTTCATTAATATTCACAAATATAAATGAAATCTAAATTCAAACCATTCAAATCAAATCAAACTAAATCAAACCAAATCAAGACATTTCTTAAGCCATATAGACCTACCTCCATAAGCTTAATAAAATATCAATTCAAATCAACCCAAACTTAATTGATTTCTTTATAAATCAATCATTCCTTCATTTATATTCACAAATATAAATGAACCCCACCCTCCAATGACTAAAACTAAACCAAATCAAATCAATTCCATACTTAAGCCCTTTTGACCTACATCCCTCAACTTGGTCAAATTTACTTCCAAATCACTCCAAACTCAAGTAATTTTCTCATGAATTATTTGTATCTTCATTTATATTCACAAATATAATTAAAATATAAATTCAAATAGCCAAAATGAAACCCAAATCAAATCAAATTTTCAATTCTATCCTTTTTAGCTAAATTCTTTAACTTGGCTAAATGATACCCAAATCAATTCAAAACCCATGGATTTCTTCATGATTCAATCATTCCTTCAATAATTGTTCCAAATATAAACATAAATTATAATTATCAAACCAAATCAAGTCAAACCCAAGTTAGCCCTTTTTGACTTGAAATTGTCATATGAACCAAAATCCATATGGCTTCAAACCATTTGCAATTGGATTTATATTTCCATCTCAAACCCATTTACCAATGAAACTAAACTTGAATCAAGTCATGATCAAGCCAATTGACCCATTTAGGTCCAATTGATCCAAAGTGACCTAAGAGGCCTTTTTGAGCTAAGTTTTAATCCAACCCAAATTGGATTGAACTAAGCCCATTCAAACCTCATATCATGATCAAAAATCATCCTAAGGTGATCAACTACCTTGAATTGGGTCAAACCAAGTTAACTTGGTCCTTTGACCAAGTCAACCTTTAGCCCAAATGAAACCTAAACTAGCCAAAACCCACCATATACCATATTGATTGAAACCATTGACTCAAACCCACTCATGATTCATGATTGAACATGACCAAACCCTCATTTGAGCCAAACCGGACCCAATTGACCATTTGACTTAAGTTGACCCAAATTGGCCTAAAAAGCCAAAATGGGTCAAATCATGATTTGATCTAAATTGATTGCAACCAATGGCTCAAGTTCATTACAAATCACTTATTGAACTTGACCAAAGCCATGATTGAGCACAATTTGACCAATTGGTCAACTTGACCCAAGCTAGCCCAAATTAGTTTAAAGGGTCAAATTGGCCAAAATTTAAATTAAATCCAAATTAAACCAAACCAAACCATACAATTACTTTCAATCAACCAATTGAACTTGAACCAACACCTAACCCAACCCAATTTGGTCAAATTGGTCAAATTGGTCAACTTGACCCATTTGACCCTTTTTGAATCCAAATGAGTCAAATTCAAATCTAAGCCAAATTAATCAAAACCACTTGAACAAAACATCCCAAATCATCATATGAACCTAACAAGCCTTGGTTTGACCCAATTTGACCAATTGAACCCAACCCAACCCAAATCTAACACATTTTGACCAAATTGAGCCAAATCACCCAATGCCACCTTATGGAACCATGGTGGATGATCTAACAAGACCCAAATTGACCCGAGGTCAGCCCTCCACTTGCCAAATGTGACATTCCTAGCCCAACCTAAGCCACCTTATCACTTTCCATAGACCAAGAGAAACTTCCTATAGCAGCCACCTCCATGGCCATCCCATGGGTGCAAGGGAGGAAATGGGAAACTCAATATCCCAAAATCAGGCCTTGAGACTTCTGCCACAACTTCCTCCAACCAAGATGTGCCAAGTGGAGTTGAGGGAGATAACTCTAGTAGGTCGACGGTGGTGAAGCGATCAAAATTAAGGAATGGACCCCGCCCATCCATCAAGCCCGATTGAGGGGTATACCCATCAAGTCGAGCGAGATTCTTTACCATTCGCTTCGTATGAGTCCCTAAGGAGTTTTCAAAATCCTAGAGAGCCTCCCCGAGCTCCCTCGATTGGCATTTATCCTTCCTGTAAAAAATCAAAACAGGGCACCTCAATCCCGATTCATATTCTTTCTCCACTCAACCAAATCTAAATTCTTCTTGCACACACCATCCTCGTGTGTCATCGAAGCCAACTGAATCATTCCCAAGCCTTCCTGACCACTGGAGACCAGAGTTCGATCAAAGCCAAGGCTCCTGTGTGCATGGCTTTGTCAATCGAGAGCTCAAATCAAGCCCAAATATTCTCAACAGGGCTTCATCTCTACTAGACGAAGCTACCTCCATCGATCCCACCGCAGGACATTAGCTCCGGTGAGGTAATTTTATAAACTGAGCTCCCTAGAAAAAATAGGTTGGTCATTTATGAAGTCAATATGCATTTGAGAGAATCTTAGCCATTGGATGTGTGTGCCTCCCTTCTCCAAAGGTGTGGGATGAATTTGGAGACAATCCGAGCTCGGGTGAGCTCGGATCGAACGGGGAAAGATGGACGAAATCTGTCTTTCACTGCTCGCGAACAAGATGGATCATGGACCGTCCATTTCGTGTGATCAGAATGGATGGTCATGTTCTAATCACATGTTAGATCCTTTGATTTCTCCTCTAAACTATGGATTGAATCGCGGCCATCCGATCTTAGATCGGATGGTCCACGGGAAAGCGCATCCGTCGCCATCCGAGTTAGCGCGGCGGATGTGATAACTTAAATAGTCAATCCCATCACGCCACATGGAAAGCGCACCACATGAGCTACCACGTGGCCTAACAGGATTAAAGCTTTAATTAGGCTTAAATAATTTTTTTTAAGGCTACTAAAACTCATAACTAAACCTAGAAAAATTCAAAAATTACAAATGAAGGCTCATTTTGAAGATATTTCAGGGTACAATCTAGAAAAATTATTATTAATTAATTTTGAATAGTGATTTTAGCTTAATTAAGGTTCAATTAAAAATATAATTAGCTTAATTACTCCTTAATTAATCACCTAATTAATCTCAAATTTTTTGTGGATGTTTAGGGGGATGACCTCTACCTCCTCTATTTTTTGGGATTTTATTGGTTGCTTAATTAGTGAGATTAACTAATTAATCCTTAATCACTCTGTTAATTTAATTAGTAATAATTAGTGAATGAACAATGACTAGCTTAATTACCTCTATTAATCAATAAGGGAGCTTAGGGAATGTGATTGGGATATTTTTCCTTATTTATTTTCTAAGTTTTCTTTACTTTTTGGAATCAAATTAATTAATGATTAATGATGTAATTAAGTGCTTAATAAATTAATCTTCAAGATAAAATCATAGCTTAAGTGATCAAATGTAGGACTTAGAGATTGAGATTAATGCCTCTTTCTTGATCTCTTTCCTCAAGTTAATTTCATTTCATTAATTGAACATGCTTAATGCTTAACCAATTGGATTAATGAGCTTGATTAACTCAATCTAAAATCCAATTCACATCTAATTACCTTTAATCAATCTTGGGTAGCTCTTTGGCTATTCAATAACCTAAAGAGAGAGCTAATGAAATTATGATTAGCTCACATGTGTGAGAAAATCATAAAAGTAGTTAAGTGAGCTCCTTAGGGTTAATTAACTATTAATTATGAGCCAATTGCATTAGGTCCCTTTCATTTCTTAGGAGAATTGCCAATTTACTTTTCATGTGATTGCATATCATATTGGCTCATCATTATTTAGTTAATTATCTTGAGGTGATGTAGGTAAGGGTTAATTAATGGACTTAATTCATACCTCAACCTAATTAAGACATAAAATCAACATAATTGCTTTTCATCAAACCAAATTAACTCACACATGGGGGATGATACTAGGATTAACAAACCTCTTTCACAATACTTAACAACCAAAAAATAAAGATCAAATAATGGCTTTAAGAAACTTTGGTTCATCTTAAATGAGTTTGTTTAGTATGATTATCCTTAGGACTTAGTTGGATTGAATGAAATCACATACTTGGATTGTTCTATTTCCTTCCATTCATGCTAAAAATATTGTATGCCACTTGTACTCATGCATTCATGTCTTTCAAAATAATCAAATAAAAATGATTTCATTTATGTCAATTTGCATGTGTTGGCTTAATTAGAATATGTAAGGCTATCATTATTAAATCTCAAACATATTTTCAAAGAGCTTATTAATGAGAAATAATATTATATGTTATGATTTTAGTTATACATACATAAGAAATGCAAGTGAACATAAGTCTAGTGTATGAGGTTAAACTTCTTTCTTATATTCATGTGTTGATTTGTGTAAGTAAGAATGTTAGCGGGTATATTAGTCTGGACATCCTAGGGACGCATGGCTTTAAGTATCCTAAGGAGGTTTCTACCTCATTCCCTTGGTGCAAAATAATGGTGACGTACCTACTTGATTTCATTCTTATGCATTTGGACATTAGAATTAAGATAGAGCTTTAATTCATTTACACAAAATCAATCAAATCAAAAATACAATTTTTGCATGGCTTTCTATTATTGTAGTTGTTTATACATCCATATGTATCTAAGGATAGTGGGCATATTAGTCTGGATATTCCAAGGACACAACTTTAAGTAGCCCCAAGGAGTTCCTATCTCATTCCCCTGTGCGTAATAATATGTACTATTGCTAAAACTTTTATACATATGAATGTGTACTTAGCTAGTGAATGAAAACTCCCTTTTTTATATTAAAAAGACATGCATTCATTCTTTATTTGATTAGTTGAGTTGATTAGTCATGTGATTTAAGGTTCTTTCCTTATGCTTTTGTATGAGAATTTAGATAGAGCTTTAAATTAATATGATAAAATCATTCAACCAAATGGAACATTAATTCCAAATACATTTACCCACATTCATCATTTAAGTGTGCTAAGATATAAATTATATGTATAGCTATGCTTAGATTTAATCATATGTATGATATACATGATGGAAAGAAATGAACAAACATGTGTTATGTGATAGTAATTCATCCTAACTAATCTTAAGATGCCTTTCTTATTGAATGAGTTTATTTAAAGTGAACATAAACTTAAGTCTAATTAAAACATGTAATAAGTCATTCACTAAAGGGAATTGATTAACTTTGCTTTAGATGTGACTTAAGGTAGGGATAAAAGTGAGTGATCCTTTCTTTCTCTTCAACACTTAACTAAGTGTAGGTCAAGTGAAACAAAATAAAATATTAAGTAAAATTTGTAAATCAATTAAACTATTTAAAGTGAAACCACCCTTCATAATTAAATGTCCTTCATACATAGAAAATCTTAACTCTAAAGCCTAGCTAGGACATACCCCACAAGCCTTAAAAAACACATTAGACTAAGTCACCACTTCTAACTTTATGTTAGGGCGGTGTATGGTTTGATGTATATTTTGTGATATAATATTGTAGACTGGATGTTAGGTGTATATTTTCTGATGGATGTTAGGCCATGATTAACCTAATCATATTTTCTCTAAGATTATTATAAGGGTGATCAAAATAAATATAAACGCTTCTTTTGTAAGTTGGTTGCTTAACCCTAAGCATAATCTATATTAGAATAGTTGGCTTGGTTACCCATGTGTAGGTGCTAAGTCCAAATTATTCATATAATTGTTTATGGTGTGTTTAGCTAACACTTATTTTGTAGGTATAGTTAGATTTACTTTTCCATTCTTTTTAATGTAATTATGCATTAGAATTTGGCTAAGTGTTATGGGGTTAAGGATGAACATTGGCCAGAAGGTTTAATCTTGGGATGCCATGTGATGCCTAGAATCCTACCAAATTAAATGGAGCAAATCAAATGAAGAAATGGAGGAAGCATGAAGACTTAAAGATCCCCCATAATATTTATCATTTTGTAACTTGTAATTATTATTTTATATTACAGGGTTGTATAAGGGTAGAGCTCGACTCTTTTTTTTTTAAGTTGCGCAGGCCCGACCGCACCAATTGCTATTCTTTCACGTTAAGGTTATAAATTATTTAATGATTTGTTTACATTGTGCAATAGAAATGGCATGTATTTTTTCTAGTTTCTTCATGTATGATGATTAAATGTGTTGCCTAGATCCATTTAGGCTCTTAGGGAAAAATAAATTTTCTACCCCAACTACAACTCATAACTAAATTTTCTAAAATAACTCATAACCTCACATATAGCCTATGCATTAATTCAAGATAATAAAATATTTAACAACCACTTAGCTGGATGTTGTATGCTTAATATCATGCATAATTTTGTTTCACTCTCTAGAGAGGGTTTCCATCTTTATTAGATAGAAAAAAGGCTTGACTTTTGAGAGCCTGTGATGGAAAACACCTCTTTCTCTTTTGATTTGGCCCATAATCAACTTCATCATGCATTTAGGCATATAAAATCCTATAGTATATGCCAAAATAAAGAGTCCAAAAATCAAATTAAATTTGATAAAAGTTGCATTAGACTAAGTCATTATTCATACCACTCATGCTCTAGTCTCTTAGGGAGTGGTTTAAGGACTTTAGTTTCTTTCTAAATAATAATAACCTAGCCATCTTACAAATCATATGACTTGACCATATATTTTTAAAATATAGGAGGAGTTAGCTAGCTGCCACTCTAGGCGATTATAAGTCTAGCACTTGGGTGGTTTACTCTCTCTTATGGAGGTAAAAATATACCCACTTTTGCCTTAGGGTTTGGTAAAGCTCCCTAGATTTAGGATCCAAGGTTGTTTCCCTACAAGTAATAAATCCTCACCTCTTAGGCATTTCCATAATCGTATTGTGAAGTTATAAGTCCTAGATTTCTAATAAAATTTCAAGTCAAATATATAATTCTCCTCAATTTCAAACATATAAAGCCAAACTATAGGATAGTTTGGGATGCTCACTAGGTTTCTTAGTATCATGAGCATCCCATACTCATCTCCTTTTGGTCTTGATAATAAATCACTTTTTTCGATCTATCCCATTTGATCTTTCAAACATGGCCAATTATTGATTGCCCTATCTTTGAATTCTTTGGAGATAACAATTGCTTACTTTAATTGAGAGTATTCCTATGAAACTCACATTCCTTAAGATGTAATTAACTATAGGGGCTTGCCCCATAGAACTTTAGAACGATTTAGATAAACCTTACTTTATTCATCCCTATAAAGTAGAGGAAAATTTTATGGTACATTCGAAGACCCATCATGCCTTAGGAGTCCTTATTATATGATTAGGTCCATCATATATCTTTTGAGATAGTGCACTATTCTTTGATGTTGTACCTGATCACCTCAATAAGTACATCATCAGATCTACGTGGTATCCCCCCTCTCATACACGCACACATACACATAACCAAAAATAAACACCATAGTTCATTTGGAGGAACAAACTGTGGGCGGAATCTGACTACTTCTTCCTTAGTGTCTGATTCTCACTCACTTTCATTTTCATTTTCTTTTTATTTTTCATTTTTCTTTTATTTTTCTTTCTGTTCTTCTGTTGTTTTTGAACATTGAGTAAGTTTATGAGAATAGACTTTTTGATTTTGAGGAAGATAGTAAGCCGCGTCCTTATATATCTCGACCTCCCTAATTGAAAATGACTTCAAGTCTCCTTTAACATAATACTCGATTCCATCTCTTTGGAATTTTATGTACTTTTGTAAAGAGGATGGAACCATGTTGTTTCCATGTATCCAAGGCCTACCGAGAAAAGTAGTGAAAGATGTATCCAAATCATTTATGTAGAACTTAGCTTCTGTCTTCTAGTCATTTATCTCTAATGGAAACACTATGGATCCTAAAGCCTTCTCGCCTTGCTTATTGAATCCTCTCAGCATCATCCAATCTCCTCAGAGTTTAGAGATGCCAATCCTTAGGTAGGCAAGGGACTTTAGACTCATAATATTCACTGATGCACCTAGATCAACACCATGGAGAGTTTGAATCTACCCATGTCCACTATGATGAAGAGGGACTGTGCTCGCCATCCCCAAAAGAAGGTCTTCATTGGTGAATGTTACTCCACAGGCTTCTCTTGAATAACATGTCTCCTATCCAATAACGATCAACTGAGTTAAGCATATTTCTACATCAAGAAGGGATTTGATCAATGATTCCCTCATATCTTTGGATAAGATAAGGGCATCATATATGCTTAGCTTAGCTGGCAACTTTCTCAGGTGAGTGAGGACATTAAAGTCAAGAATGGTCCTCCACAAGCATAGTGTGTGAGCATCTTGTGGAGGGGTGTGGAGAAAATTCCTAATAAGGGATCATAGTCGCCTTTCAAATTTGTTGGTGAGAAATGAAAGAGAGCAAGACACTTATAGAAATTTATCTTTTTAGGATGCCATATCCAGATATGCACTTATTCGATGATCGATGCCATCAAGGAATAGTGTAATATCTCAAAAGATAGAAGTCACTACCCTTTAATGGACCTAATCACCTCAATAAAGACTCCTAAGAATGATGGGTCTGAATATGTACTAGAGATTCTTTCCCTAATTTACATGAAAAAGTAAAGTAGGGTTTATTTTAAATTGGGTTTGTTAAGTTCCCTACAGGGGCAAGCCCCCATAGTTAATTGCATCCTAAAGAATGAAGATTTCTTAGGAAAACTCTCGATTAAGGTAAATGATCATTATCTTTAAAGATTTCAATAAGAAAGGACTATCAAGCTATTGGTTTATTTTTGAAAGATCAAATGGGATTGATCAAAAGAAAGAGGTATTATCGAAGCCAAAATGAAAGATAAGTAGAAGATGCCCATGATGCTAGAAAACTTAACGAGCTATAGTTGGGCTTTATATTTTAGAAATTGATTTAGTTTGTTTGAGTTGCATTTTTTATTATAATTTTAGGACTTAAGATTCCTTAACACAAGATTAAGAAAATGCCTAAGAGGTGAGGAATTATGCTTATGGATCACAAAGAGGAGAAGAAATCTTAGAACCTAAATTTAGGGAGCTTTGGCGAGGGCCAAAAGCACAACCTAAATTTAAGGCAAAAATGGGTAATTGGTTTGTCTCCACAAGAGAGGACAAACTACTCGACTTGGACTTACAATCACCTAGAGGTGGCCGCCAACTAACTCTTACAATTTTAAATACATGTAGGTAAGTCTTTATGCTTATGCAGGATAGTTAGGCTATTATTATTTAGAAAGAGACTAATTCCTTAAACTCACTCCCTAAAGAGACTAGATCATGTAAAGGGACATGCTTCAAATGACCTAAATCTAATGCAAGTTAAATTTCATTTTATTTTCATTTTGGACAATTATTTTGACTCAGGCTAATAGGATTAATACGATTAATGCATGAGAAAAAAGATTATTGGCCAAAATTAGAGAGAAGGGAGGTGAGTTTTCACCATGATTCTCAAAGGTCAAGCCAAGTTTCTCTGGCAAAGGTGGAATCCCTCCAATCAAGAGTGAAATAAGATGCACTTGTGCATAATATTATAAAATAAATGCTCATCCAGCTAAGGGGTTTCTAGTTCTTTTATCTTGATTTTAAACTTAAGCTTTAGGTGAGGTTATGAGTTATTTAATTTTAGTTTGAGTTGTTAAGTTGGGTAAAAGATTTATTTTTTCCTAAAGAGCCTAATCCACATCCAGGCTATACATAAAGCAAGGAAGAAACTAAGAAAATTATGCCACATAATGCAAAAGCTAAACAAATCATCAATCAATTTTAAAGCTAATCACAAAAAGAATAAAAGGTCGTTGTGGTCGAGCACCACCGCACAAACCCAAAAATATAAAATGTGGGCAGCAGAGCTCTACCCTTATATAACCTGAATTACAGATGAATTAAATTATAATTAAGCAAAGAATTCATTATTATGGGGGTCTCCAAGCTTTATTTCTTCCTTCTTCTTTTCTTCTTTCTTCTTCTTTTCTTCTTTTGGTTCCTTCCTCTGGATGGTTGGATGGTAGATGCTCCAAGGCTTCACATGGTGCATAAGATAAGATATTATGACCAATGCTCATCCTAATCCCCATAATAATTATTCTAAAATCCTAATTGCACAAATTTACATGAAAAGAAAAAGTAGAAATCTAACTAACACCTGCAAAATAAAGGTTAGCTAAAAAAAACCACACAAATCCCAAGCATGTATATTGGACTTATCACCCCACACATGAGTAACTAAGTCCACCTGGCCTATGGATTATGCTTAGGGGTGTAAATCACCTGCAAGCAAAAGCATTTATATTTTTATTTATGATAGTGCCACTTAAGCACAATCCCCTGCATAAAAGAATAGTTAGACTAATAACCTCCTACCATTCATTATATGAGCATACACCCTAACATCCAGTCTAAAATATATATCACAAAACAAAATAAACATCAAACCATGCACTGACCTAGCCTAAAGCTAGAAGTGATGACTTAGGCTAATGTGTGTGCTTTGAAGGTTTGTGTGGTATGCTTAGCCATAGCTTTAGGTTCAAATTTTCTAAGTGTGAAAAACATGTTAAACTTATAGGAGGGTTTCATTTAAGTTTTTTAATTCTTTTGGGTTGATTTTATTTCATGTTTTGATTTGGTTTAAGTGGATCCTACAATTAATTACTAAGTTATGAAGAGAGGGAAAGATAAGTCTTCTCTTTCCTTCCCTAACTTAAGTAATTTCTAAAGTAGGTTCACATTTTAGTTTCTTTTAGGTGAATGTTTTGATTACATCTTTAAATCAATCCTAACTTTAGATAAACTCTAAACAAACCTATTCAAAAAGAAAGGCATTTTAAGATTAATAAAAATGAATCAAAATTCACATGACACACATTACTTCATTTCTTTCCCAACATATATAACATGCATATGGATGGACCCTAAGCATATCTATACATGCAAATGAGAGTATTTAACACAATTTATGATGCATGCTAAGTAAGACATTTAAAGAAATTTAGAAGTTGAATATGTATGCTTTTTTTTTGTAGAAAGGGTTTTCCTTATTGAAATTTTCACATACACATATGAAAGTAAGAAAGATATAAGTGAGTACAGCACCATTATTAACCAAAGGTGTAAGGTACAAGACCTACTTAGGGCTACTTAAAGTGTCACAACCTAGGGGTTATCCAGACTAATATACCACTTTCCTTAAATACAAACATATGTATAAAAGAAATGAAATGGAAAAGAAGAATGCAAAAAATTATTTAATGAATTCATTTTTGTTTATGCAATTTATGTATGCAAATATAGGCAACCATTCTTAGGTGATAGCATAGGGATGAATAGGGTATGGAATTAAGTAAGTGTTGGGTTCTTTTCAAATGAACCCTACATCTTATCAACTCCTATTCAAAACTATGCTAACATAAGAAAGAAAGAAAACCTATAACGATGCATTTATAATCCATCACATGCAAACTCATAATTAAAGTATAAGTAGCACACTTTCAAATTTGGTATTTGATTTATATGTTTTGAATATAATTTGGATTTAGTAGTGATAATAACCATTCATATTTCTACTTTAACACATGCAAATTTGACATAAAGTAAACTACTTCATTTTAAAATTTGAATTTCAAAATTATGAATGCATGAAATCACATGGCATACAACTTAACATGTTGGGAAAAGATTCAAAGTAATGAAAGCATGTAAACAAATTCACTTCACTTAAATCCTAAAGACATTCTTATGGAATAAGAAAGTTTAAAATAAATCAAAGTGAATTCAAAGTGATTTTGTTTAGTTTGAAGTTTGATTTAATTTTGAAAAGGTAAGATGAGTTTGCTATTCCTAACCCATTCCCACATGTGTTTGATATTTTTTTAACTTTTAGATAATTAGATATATTTTTATGCATTGATTAGGTTAAGGTATGAATTAAGTAGCTTAATTAACCATTACTTACACCACCTTACAAGAATTAACTAAATAATTATGAGCCAATGAGATGACATAAAACCCAAAAGGAATTTAAATTTGCAATGCACCTAATAATATAAAGGCCTAATGTAATTTGACTCACAATTAAAAGTTAATTAAGCTAAGAGGTTTAGCTTAAGTAATTTCAAAACACCCTTTCACACATGTGAATTTGGTTTTGATTTCCTTAATTGAACTTAGCTTATTAAAACCCAAGCATCTACCCAAAGTAGATTAATTAAGTTATGGAACTTTTAGAATTTTAGAAATTGATTATAATTAATGAATTAACCCTTAATTAAAAGGAGATTAAGGAGAGAAGAGGGGGTTTAGGGAATAGCTTAGGGTAAATGCCTCAAAATTATTCCATAAACCTCCTACTTACTTGATCTAACTTTAATCAACTCTGATCATAGGTTAAAATCACTAATCATACCCTAATTATGCTTAATTAAATAAGAAGGGTAATTAAGGAAACCATATGCAATTCTTCTAATCAAGCCTTCAATAAATCTCAAGAAAATTAGGGGAGGTAGAAGTCATCCCCTAAAATCTTCCCAAGAAATTTTGGATTAATCAGAGGCTTAATTAAAAAGTAATTAGCAAAATAATATTTCCAATAAAACCTAAATTCAGAGAAAGCATAATTCAAAACTCATTAAAATTAATTTTAAAATATTTTAGGCTTAATTATCTTTCCACATAATTTTATTTCACATTTTTTTTTGAATTTTCTAGCAAGAGTTATAAATTTTGGAAGATCTCTATGTGAATTAGGAATTAATTAAAGCATTTTATTAATCCTAACTAATCCCTGGCTCACGACACAATGCGTGGTGGTGGCGGTGCACACGATTTAATCCTCTACCGTTCGATCAAAGATCAGACAACCAGGGGATCTCCCTACATTTTAAAATGAGTAATAGGAAATCAAACGCATTTTGAATTATCTCACATCTAAAATGTGAGATGGATCGAGATCATCAAGTTCTTCCCTTGATCAATAGAGATTATCCATAATCAAGGTGAAGATCCAAGCTCGATCTAGTATAGAATCAAACCAAATTCAACCCACACCATCTAAAATTAGAGAGCGGAAAATCCAACGGTCAAAAATTGATGGGGTGAAAATTTCTTTCACAGAGCTCCACACCACATTGAGTTTAATGGTAAAAAAATCTCATATCTAGCCAGAGGTGATAACCAATGCTTGATTCCCTTGGAGAAGCTTCGTCTGGTTGAGATGAAGGCTTGGTGAAGTTTTGAGCACTTGAGGTTGAGTGGATCAATGTATGGACCAACTCCTCCTTAGGTAGCTTGCAGCTTTGATCGAATTGGATCCTTCCTTGCTGTGGGAACTCCAATAGAAGCTTAGGTGCACTCGACTTAGCTTCTTGATGAAGTGTGCAAGAGCAATTGGAAGGAAATTGAGTGAGGAAGATATTGGAGAATGGATTGAACTCCCCTATTTTTGCACTGTGAAAAACCGAAAAATAGCCTTTTCCAATCGTCTCTAGGAAGCTTGGGAGTGCTCTCTAATGATTACTCTGAGTTCCTTAGCTTCAATCGATAGAGGGAAAGTGAGAATTGAATTGAATTAGGGGGAGTATATCTCCCCTTGAAGGATCGGACGATCGATAATGCTCCTACCATTTTGATCCAATTGATCATATTGGGAGAACTATTTGATCAGTTAAGAGTGTGCACATGGTCGTTTGAGCCAGGGAGTTTGAATTTTCAATTTTTGACCATAGGGTTGGGTTTTATGTAGGGACTAAATGGGCTGACCCAAACCAATTGGGTTGGGTGCACCACTCTCCCCTAGGTCCCCTTGAGCTTTTAGGAAAGACTCAAGTGAATGTGAAAAGGGTATGACCAAATTACCCATGAGTTAAGCCAAAATTTGTTCTATGGCCTAAGGGTAGGATGGTCATTTTGCTATTTTTCCATTTTGGATATGTTGGGTATGTGGAGAAACTAGGTTTGGCCAAGTTTCATGAGGTTTGGAATCCATTTGATAGGGTTTGGCTCATGTTGACCCATTTAGGTCAAAATGGGTCAACTTGTGTCAAGTTGAGCAATTGGTCAAATTGGGTCAAACCAAGGGTTGGGTCAAGTTCAAATGACCATTTGAAATATTTTGGTGGCTTTGGTTTGGTTCAATTTGGATTAGTTTTGAATTTGGCCCATATGACTTCATTTAGGTCAAATGGGTCAAGTTAACCTATTTGACCCATTTGACCTATTTGAGGTAGGTTAAGGGTAGGTTTAGGTTAGGTTAGTCATATGGATTGTATTGGTATCTTTGTTTCTAATCAATTTTGGTTAAGTTCAATTTTGGCTCAACATGACCCCTTTAGGTCATGTTGGGTCTAAGGTCAATTGGGCTAGGTTAGGTCTAGTTGGCTAATTGAGGCTTTGGTCAAGTTTCACAAGTGATTTGGAATGGACTTGTCCATTGGTTCCAATCAATTTGTCTTAGATCAAGTTTTGACACATTTTGATCCTTTAGGTCAAAATGGGTCAACTTGGGTCAAGTGGCCAATTGGGCTAGGTTAGGCTCAAATGTTGGTTTAGTCAAGTTCAAACATAAGTCATGAGTGAACTTAGATCAATGGTTTCAATCAACTTGGCCTATGGTGGAATTTGGCTATGTAAGGTTTCATTTTGGGTTAAGTGTTGACTTGGTCTGACCCAATTTGATTGATTGATCATCTCATGATGATTGTTGATCATGATGAGAGGCAAATATGAGTTTGGTTCAATCCAATTTAGTTAGGATCAAAATTTGGCTCATAAGGATACTTTAGGTCACTTTGGGTCAAGTGTGCCTAAGTGGGTCAAATGGCTTGGTCAAAGCTTGATTTGAAGTTGGTTGATCTTGTATACGGACTCATGATTGAAATATAAATTCATTTACAAGTGGTTTGAAGTCAAATGGGTTTAGATCCATTTGACAATTTCATATTCAAAGGAAGAATATGAAGGGGTTTTGGGTTTTGATTGAGTGATTGAAGTTTGGATTTAAATATGAGCTTATGATTGTAGGTTTGATTGAACCATGAGAGAAAATTAAGAGTTTGGCTTGATTTGAAAATGATTTGGCTAAGTTCAAGATTTTGACTTGAAAGGCTTAGGTTGGATTTTGAGTTGATTTGAGTTTGATTTTTGGAATTGATTTTGATTGTTTGAATTTATATTTCATTTATATATGTGAATATAAGTGAGAATATACATTGATCATGAGAAAATTTCAAGAATTTGAAGTGGTTTAATCATGATTTGGGCTAAGTCCATTAAGAAGGAATTTTTAAAGGACTTAGGAAAATTTGGAGTAGGGATTTGAATTTTTGAATTTGGTTTGATTGATTTGTATTTCTATTTCATTTATATATGTGAATATAAATTAGAATATAAAAGAATTATGAGAAAATCCAATGACTTTGATATGGTTTGATCAAGATTTAGGCTAAGTTCATTAATAAAAAATTAATGACTTAAAAAGATTTTAATTTGAGAATTTAATTTGGGGGTTTGATTTGATTGATTTATATTTATACTTAATTTATATATGTGAATATAAATGAGAATATAAATGAGTTTTGAGAAAATTCCATAAGTTTGAAATGGTTTGATGAAGGTTTAGAAAAGTCCATTAATGGAAAATTAATGACTTTGGAAATTTTAAATTGGGAATTTAATTTTGCATTTGATTGGATTGATTTATATTTATATTTTATTTATATGTGAATATAAATGAGAATATAAATGATTTTTGAGAAAATCCCAGGAATTTGAAATGGTTTGATCAAGATTTTGGATAAGTCCTTTAATAGAAAATTAAAAGACTTAAGGAAAATTGCATGAATTAATTTAGAATTTTGGGTTTAGTTTGATTGATTTTAATTTATATTTTATTTATATATGTGAATATAAATGATAATATAAATGAATTATGAGAAGACTTCAAGGATTTGAATAGGTTTGAATAGTAATTTTGGTTAAATCCTTAAGGGAAGGTTAAGGACTTAAGCAAAATTTGGACTTAGGAATTTTTGATGGATTTTGGTCTTGGGTTTTAATCATAGATTTCAATCATGCATTTTAATCATGGAGTTGATTTGAATTTGGAGAAAATCAATTAAGATTGATTTGGAGTTTGACTTGAAAGAAGGAAAGTGAGGAATGGTTTAAGTTAAGGGTAGGAAATTTTCCTAACACCCCTAAGGCATGACTTATTCCAATGGCTAACTCTTCTAAGTCTTCTAGGACTAGGTTTAAATATCCATGAGATGTGTCTTAAGCTTAAGAAACTCTTAAAGTTTAAGAGGAGTCCTATGCATAAGATGGAGGGGTTGAGAGTTCATTCTAAAAATGAGGTCAACAAGGGGCTTCTTGATCACTAGAACTAATGAATTGTTTACCCTTATCCAGAGGTGCTACCCTAGGGGGTAGAACTTTGCCACTATGAAGGTTAACTTCAGTGATTTCATGAGATGGTTTAATGGAAAGTTCACCTATTCATCAAGTTTACCTACATCTTCTCCTATAGGATCATCAGAGTCTGATGACTCCAAATCAATCTCAATGGGCGAATACGAATGATTCATGAATGGGTAATCCATTTATAAATCAAAAGAAGAAGAGTGAAAGAGTAATCAGAACCAGAGTTATTATTAATTAGACTTAGAGATCTATCTATAGGAATAAACTCATGATGATCATCAGAAGTGACACAAATGTAAGTGGAATCGCCTTCATTGATTTTAGATTTGGTTGAAGGTGCAAAATAGAAATCAAAATAAGCAAAGTGAGGATTTGAAACCCTGATAAAAGATGACTACTAGAAGAAGAGCTAGCTGGAGGAACTGTACCTACAACTATGGAAGGAGTGTTGGAACCGGTGGTTTGCTACTTGTACTATCCTGGGCAAGTGGAGGTTGTCACTATTGTTGCTGGGCTCCTACCTCCCTCAAGTTATCCTTAGCAACTTGCAAACCTTCCTTGTAGTTAGAGGTTTGAGCTGCTTCAAGCACTTGTAAGGGTAATTTCTTGATCTTAGAAATACTTTTTTTTAGGTTTGGGATAGGAAGATATCCCCTTCCTTTATCTTAAGAGAATCGCATGTATCCCCAATGATTACTCTAACATAACTAGAAGGTTATTCTAATAAGTATTCCTTGAGGATGACGATGGCACCTGACTTGTAGCTATGCTCAAGCCAGTCCTTAAAGGTAATGAAATCTTCTAAGACATAGCCTAACATGTGATGGTCGGGGCAATAGTTTGGATTATGACTCTTGCCCACATCTTCCAACCTCTTAGGCTCTGAAAACTAGAAATCAGGCTTCTTTAGAAGATTCTTAAAGATCTTCCTGACTACCTCCCTCTTGAATGACTAAGGTTTATTCAATCGATCAGCAAGAGTAGGTAAGTAGTAGCTACCTGGTGGCGGGTAGAAATATTGTTGCTGATGATGCTAATGAGGAGGTGGCGGTGGCAGCCATTGTGATAAGAGGTAGTGCATGACTAGAGGTGGTGGCAGAGGAGGTGGCGAGCATCACCGAGCTCGAGGCCTATCTGAAACCCTAGCGGCTACTTCCCATATAAACTACTATGACTACCCGGTCTCTCTTCTCAAATTCCCCAAGGTTTGATTGGTCCTAAAGGCAACTGTTTGGCTTCTTCTTGTGGATTAGCCACCTTGTTGATTAATTTCTCGAAGGTTTTGATTGTAAAACCCTTGAGCATGAAAGCAATCGGGCCATGGATGTTCTTTAGGGGAATTTCTATAGCGTGCTACTCAGACAGCTGTGATTCACATTTCATACTCAGGTTTCACCACCTGAGAATGTAATCAATAAAGGACTCATTGGAGACTTCGCTACAATAAGATCGCCTACAATAACCCTTTGATGAGCTCCAGCAAACCTCTTGATGAAGAGGTGCTCCAACTCAGCAAATATCTTTACCGAACTATTGGAAAATTTGGCATACAAGTCAAACGCAACACCTGCTAAACTACTAACAAATAATTTGAAAAAAGGGCATCACTACCTCCAAAGATTATAGCAATCGGCCCTAAAATGTGCAATGTGTTGGTGAGGGTTCCCACTGACATCAAAGATTTTGTATGAAGGAGGCACAAAACCCTTAAAATATTGGGTTGCATTGAATTTCTTCAGGTAGGGTCTACCTTTTGGAATAGATGAGCCACCTCAGACTTGTTCCAGCACTTCTCTCACTTGTTGCTCCACTATGTGTTTTATATTATTCTAATATATGGTGGTACTATCCATCACCTTCCTATGCAAGATACCACTATCTTTTTTTATGGGAATGCACCTAGGATGATCAGAGGTATGTGCCAACTATGCTCTATCAACTACTATGTGAAGTCATGGAAATCAATGAAGTTCTGCAATGCTGAAACCACTATCATCAACTCCTCAATTTTCTTCTCTATCTTGTCAATATGATTATCTTTCTATCTAAGATGGTGGAAGAGGTGCTGAGTTGAATGGATGACATCATCCTCTTCAACTACAATACATTCCTTGCTCTCTTGGTCTCTATGGTGGGAGCTCCTAGTATGGACCATGTGGACCTTGATCGAGTCCTCCAACATATCATCCTCATCGGGGTCAAAATTGACCTTTCCTTCCTCATAATATGACCAATCGCTCCCTAGGACTTCTCTCTTCTCCATAAAGTACTGTGCTAGAATGTCATCCAAGAAATGATCTAACTTTGCTAGTACAAATGCTCATGGTAGTAGTAGATGCGTTTCACCAGTAAATACATCTAACACTTCCTGCCACTTGAGTGTTATCTTTAGGACTATGCTCGCTGGAAGATACATGCTTATGATTGTTCACTCTATGGGAGTGTTGTCTCTGAGAGATCCACTACCATGGGAACGCAAAACTATCTCCCTCCCCCTCTGCTACCACGACTATCACTGGCTCTGATGGTGGTGGTGGTGCGACCACGATGCTGCAGGATCGCCACTCTTTCTTCACCAAGAGTAGGAGGTCAAGTGGGAACTTTCCCTCACCTGGTGGAGTAGATAGAGTGGGATCCTTTGGTTGTAGCCGGATCACCAAAGAGAACTTCTTCTCCTTAGAAGCTGACTTCATGACCTTTATGGGAACGGTGGATGATGGGACCTGAACTAGCGATGGTGGATGAGGAGTGGATCGGTGTGGTGGATATAACACCGGCTCCACCCTCACTAGGGCTTTCCCCATATGTCTGGTGGTACCCATCAATACTGTGTTGTCGGTCCTATCAGCCCTAGTGGCTTGACACGTGGAAATCAACTAGAGAAGGTCAGAACTGGCAAACCTGCTACTCCATACTCACCGGGCTATTATATGGCCTCATGCTCATCCCTATGGATCTTCCTAGTAACACTCTTGGGAATGATCATCCTCAAATAAAATAGTGTGCCAAACTTTGAGCGTCGGGCTCTACCAACAAGGCGTCACTGTTAACCTAATAGGACTTCCTATCCCTAGGTAACCGGTATGCGGGTGATGGAGGCAATGCAACTATTCTTCTATAGTCTTCCTCTCCATCTAATTTCATGAGGAGGTAAAACTTACTGCCATTAAGAAGTGGAGAGGTCTCACGGGGAGAGCCCTCCTCAACAACATGGGATGCTATGTCTATCTCTCAGGCTGCACGCTGATGATGCCGCTTGATCTGGTGGCTTCTGTTGCGATGCTATGTGTGGTTGAGTGGCGTAGTGTGAGAACTAGATCTTACCTTAAAGGTAGGGGAGACTATCTCTGAAGTCAAGATTATCTTCCCCTTAGAGGGGACCAATAAGGAGGTGCTAGTACACACCGAGTGGTCGTAAGAGCAACACTAAGGGGAACCGAATCGACCTGGAACTCAATCGCCTCTTTAAGGAAGGATACTCGACATCGGAAGGTAGGTCAATGAGGATGACTGGTTTCTACCCAACCACCTCATCGACCGATAGTGGGTGAGGGTCACCCTCTCACAGGTAATGCATGCTCCCTCAAATCCTCAGTCAAATAAAACTAAGTGGGTGGAGTCAATCTTAGGGAGACTAGCCCAATCCAAGGCCAAATTCATCCCGAATGGAAAGGTAAAGATGAACTTCTGGGAGGCCATATATACTGACTGTGAAAACAAACTACACTAATTAGTCCGCACTATATCTCTGCATGTGCTGAAATATAACTTAAGTCAGATGTCTGCTTTAATACTTATCCCAAGAGAGTAATAGAGATTTGGAGTTTTGAACCCACACTCAATAATTCAAATATGTTAAGTGGGGCTCATTGGAGAGATTTTGATATGCGAGGAGAGTCTTTGACATTTGATTTTGATTTAGAACCCATAATCAACCAATTTAAGTAGGTTGGGCAAGGTTCAGATATTTGAAGATGTTTGTGTTATTATCTCGTTTGAAAATTTTTGATTTTGAAAAACTTTACTTAGTAAATTTAGGTATGCTAAAAGGTTGTGATTGTATGTTTTAAAAAATTTTATGAAAAATCTTTGCTTATGGTGATTGATTATATGTGATATATGTTGATTTGATTTGAAAGTGGGGCTTCTTACTTAATAATATTGGTATGTTGAGTAAGAACCAAATGTGATTGATATGTATTTGTTTGATTCGAAAATGAGGCTCTCCACTTAACAAATTAGGTATGTTAAGTAAGAACCAACTGTGATATGATTTAAAAATATGATTCTCACTTAACAAATTTGGTATGTTAAGTGGAACCAAATATAATATGATTTGAGAATGAGATTCTCACTTAACAAATTTGGTATGTTATGTGGGAACCAAATGTAATATGATTTGAAAATATGATTCTCACTTAACAAATTTGGTATGTTAAGTGGAACCGAATGTGATAAGATTTGAAAATGAGATTCTCACCAAATAAATTTGGTATGTTAAGTGGGAATAAAATATGACATGCTCATGTGATTCTCACTTAATAAATTTGGTATGTTAAGTGGAATCAAATATTATATGATTTGAGAATGGGATTCTCACTTAACAAGCTTGGTATATTAATGAGAACCAAATGTAATATGATTTGAAAATATGATCCTCACTTAACAAATTCGATATGTTAAGTGGAACCAAATGTGATATGATTTGAAAATGAGATTCTCACTTAACAAATTTGGTATGTTAAGTGGGAATCAAATATGTCATTATTTTCTTTTGAAAAGAGGGAGCTTCAATTCTAACATATGTGAAATATGTTAAGTGAAGTTTCAATTTTATGCTATAATTTTATTTGAAAATAGACTCCTCATTCAACAATTTTGAGTATGTTGAATGAATATGGTCATTTTCAATAATGTGCTTTTGAAAAGATGGAAACCCCAACTCTAACATATGTGAAATATGTTAAGTGAAGTTTTATTTTTATGCTATGATTTATTTGAAAATAGACTCCTTATTCAATAATCTTGAGTATGTCGAATGAATATGGTCATTTTCAAGAATGTGCTTTTGAAAAGATGGAAACCCTAATCTAACATATGTGAATTATGTTAAGTGAAGTTTTAATTTTATATGATTTTATTTGAAAAGACTCCTCATTCAACAATTTTGAGTATGTTGAATGAATATGGTCATTTTCAAAAAAATTATTTTAAAAAGATGGTTTTGATCTTGATTTTGAAAAGAACCTCCATGTAACAATCATAGGGATTGTTAAATGGGGTTTGGTTATATGAGTTTTGTGCTTTTTGAAAATTTTGTTCAAAAAATTATTTATTATGTGAGTTTTGAAAAAGGTGCTTTTGGAAAGTGACACTTTGCAAAAGAGTTTATTTTCTTAATCATTAAGATGAACCTTGCCTCACCAAGCTAGTGGTAAGGAGATTTTAAATTTTTTTCATCTCCTTTCATAGGTTAATTTTATTTTTATCCATTGGGAAATCCAATAGGAGTTCCAGGACCTACAAGGAGTGTGGTCCTAAAACCTAGAGGATGTTGGCTATGTTTGCTTAAGAATGAAATAAGCTAAGTGCCAATGAAAGGAAAGATAGTCTTGGACTTAAATGAAATACAAGTCTATTATCGATACTTGGAGACAACAATTGTCTACTAGAGATGGAGAGAGAGGAACCTTCTCTAGCAGAGTCGCCAGAAAAATCTGTGGTGTTTACTTTTAGTTGTGTGTGATGTGTGTGTATGTGGGGAGAGACACCACACAGATATGAGGATATACTTATTGAGGTGATCAGGTATGACATCAAGGAATAGTATACTATCTTGAAAGATAGAAATCACTATCTTATAATGGACCTAATCACCTAATAAGGACTCCTAAGGCATGATGGGTCTTTGAATATACTAGAGATTTTTCTCCTACTTTACATGGATGAATAAAATGGGGTTTATTTAAACCGAATTCTAAAGTTCCCTATGGGGGGCAAGCCCTCATAGTTAATTACATCCTAAGGAAGATGAGTTCCTTAGGAATACTCTCGATTAAAGTAAGTAATTATTATCTCCAAAGATTTTAAAGATAGGACTATCAATAAATTGCTATGTTTGGAAGATCAAGATAGATCAAAGGAGAGATATATAATCAGACTAAAAGATGAGTAGGGATGCTCATGATACTGAAAACCTAGTGAGCATCCTAAACTATCCTATGGTTGGGCTTTATATGTTTGAAATTGAGGAGAATTATATATTTGAGTTAAAATTTTATTAAAAATCTAGGACTTATAATTTCACAATACAAGATTATGAAAATGCCTAAGAGGGGAATATTTATGCTTGGCCTCAAAGGGAAACATCAACCTCGAATCCTAAATCTAGGGAGCTTTAGCGAGGGCCAAAGCATGACCTATATCTAAGGCGAAAGTGGGTATATTGTTTACCTCTACAAGAGAGGTTAAACCACATGACTGCTGGACTTATAACAGCCTAAAGTGAAAGCCAACTAACTCCTCATACATTTTAAAACCATGTGGTCAAGTCATATGTTTTGAAAAATAGTTAGGATGTTATTATTTAGAAAAGAAACTAAAGTCCTTAAACTCACTCCATAAGAGACTAGAACATGAGTGGTATGAGTAATGACTTAATCTAATATAAATTTCATCAATTTTTATTTGTATTTGACACAGGCTATAAGATTTTATATTCCTACATGCATGATGAAATGGGTTATGGGCTAAATCAGAAGAGAAAGATGTGTTTTTCATCATAGTCTCTCAAATGTCAAGCCATTTCCCTATCTGGCAAAGATGGAAACCCTCTCTTAGCAAGAGTGAAACAAAATGACATGCATGATATTAAGCATACAACATCCAGCTAAGGGGTTGCTAAATATTTTATTATCTTGATTTAATGCCTAGACTTTATGTGAGGTTATGAGCTATTTTAGAAAATTTAGTTATGAGTTATAGTTAGGGTATAAAATTTATTTTTCCCTAAGAGCCTAAATGGATCCAGGTCACAAATTAAATCATCATACATGATGAAACTAGAAAAATACATGCCACTTCTATTGGACAATGTAAACAAATCATCAAATAATTTATAAACTCAACATGAAAGAATAACATGCTATCGTGGTTGGGTACCTTCGTATAATCCAAAAGGAAAAATATGGGTTACCAAGCTCTACCCTTATACAACCCGGTAATGTAAAAGAATAATTATAAATTACAAAATGATAAGTGTTATGGGGGATCTTCAAGTCTCCATGCTTCATCCATTTCTTCATTTGATTTGCTCCATTTGAATTGGCAGGCTTCTAGGCATCACATGGAACCCCAGGATCAAACCCTCTAGCCAATGTTCATCCTTAACCCCCATAACATTTAACTAAAATCCTAATGCATAATTACATTAAAAGAATGGAAAAGTAAATCTAACTATACCTGAGAAATAAGTGTTAGCTAAACACACCATACAACCCAAGCAGTTATATGAATAATTTAGACTTAGCACCCTACATATGGGTAACCAAGTCCACATGTCTTAATATAGAATATGCTTGGGGTTTAACAACCTGTAAAAGAGAGCATTTATATTTATTTTAATCACCTCTTAAGAATAATCTCATACAGAAATATGATTAGGCTAATCACCTACCGACATTGTATGAAACATACACCCTAACATCCATGTGGTATTTTTTTGGGATGTGGGACACCACGCAGATCTTAGGGGCTACTTATGGAAGTGATCGAGTATGATATTAAAGAATAATGTACTATCTCGATAGATAGAAATCACCACCCTATAATAGACCTAATCACCTAATAAGGACTCTTAAAGTATAATGAGTCTTCAAATATACCAGAGATCTTTTCCCTACTTTACATGAAAAAGTAAAGTAGAGTTTATTTTAAGCCAGGATCATTAAGTTCCCTATGGAGGCAAGTCCACATAATTAATTACATCATAAGGAATGAGAATTCCTTAAGAATACTCTTAATTAAAGTAGACAATTAGGGTCTCCAAAGATTTCAAAGTTAAGACTATCAAATGATTGGCTATTTAAGAAAATCAAATGGGATAGATCAAGGAGAAGAATTATTTTTGGAATCCAAATGGAAAAAGTAGGATGTTCATGATACTAGGATGCCTAGTGAGCATTCCAATCTACCCTATAATTGAGCTTTATATTTTGAAAATTGAGAGATAATTATTTGATGATATTTTATTAGATTGATAGGGCTTATAATTCCACAACAAAAGATTGTGAAAATGCCTAAAAGGTGAGGATTTATGCTTGTAGCCCTAAGGAAACAGCTACCTCAGATCCTAAATCTAGGGAGCTTTGGTGAGGGCCGAAGCATGACCTAAATCTAAAGGAAAAATGGGTATATGGTTTACCTCAACAAGAGAGAATAAACCACCCAACTGTTGGACTTATTACCACCAGAGTGATAGCAACTAACTCCTACACTTTAAATCCATGTAGGAAAGTCTTATGCTTTGCAAGATGGCTAAGATATTGTTTATTTAGAGAGGAAACTAAGTCCTTAAACTCACTCCCTAAGAGACTAGAGCATGAGTGGTATGAAATAATGACTTAATCTAATGCAAATTTTATCAAATTTAGTTGATTCTTTTGGACTTTTGTTTTGACACAGACTATGGGATTTTGTATGCCTAAATGCATGAGAACTTGATAATGGGCCAAATCAAGAGAGAAAGTGGTGTTCTTCCATCAAAGGCTCTCAGTGGTTAAGCATTCATTCTTTGGCACAAATGAAAGCCCCCTCTTAACAAGAGTGGAAGAATATGACATGCATGATATTATACATTCATTCATCGAGCTAAGGGGTTACTAAAAATTTTATTATTTTAATTTAATTTCTAAGATTTTATGTGAAGTTATGAGTTGTTTTAAATTTTGATTGTGAGTTATTAATTGGGGTAGAAAAAATAATTTTATCCTAAGAGCCTACCACATCTAGGCTACACATTCAAACATCAACCATAAAGAAATTATGAAAAGCATGTTGTTCTAGTGCACAATCTAAACACAACATCAAATAATTTTATAGACTACTATAAGAGAATAAAAGGCCAATGCGATCGGGTTCTGCCATACACCTCGAAAAGGAAAAAAAAGATGGGTAGCCGAGCTTACCCTTATATAACTCATATTACAAAATAATACATGCCCTTCTTTTCTTCATTTCTTCCTTCTCTTCCTTTGATTTAATTTGCTCCAAAGGCATCATCACACACCTGTGGACTAAGCCTTCTGGCCATTGCTCATCCTAATCCCCCATGACACTAATCCTAATTCTTAATGCAAAATTACATTAAAAATAAGAAAAGTAAATCAAGCTACACCTGCAAAATAAATGTTAGCTAAACACACCATACAACCCAAGCAGTTATGTGAATAATTTGGACTTAGCACCCCAGACATGGGTAACCAAACCCACCTGTCCTAACATGGGTTACGCTTAGGGGCTAAGCAACTTGCATGACAAAAGCATTTATATTTTTATTATAGCAGAGCCTTAAGCATAACCCCTACAGAAAATATGATTAGGCTAATAACGGCCTAGCATCCAGTCTACGAAACACATACCCTAACATCAAGTCTAAAACAGTATATCACAAAAAAATATAATATCATACATACAATGCCCTAACATAGCACTATAAATGGTGACTTAGTATTCTAATGTGTGTGCTTAAGGCTTGTGTGGAAAGACTTTACTAGGCTTCTTTATTTTAAGTTTCAATTTGGAGTTTGAATTTGTTTAAATTTTACCTTTGAGTGATTTCAATTTAAATGATTTAATGATTTATTTTTCATTATTCTTTCACTTTTATTTGGTTAAAATGATGTTTAGGTTTTCAAGAATGAATAGTAGAATGAATTCTATTTGTAGACAGAACTCCCTATTTTACATCCTAATTCCTAAAGAATCTAACTAAGGTCCTTAAGTATCTTAATTAGCCCATTTGAATTTATGTAATTCATTTAATTTGATTTATTTGATCTGATTTAGAATTTAGAATTTGAGTTTGTTTAAGTATTTGATTGATTGATTTTGGATTAGATGTTTTGATTTAATTACATCTTGATAATTCAATATCCTTAATATCTAATGAAGTTTAAGTTTGTTTCAATTCATGTGTTTTTAATTAATTAATTTTAGATTGGATGTGTTAATTTAATTAAATCTTGATAATTCAATATCCTTAATATCTAATGAAGTTTAAGTTTATTTAAATTCATGTGTTTTTGATTGATTAATTTCAGATTAGATATTTTAGTTTAATTAAATCTTGATAATTCAATATCATTTTAAATTAATATTTAATTATTTTCCTTGATTATGGTTATGTGACTTAATTTTATGCTTATTTGATTTGAGTAGTTCATTTATTTGTAGTTTAATCGGATTAGATTGATTGAGATTTTATTTTGATTTTAATTGAGTTTGATTCTTTGTAATTAGGATTTTGTTTTTAATCTCATCCATTTATCATGTTTATCAAAGTTTGGTTGGTATTTTGATTTCATACATTGGATAGTTAATTAGTTTATCTTATTTAAGTAGGTTGAATGAGATTTGATTTGATTACATTAAATTGATGAGAGTCTTTCTTGATTTAATTTAATTTGATTTAATATGATTTGATTTTTATTATTAGTTTACTTAGGTTCCAATTAATGTGATTAGTTTAATTAAGAAGTGTATTTGTGTTAATTATAAAGGTTTGTTTAATTTTAATTTGATTTTAGTTAATGATTGTAATTAATGACTTAATAATTAGGTTTAATTTAGGTTTTGATTAATATTTAAGTTTATTTTGATTAAGTTTAAGTTTAATATGATTAATTTGATTGACTTAATTAGCTTATTTAAGATGTGAGATTAAATTAATTAGTAGATTAATTAAGTGTTTGATTTGAATTTGATTTAAAAAGTTAGTTTGGTTCATTAAGATGATGGATTAATTAAGTTTGCATTAATGGTGTTTATTCAATTGGATTAGCTTAAGGATAAAATTTAATTAAGAAGTGGTGTTTAAGTTAATTATTAAATTAAATGAGGTTTTAGATTAATTATATAATTAATGACTTAATGATTTATGTTAGAATTTGACTAGTATTTAATTGCATTTATGTTTGATTAAGTTCAAGTTTAATATGATTAATTTGATTGACTTAATTAGCTTATTTAAGTTGTGTGATTAATTATTAAATTTAATTTTTAATTTGATTTCATATTTATTTATGTTAATGATGTAATTAGTGACTTAATGATATATGTTTAAATTAAGATTTGATTAGCATTTAATTGCATTTTATGTTTGATTATGCTTAAGTTTAATATGATTAATTGACTTAATTAGTTTATTTAAGATGAGTAATTAAATTAAGTGGATTAATTAAGTGTTTGATTTGAATTAATTTTAATGTGATTTATAAAATTGATTTAGTTCATTAAGATGATAAATTAATTCATTAAGTTTGCATTAATTAAATGTTTAATTAATTAAGTTTGATTAAGGGTAATTAAACTTTTTTTAAATCATTAGATTAATTAAAGATCTATTTAATTAATGACTTAATTTCCTACATGTGAGTGATTTGATTTAATTAAGTGTTTTACTTAAGTTTGATTTGATTAAAGGATTATTGTTATTATGATTTGCTCAAATTAAGTGATTTAATTGTTTATTTTTATTTCAATTAAACTTGATTATTCATAATCATAGTTAGGTTCGATTTTCTTCATTTATTATGTTCATTAGATTTCATTCATGTTTGCTTTAGTTGTTAGGTTTATGTATTAATGGCTAATTAATTATCTTAGTCCAAATGGATGTGATTTAATCATATGTTAATTAAGTTTACTTTAACTCTTTTTGGTTTAATTTGATTAATATCAAATGATTATGTTGAATTGGTTTAATAATTGATTATATTTTTAGTTTATTTAATGATTAATTAGTTTCAGTTTATTTATATTCATTAAGGAGTTTAATATGATTAAGACTCCATGCTTTGTGTAGGTTTAGTTATACTAGTTTGACCCATGTTAAAGTTTCCTAGATTTGTTGAATTTCAAGTTTGATTTAGGATTTAATCATTTAATTGAGTTTTATTGATTTAAATAGGACCATATTTAATTTAATTTCTTAGGAGGATGATGTTTTTCTGATTTGAGGTTTGATTAATGACTGCTTAAGTGTTATTTCATTTATAATTTTGATTTTGATATTTAAATTATTTTTATATTATATTTTGATTAAGTCATTAATTGATTGAACTTTAATCTTAAGTGTTTGTTTGGGGTTCATTAGGATTCAGAAAATCACATTATTTCCTTATGAGTCCTAGATGTCAATTAAAGTGATTTAAGCCATTTTGAAGATTTTTGTAATTTTCTAAATTTTTATTTGATTTATTTTATTAAAATAGATAATCTGAACTTTAAAATTTAATTTCTCCCAATCCTGAAGTCCTTTTCACTTAAAATTTTTATGATAAGTTTGTTTAAACTTTAATTTCAATCCCTAAAAATTTCAGCTTAATCTCACATGTATTTTTGGTTTAATTAATGAAATTTGATTTTTACTAAAATTCAAATTAAATTCAAAATACTCTGTAAAATTTGGGGATTTTGGGTTTATTAGATTCCTTTTAGAAAGATAAATCTAACGAGCACTTGTTTGCAATTTTTGGTTAAGTATTTAATTTTTTTATGAATTTTTGAAATTTTAGGTGATTTAAATTAATTTTATTTTAAATTAGAAAATCTGCATGGTTCGATCAAACCGTCCGATCCGGATCGGATGGTCCGGATCCGATCCGCGAGATCAGAAAGTGGATCATGTGTTCCACGAAGGGCGATGTCGGTCCGATGACTGAGCCGATCCATCAATGTGGATCGGACGGCTGCTGCTCACCAATAGGTGAAACCGATGGAAAAAATATAAAAAAATGTTCAATAGGTCCGATGATTTCATTTTCATATAAATTTTCACCAAAAAAATTATACTTCATATTGGGAATAAATAAAATGAAAAGTGCAGGGTTTATCTAAGAGAAATTCCTAAAATGGTAAGAAACTTAACACAAAAAGAAAGAAATCCTAAGACCAGCTAAAGTTTGAAAAAATTTACCTCACCGGGGATGGTTTCCAGCGGCGGTAAAAATTTGATCGAACTCCTAAGTATGTGAGGAAGCTTTGGAATGATTTTTAATCTTTGCCTCCCTTTGGAACATCATCTTCTCCAATGTTCACCGTCACCTCACCGGAAAAGCTTTTATTTGTATTTTTGAGCTCAAAAATGGCTCAAAGAGGTGGGGGATGGGTTCCTTTTTGCTTTGGAGAGCTCTTGGGGGATGAATGGTGGTGGGAGGAAGAGGGTTCAAGCCTCATTTCCCCCTCCTTTTATAATGGCCAAAAACCCACCCTTTTTGAATTTTTTGGCTCATAAATATTATTATCTTGCATAGGGTGGTTGGGATGGATGATGAATTGATTGAGGACTTTGGATTTTTGCTCCAAAGTCTTCTCTTGCTACCATATGATCAGCTCTATTCAATGCAAATGTTGGGGAGGAGTTAAGTGCATGTGATGGGGAGAATTAAATGAGGTTGGGTGGAATCCTATGTGAGGGGGGAGGATCCATGAGAGATTTAAATGGGTTGGGTTGATTTTAGGCTGACCCCAAATGGGTTTAGGTTGGGTTTGATCAGCTCCCAATGGGTCATGGCTTGGTTTCAAGGGATTTGGCTCAATTTGGGTAATATGGGTCATATTGGGTCAAGTTGACCAATTTGACCAAAATTGGCCAAATTGGCTTGGGTTATAGTTGATTCATGTTCAATTATCTAATTGAAGATGAATGTGATATTTAGTTTGAACTAATTTGGATTTAATTTGGATTTATGCCAAATTGATCCTTTATGCCAATTTGGGCTAGGTTGGGTCAAGTTGACCAATTGGTCAAATACGGCTCAATTATGGCTTTGGTCAAGTTCAATAATCAATTTGGAATGAACTTGAGCCATTGTTTGCACTCAATTTGGGTTAGATCATGATTTGACCCAATTTGGTCCTTTAGGCCAATTTGGGTCAACTTAGATCAAATGGCTAATTGGGCTTGGTTTGGCTCAATTGGTGGTCAAGTCATATTTAAATATTGATTTTGGATTGATTCAAATCATTGGTTTCAATTAATTTGATGTAAGATGAGTTTTGGCTAGTTTTGGTTCATTTGGGGTTGACTTGGTCAAATTACTAACTTGACTTAGTTTGACCCATTTGATTGCAATTGATCATTTTAGGGTGATCAACAATCATGGTGGATGATTTTGGTGAGCTTGGTTCAATCCAATGTGGGTTGGATTGGAAGTTGGCTCAAATGGGTCCTTTAAATCACTTTGGGTCAAGTGGACCTAAGTGGGTCAATTAGTTTGGTTTTGATTTGATTCGAGTTTAGTTGAACTTATATATGAGCCCTAGATTGAAATATAAATTCAACGACAATCAATTTGAAGTCTAAGAGATTTTGGCTCATTTGAAATTTTCAAGTCAAAAGGGCAAGGTTGGGTTTGACTTGGGATTGCTTCGGTTTGATTTGATGATTATAAGTTTCATTTATTTTTGGGTAGATAATTGAATGAATGATTGATTCAAGAGAAAATTCATTGATTTTAACTTGATATGGATAAAATTTAGCTAAGTCCAAAAATTGGCTTAGAGGACTTAGATTGAGTTTGGATTTGATTTTGGATATTGTTTTAGTCATTTGAATTTAGATTTCATTTATATTGTGAATATAAATGAAGTAATGATTGATTTATAATAAAATCAATTGCGTTTGATTTGATCTAAATGGAGTTTTGTCTATGCTTATGAATGTGGTTCATATGGCTTAGGAAGGATCATAAGATTTGAATTTGATTTTGGGTTTCAATCATTTGGAGCCAAATTTGAAATTAAATTTGGAATTTGAAATTAAATTTGGAATTTGAATTTTAATTTGAGATTTGGTTTGATAATTGAATCTGGGTTTGATTTGAGAAGGTGTATCTAGATTGTGTTTAGGCTATAAGATAGGTAATTTCTTTAAGCCCTATGACATAGCCTAATCTTATGATTAACACTTCTAAGTTTTTAGGCTTAGGATAAGTGTTCACCTAATCACTAAAAGTGTCTTATGACTAAGGAGTTCATAGTGTCTAGAAGAGTCCTAAGTCTAAGAAGAGGAGGTTAAGAGCACACTCCAAAAGTGAGGTCAACAAAAGGACCCCCAATAGGTGTGGTGTAACTGACAAGGCACACCGCACGTATTAGCGTTGACTGAGACGATCAACAACATCTAAAAGATTGCAAGCACTAATGAAAATGATCTATACCTAAGCCCGAGAAGTCGATAGAATAACGATCTTAGTGTGATGCAACTCTCTTTATGCCAAGGGCATAAGAGAGCAAGAATGAATTAGCTGGGGGTTGAGTACATGAACCTTCCACTTGGAAAGCAGGTTCAAGTTATCCACCGGGGATAAGAATTTGAGTTTAATTATGAATATGATTAGTTTGGGTGTGTAATCGATGGGGATAAGAATCTATAATCTGATGGGGATCAAGATCAAATTGATTTTAATTTGTTCTATTTTAATTGATGTGGAGGCATATCTGCTAGGGATATGTGCTCGAATCTACTAGGGATTGGGTATGTGAACCTTCCACGAGAAGTTCAAAGCTAGGTGGGATAAGAATTTAATTGAATTCTTTAATTTTTTTGATTAGACTCCACTAGGGAGGTTGGTTTAATTTATTATGGCTCCACTAGGGAGAAGAGTTCTAGATTGAGGGCATATCCGCCAAGGATGTACACTTGATTAAATTTGTTTGATTTAGATCTAAGCTCCATTATAGAGGCTAATTTGATTTGCGCCTCACTAGGGAGAAATTTGATTTATTTGATATGTTTAATTTGACTTCACTGGGGAGGTTGGTTTTGAATTTATTTTGTTATGGACCCTGTCGATGTGCGATGGACTACACTAAGAAAGAGCAACGGGGGCCTTAGCCTGTCTTAGATTTATAAGTCCAAATGGGTAGTCCTCCTTCCATAAGGTAGAACTATCAGACCTAAAGGGCTGCCTTTCAGTGTGCAACGATTGTATTAGGAAGAAGACATAGCAAACTTACATCTTACAAAGTAGGGATCAGCTGTTCGGGTGATCTGTCAATGGCGCAACAAATCAGACCCTACCTAAGGCGACTATTAAGTGAACACCGCTGGGGTTCTTACCTCAACTCAAGAATAATCCTTATGATTAATTTAATTTGATGTGTTATGTTGTGGACCCTATTGGAGTGCGATGGACCCACTGAGAAGGAGCTATGTGGGCCTTGACCTATCTTAGATTTACAAATCCAAAGGGGTAGTCTACCAGCTACAAGGTAGGACTATTCAGCCTAAGGGTTGCCTTTCGGTGTGCAATGACTGTACTAAGAAGGAAGCATAGCAGACTTACATCTTCCAAAGTAGGGATCAACCGTTGGGGTGATTTGTCGATGGTGTAACAAATCAATCACCTAGGAGACTATTAGAGTGAATGCCGCTATGGACTCATATCGACTCAAGAATAATCAGAATTAATTTAATTTAGATGGACCAGCTGATGGATCTACTAAGAAGGAATACATCGCCTAGATCTATCTTAGGCCAATAAATTCAAAAGGATAGTCTATCAGTCGTTAGGTAGAACTAACCAACCTGGGGGTGCCTTTCAGTTTGCAATGATCAAATTAGGAAGAAAGTGCGGGGGCTCACATCTTCCTATACAAGGAACCATTGGGGTCGACGCTAGCAACAAATCGCCCCGACCTAGGGCTTCTCGTCAATTTGTAATGATCGTACTGGAAAGAATGTGTAATAAACTTATATCTTTCAAAACAAAGATGACCGTCGGGGTAACTCGTTGGTGGCACAATAAGTTGAACCCGACCTAAGGGAGACTACTGAGAAAGTGTCGACCCGGGGACTTATCTCAAATTAAAATAGTCAGGCAATTCCTATAAGGAGTTTTGTTGACACTACCCTAAAGATAGAATGCCTACTTGGGAAAGGGCCACTAGGGGCTTGAATTCTTAATCCATAAGCGAATTAATTTTATTTGTTTGTTTAGTTTGTTTTAACATGGACCCTGTTGGTTTGCAAGGGATCAAATTGAGAAGGAGCTTATATCGGCCTAAATCTATCTCAGATTTACTGAACCAAGAGAGAATCTATGCATCTGCTGAACAAATTCTCTAACCACAGGAGTGGATACTATGAAAGGGGTATTGTCTAATCCAAAAGTAACCCAGATAGTGTCTAAATGGGGTCGCAAAGGATGTGATCCAAATAGAATGCCATCAAAGGATGGGGCCACTAAAGGCTTAATCCAACACCCTGGAGAAGATGACATGGCTAGTCATATATCAAATAGGTATTTGCTGGCCAACTCAAGGAGAAAGCATGGGGACTCACATCTGCCAAGAGTGGTGTATCCACCAGGTGAGTCACTGTCAGCATAGCAAACATCAACCAACCTAAAGTGTCCGTCAGTTTGCAACAATCAACCTAGGAAGAAAGCTCGGGGACTCACATCTTACTAAAGCTAAACTGATTGCTGGGATAGTCTGTCTTCGACTCGACAGGTGCCATCCGACCTAGGGCGACTACTGAGTGAATGCCACTGGAGGACTTACATCGACTCAAATGTAGTCAAGAGAAAAGGAGCCTCTGGGGGACTTACCCTAAACCTCAAATATACTCAACCTAGTTAGTGCATGATGGGTGGTTCAAGAAGAAAGCACAGGGACTCACATCTCCTTAGGCAAAGTCAACATGAGGTAGCTCACTGGCTCGGCAGTGAAATCTACCTTATTAAGAATGTGCTCATTGGTTTGTAATGGTCAAGTTAGGAAGAAAGCGTCAGGATGCACATCCTCCAACAAGTGACCACTGGGATGACATACTAGCGAGGTAGCATGTAGACCCGACCTAGAGCAGCTAATGAGTGAGTGTCATAAGGGGCATCTTCCCACATCAAAGTAGCCTGAGACAAAAGATATATGTTTATTGTGTTGTAAAAGAGGGAATATGATGCTACTTGGGTTCTCTTACACCTATCCTAAACACGGAATGGATGAAATACAGGGCAATTGTGACTCCACCAAGAAAGGATGTCGCTTGGGTTCTCTTACACCTAACTTAGTTGTACTAGTCAAAATATGATGCCTCTTGGGTTCTCTTACACCTATCCTAATAGCACTGGAGAATCATTTTGTAGTTTGTGTTTGTGTCATGGAGGGATAGGATGCCTCTTGGGTTCTCTTATACCTACCCTAAATATATCATGGAGAATTCACAAGCAAAAGATATTTCTAACATAGAAGAAATAGAATTTGATATGAAAAAAAATTTTATTGATAATTATTTTCAAACAGAATTTATGGATATTATTTCTTTAAGTAGAGCCCATTGATTGGAAGCATCGGACGCTCTTCTTTAAAATTTTTGAGTTGATAAGATCCTCATTGGTAGGCCTTCTCTATGGCATAAGGGCCTTCCTAAGTGGGTTCAAACTTAACTCTATCTTTCAACAGCAATAATTGGCCTCTTTAGAACTAAAATAAGCTCTCCTACTTGAAAAGCTCTAGGACAGACCAACTTGTTATGAGCTTGAATCATCTTGGCTTTGTATAACTTGAGATTTTGGAATGCCCGTATGCATCTCTCCTCCAAACCTTCGAGGTCTTCCAACCGCAACTCGGCTTTCTGTTCCATTGTGATTTTACTACCCACAACTATCCTTAGTGATGGGAGTTGGACTTCTAATGGTAGAATGGCTTTGGACCCATACACTAAAGAGAAAGGGGTAGATTGAGTTGGAGTTATGTATATGGTACGGTAAGCCCATAAGGCTTCAACCAACTATTCATGGCATCATCGTTTGTTGTCATATAGTGTCTTCTTCAGTATTTGAATGAGAGTTTTGTTAAAGGCTTCTGCTAACCCATTTTTCCTGGGGTAGTAGATGGTATAATATCTCCAATCTATGTTATGTCTTCGAGCAAAGCTGTTGATTTTAGTGCTCTTGAATGTAGTACCATTATCGGATATAATTTGTTGAGGAACCCCAAACCTATATATGATATGGTTCATGAAAAACTAGAGCACATGTTGAGCTGTGACCTCTCTAAGTGGGATTGCCTCTGTCCACTTGAAAAAGTAGTCAGTAGCAGCTAGAATGAATCAATGACCTTTGGAGGAAGGAGGATCGATCAAACTCCCCGTCTCAAATTTTAACACTCAAATGGTGAGGAATGTTGGTTGATGTAGGAATGTACGACATTGGTGGCATCTCTCATGTCCATGCAGTCTGTGATCATTGAAGGCTAGTAGTATTCTAGTATTTTATTCTTGGCTTTCATATTTTGGCCGGATTGGTGTGCTCCGCATAAACCTGAGTGTACCTCGGTTACAATCCTACGGGCTTCGTGTTTGTATAGAAAATGTAACCACATATGATTGAAGGACTGTCAATACAAGGTGCCGCCTACAAGAGTATAGGAAAAGGCTCTCTGCTTCACCTGGTGTGCTAGTGATTTCTCTTGAGGTAGTTTGCCTATATTTAAATAATCTATGAATGGTTGCCTCCAATCTGACTCCTCATCCTTTTTGGCAATGACAACCTCCCCTTCAAGAGAGAATCTCTCGATGAGTTTAGCATCAATAAGGGATAAGACTTTTCTATTTTGGACCATTATTAGAATAGACTCATCTTCGGACATGCCAACTCTTTGGCAAGCTTGGTTAATGCGTCTACTACTGCATTCTCTCCTTGAGGAATCTTGTAGATGATAACCTCTGGGATTGGGCCAATAATTCCATGGTATACTTATGGTAATGATGGAGCTTAGGCTTTAGAACCTTGTAAGACCCATCGATTTGGTTGATGACTAACTGAGAATCCCCAAAGATGATACTATGGATGCATAGTATAATGACTAACTCAGTTGAAATCGAGCCTCATATTGACTTCATTGTTGGTGCATGGATTGGACAAATAATATGAGAATCTCATCACATCATGTCAGAGTTAGGAGAACTATTCCCACCTTCCACAGGATAGTAAATTATGGTTCTTCTCTTCTTTGAGAGGAACATGCACCATCAAAGTACATCTCCCAGTGACGAGCACTAGTACCCCCTAAGTTCATGATTTGTTCATCGGGGAGATCATCATTAAGCGAGAGAATCAACAGGGAGTGGATGCACTGCTAAGAAATCTGCAAGTGTTTTTTTTCCTTTTACAGTATGGAGGGATACGAATATTATGTCAAACTGAGACAAAATCATGGACCACCGTGCCAACTGTTTGAATAGCATCGGCCATGTCATGAGATATTGTAGTGGATTGATTCAAGAGATCAATTTCACCTTATGATAAAGCATGTAGTGTCATAACTTTTGGGATGCAAAGATTAAATCCATGCAGTGCTTTTCAATGGGTGGGTAGTTTGCCTCAGCATGGATTAGATGACGACTGAGGTAATAGAGAGCATTTTATTTTCCTTCGTAGTTGTCTTGGGCCAACAAAGCGCCAAGGGTGTCATATAATGTAATATATATATATATATATATATATATATATATATATATATATATATATATATATATATATAGATATATATATGCTTGGGGATATGGGCTAATAGCGACATCATCGTAGTGCTTGATGTCTTCAAAAGCATGCTAACACTTGTCATCCCACTTAAACTTGGCATCCTTTCTGACAAGTGCTGAGAATGATTGGCATCTTCCTGATAGGTTGGATATGAAGCATCTTAGATACGCCAACCGTTCTTAGAATGATCTGAGTTGAGTTAGATTTTTAGGGGGTGACATTTCTAAGATAGTCTTGATCTTCTCCGGGTCGATTTCAATTCCCGATGTCGGACAACAAACCCAAAAATTTTTCCTGAAGCTACTCTGAATGCACACTTCAGGGGGTTCATTTTGAGGTTGTATTATCTTAATCGTTCAAAAACTACTCTCAAGTCAAAGAGATGGTCTTCCTTTTCTTTGCTTTTAACAATGAGATCATCGACATAGCATTCAACTTGAAGATGAATGAGTTCATTGAAGATTCAAGTCATGGCCCATTGTATGTGGCACCAACATTTTTAAGGTCGAAAGCATGACCTTATAATAATAAATTCTGATTGAGATTCAAAAAGTAGTGTTTCTTTCATCCTCAGGGACCATCTTGATTTGGTTATAGCTAGATGACCCATCCATAAAGGAGAATACTGCATGAGATGAGGCAATGTCCACCATTAATTCTAATATAGGAAGTAGGAATTCATCCTTAGGACATGCCTTATTTAGATCCCTAAAATCAACGCATATGCAAATTTGGTCATTCTTTTTCTTAACTAGGATGACACTAGCCAACCAGGTAGGATATTTTTCTTTCCTGATATAGCCACCATTGATCAATTTCTTGATTTCAGAAGTGACCTAATGTTCAATGTCTAAGCGCATGCGTCTAGGAGCTTGTTTTATAGGGTTAGCATTAGGTTCTATTGCTAGTTTATGGACTGTATGTCAGGGGATAGATCGGTCATCTCTTCATAACTCCATGCAAAGCAGTCCTTAAACTCAGGTAATAGCCTAACTAAGTCATTGGTTTCTTCTTCATTTAAGAAGGAACTGATGTATGTCGAATGTGGATTATCTTCGATTCCCAAGTTAATTTCTTTAAGTTCATCGATGGTTGATCTGATCTCTTCTTCAAACTCTGGTGGTGTATCTCTAACTTCAAGCTCACTTTGGTCATCTAAAGTTTCTAAACATACCTCCTCATAAGAGTTAGCATGATTTCATAAGAACCTATCAGACGCCAAATGATTTATGATGACTAGGCAATGGTTGTCACTATTGATTAGACCCATTATGCTAAATTCTAGTCCTTGTCTTGATTGAGGATGTCTGGTTTGGTTGTCCTATAGCCTTTCAAAGTAGTCTGACATGTGTTTAGAACAAGTATGTGGGATTAATCCCTTCTTTGCTAAGTTGAGAACACAAGGTGAGTACCAAACAAAAGGTAATTCTATTAAATTTTTATATGAATCATCCTCAAGTTATACCTCAGCTTCCTGACTTGAGGATGATGCTCCCAACAAAAATCTCTTTGGCTTAACATCTGTGGATGACTTGGGGGCCTCCTTAACTACTAAACTTTCAACTTTCTGGGAAGAAAGTGAGGTTAGAGCTAAAGTTCTCAACTACTGCCTGACTGTTCTACATAATAATGATTCAATACATTCATGCTTTGCTTGGAGGCCTTGTCTTCATCACTATCTGGTTCGAATGTCACCTTCAAAGGGACCCACTGAGAGGGGTTGGTTTGCATGTTAACCACATGAGAATCATCCTCCGAACTAGATTCTAAGTCTATGTGGATAGCAGAGGTACTCCTGTGAGCTGAAACATAGCTCCTACTGGTTGGCCACCAACAAGGAGGTCTTCCACCTCTAAACTGAATTTACCTCTTTCTTTACGGTGTCGGGTCATCCTACCCATGTGTTCATATGGAGGAACAAACTGTGGGCAAAATGTAACATCTGGCTCTACCTCTTCCTTGGTGTTTGACTTGTATTTTTATTTTCTCTTCCTTTTTTCTTTTCTTTTTCTTCTTTTTTTTTGTTTCTATTTCTTTTATTTTTGAACATTCACCAAGCTCATGAGAATAGATTTTTTGATTTGGAGGAAGATAATAGGCCGCATCTTCATAAATCTTGACCTCTCTAACTGAGAATGGCTTCAAGTCTCCTTTAACATAATACTCAATTCCACCTCTTCTAAATTTGATGCACTGGTGCAAAGAAGTTGGAACTGTGTTGTTTGCATGTATCCAAGGCCTCGAGCAAAGCAGTGAAAGATGTATTTGAGTATATTATGTAGAACTTGACTTCTGTCTTCTAATCATCAATCTCTAGTGGTAACACTATGGAGCCAAAAGCCTCTCACCTTGTTCGTTGAATCCTCTCAACATCATCCAATCTCCTCGGAGTTCATAGATATCGATCCTCAAGTAGGCAAGGGTTTTTAGGCTCATAATGCTCACTGATGCACCTTGATCAATACCACGGAGAGCTGAATTTGCCCCATGTCCCTTGTGATGTAGGGGCGGTTGTGCGATTGTGTCCCAAAGAAGGTCTTCATCTATGAATGTAACTCCACGGGCTTCTCTTGAATAACATGCTTCTCCAACACATCGGTGAGCTAAGCATATTTTGGATCAAGAGAGCTTTGATCAATGACTCCCTCATCTCTTTGGATAAGACAAGAGCATCATATACATTTAATTTAGCTGGAAACTTTCTTAGATGAGCAAGGACATTATAGTCAACTCTAGGCTGATCCTCCATAAGCATATCCATGGGTGGAGCATCTTGTGGAGGGGTTTCTTGATTTATATAACCAATGACTTGTTTACCCTTATCACAGGTACTACCCACAGGAGGTAGAACTTTGCCACTAGGAGGCTGACTTCAACAACTTTGTGAGATGATTTAATGGAAAGTTTTACCTGCTCATCAGGTTCACCTACAACTTCTCCTATGGGATCATCAGAGTCGGATGACTCCAAATCAATCTCAATGGGCGATCCCGAATGATTCACGAATGGAAAATCCATTTCTAAATCAGAAAAGGAATGATCATAACTGGAGTTATTATTATTTTGTAGACTTGGAGAGTTTTTGAGAGGAATAAAATCTAGAGTATCAGAAGTGAACAAGATGTAAGTGAAAGCTTTCTTCATTGATTTCTTCTTAGATGGAGGTATATGATAAAAATCTAATAAAGTAAGCAGAGTAAGGGTTTTAGTTCTCTTGTATGTTGATACAATGCTCTTACTGGTAGAAGAGGAGCTAGTGGAGAAAGAAGTAGTAGTTATAATGGTGGATGGAGTGTTAGACTTGAACAGTGGTTGAGCTACTATGTTATCTTAGGCAAGTAAGGTGACTACTGCTTTGTTGTGCTAGGCATCTACCTCCTTCAAATTATCCTTAGCAACTTGCAAACCTTCCTAGTTGGAGGTTTGAGCTGCTTTAGGCACCTATAAGGGTAACTTTTTGATCTTAAAAATGATTTTCTTGGAGGTTTGGGATAAAAAGATATCCCAACATTCCTTTGTCTTAAGAAGATCGCTTGTATCCCCAAGAATTTCCCTAACAAAATCATAGGGTTGTTCTAGTAAATATTCTTTGGGGATTACAATGGCACCCGACTTATAGCTACGCTCAAGTCCTTAAAGGTAAAGCAATCTTCTAAGACATGACCTAGCATGCGGTGGTAGGAGCAAAAGTTTGGATCATGACTCTTACCCACATCCTCCGGCCTCCTAGGCTCTGGTAACTAAAAATCAGGCTTCTTTAAAAGGTTCTTAAAGATTTTCCTGACTACCTCCATCTTAAATGAATAAGGCTTATTCAATTTATTGGCAAGAGTAAGTAAATGGTAGGTACTTGGTGGTGGATAGGAGTAATACTATTGATGTTGTGGGTGGGGATACTGTTATTGATGCTATGGGTGGGGATACTGTTGTTGATTCTGTGGATATGGATACTATAGAGTAGGTGGCGGTGGAGGCCATTATGGCAACTGAGGTGACTGATATGATGGTCGAGGTGGTGGCAGAGGAGGTGGTAGAAGAGGCTGCTATGCTCAAGGTCTATCTGGCTGAACCCTGGATGGCTACTTCCCCTTGTCAACTGATGACTACCCCTGATTTTTTTATCAAATGCCTTCTACGGTTTGGGCTTGACTGACTGATCTTGGAAAGGTAACTATTTGACCTCTCCTTGTAGACTAGCCACCTTGTTGATTAATTTCTCAAATATCTTAATGGTAAACCCTTTAACCATGAAAGCAACCTGGCCATGAATATTCTTGTATAGAATTTCAATGGTATGTTGTTCATACAACTGTGGTTCACATTTCATACTTAAATTATGTCATCTAAGAATGTAATCAACAAAAGGGACTCATCTGTTGTTGAGCTATGAGATGCTCAGTTACCCTTTGTTGAGCTCCAGCAAATATCTTAATAAAGAGCTGCTCCAACTCAACAAATATCTTCACTGAACCATTGGGTAGTTCAGCGTACCAATCAAATGCGATGTCTTTCAAAATACTGATGAAGAGATGGAATAAGAGTGCATCACTGCCACCGGCATTGCAATATCCTACCCTGAAGTGTGTTATGTGCTGACGAGAGTTCCCACTGCCATCACAAATTTTGAAGGAAGAAGGCACAAAACCCTTAGGATATTGGACACCATCAAATTCCTCCATGTAGGGTCTACCCTTTGGAATAGATGAGCCACCTCGGGCTTGCGTCAATGCATCCTTCACTTGCTCCTGTATCTTGATATCTTTTTCTTGCATGGAGGTGCTGTCCACCACCTTCCTATGCAAGCTACCACTATCCTGATCTACTGGAGAAGTGCTTTTAGGCTGATCTAGAGCATGTGCTAACTCAGGATGATCTATCTCTAGCACTATATGCTGCAGTAATGAGGCCTGGCTTTGAAGTGCATGGAGGGCTACTAACGAGTCTTCCATCCTCTTCTCCATCCAGTTAATCTAATCATCCTTTTATTTAAGCTGTTGATGGAGGTGTTGGGTTGAATGGATGACATCATCTTCAACCACAATACCTTCCTGACTATGTTGATCTCTATGAAGGGAGCTCCTAGTATCAACCATGTGGACCTCGGTCGAATCCTCAAAGAGATCATCCTCATCCGGATCAAAGCTAACATTTCCCTCCTCACAATCTAATCGATCACTCCCGAGAAGCGCTCTTTTCTCTGTAAAGTACTATTACAGAATCTCTTCTATGGAATGATCTATATGGTACAAATGCTTGCCAGATGGAGGCATTATGGGAATGCACTGCTTTTATCCTTTGGAGTCGGCTCACGGGAGGATCATGAGGAAGAGACAATGGCTACTCATGGGTGGAGTAGTGTCCCTAGGAGATCCACGCCATGGGGACTAGAACTATCCCCCTTCTGTTTCTTTGTCACTACCATGGTGGTGGTGGGTGGTGGACCATGATGTTGCGGGGTGCTCCTTCTTCACCAAAGGCGGTGAGGTGAGTAAGGGAACTCACCCACACCTCAATTAGTGGAGTAGAGGAAGTGGGACCCCTTTATGCTCACCAATGGGCTTTCTTCTCCGGATGTTATCTTTATGTTTTTTAGGCATGCGGTGGATGGCGGGACTGAGCAGATGGTGGAGGAGTGGATCGGTGTGGTGGAGGCAACATCGGCTTTCTTTGGGCAGGAGCTCCTCTCCTATGGTGGGTAGTACCCATCAGTAAAATGTTATTATGATCGAGGTGGTAGTCGTCCGGGAGAAGTTCACAAGGCTGAGGCGCGTGCACACATCTCTTTCTCTCTTGTGTCTGCGATACCGAGCCTCCTTAGCCTCTCCTGTGCACTGCACACAGGGATGATAGAATGTAAATCAAATTGAGCCACAGACTCTAATCATTACATAAGCTCACGACTGATCTAAAAAGCGCCTTGACCTTCTCACTAATAGAGTCTCAAAATGAAATAGTGGGTGGAGGTGGAGATCTTCCTAATGTATTCCTCTCCATTGGAACAGGGAGGGGTGAAACTTGTTCTCATGATAAGAGGAGACACTATCTAGGTAACTCCTCTGTACTAGGAAGGCGCCTCGTTCCTTGGCTTTGATCATGATGCCACTTGATCTTGTGACGCAGGTTATGCGGCGATCTACTGGGGAGGGGGCAACATGA